>VXAY01001424.1:1892704-1952933 GCA_013399855.1 Oxyruncus cristatus | reverse complement strand
TTTTTTTTTTTTTTAATAGTCTGCAAAGCTTTTTACTCGCTAGAATCTGCATCTTCCAGAGTTTTGTAACTTAAATCTCCATGAGATGCTTTGCAAACGCAGGAGCCAGCATTCATTTTACACATTTCATAGGGATTTTGTAAGCAACGTATTAAAGGAAAGCAATGAAATAATCTCTTAGGTTAAGGTCTTTAAATGTAACCAACAGAGTAAGATGTCTGAGCACCACTGAGCTTCGCATTCAAACCTTAAAATTAATCTTTCCCACTCCTGTGTAGTATTAAGTCTGATTAATAGCTAATGCATCAGTTGCATTTAAGGTGCACATCTGTTTGTGTGTATGCACAAAGAAAATATTTATGTCCCAGTTCTTTCTCAGGGGCGTTTAAAATTATTTTCTACTGAATTGAGTAAGGTCATCTGGCAAAGCCAAGCGGGTCATCAATAATTAATCCAAGCAGGCAGAGCTGAGTCTCACGGTGCTTGCAAACACCCTGTTAGACTGGATGGCTTGGCAGAGCAGGGGCAGTTCTCAGATTTTCTCAGCAAACAAGCAAATGTGCGTTTAGCTTTTGAGGGGGAGAGGGAGGCTTGATTTTATTGGAAACAGCTGTGCTGTGCTTGCACTGCAGCCCTTGGAGCATCCATATGTACAGGCAGAGCTTCTGGTCTCCCAGCCCACCCCCGTCCAGCCTGGCGGTCACTGCCCGTGCACCAGGGCCTGGCATTTATGGCTCGTTCCCATGTGTTTGCAGACTGCAGCAGCACAAGGGCTTGGATTTCTCTCTCTTAAATTTTTCTAAACTTTATTGTAAAGTCAGATGCTTTACACCCAACTCTGGCTGTCCAAGAATTGGCTCCGGGGTATGAGCTTGTCATCTGGTTTAAATAGAGTCAGCTGGGGGAAAAAATCGTCTCTTCCAGAGGGTATTTCCTATCCAGCTTTGTTATCTAAGAAGATGGGATGGACATGGGATGAATAAGGGGAGCAAAGCTGGTGAAGGGTCTGGAGCATGAGTCTGATGAGGAGCAGCTGAGGGAGCTGGGGGGGCTCAGCCTGGAGAAAAGGAGGCTCAGGGGGGACCTTCTCACTCTCTACAACTCCCTGACAGGAGGGGGGAGCTGGGGGGGGATCGGGCTCTGCTCTCAGGGAACAAGGGACAGGACAAGGGGAAACGGCCTCAAGCTGTGCCAGGGGAGGCACAGATTGGATATTATGAAAAATTTCTTCACTGAAAGGGTTGTCAAGCCCTGTCACGGCTGCCCAGGGCAGTGGTGGAATCACCATCCCTGGAGGGATTAAAAAGACATGTAGGTGTGGCAGCTGGGGACATGGGTTAGTGATGGGCTTGGCAGTGCTGGGTTAGAGGTTGGACTTACAGGTTCATCAATGGTTGATGATCTTAGAGGCCTTTTCAACCTGAGTGATTCTATGTGTGCTCTTCCCTTTCCACTTGGAGGGATTTGTCTGTCCTGAGGAGCAGGCTCCCGAAGAGGTTCATGTCACCAGCCTGAGCAAAGCATTTTGCTTGTGGACAGACAATGCCGGGTGAAATGGGTCTGGGCTGGCATGGTGGGAAAACCCCAGGTGGCTGAGGGGTGAGAGTGCACCTCTGCAGTGGCGGAAGCATTTTGTGTTCTCAAGTGTTTATCTGTTTCTCTAGCTGTATCGGTTGGCCTAACAGAGTATGTTGTGCAAATATTATCAATATACAACCTCACTGCATAAGGTAAATGGAAATGGTTTCCATGAGGCTCAGGATGGCAGCCACCAATGCAGTGACTCCCTTCCTTCTGAGTCTCCTCAGGAGTCCAATCCAGCATCCCAAGCATGGTGCCAGCGTGGATTTGGAGGCTTTGGAGCCGTGAAGGCTTAACCACTGTATTCAGGGTTGTGTGGGGCCGTGGCAGGTTGCAGCTCAGAGACCACATGATACCTTGATTGTGGGCAGAGAAGAAGGAACCAGAGCCCCGTGCGGCAGAAGGGGCTGGTTGAGTATCCCACCATCCTGATGGCCACCAGGTTCCAGCTCTCCCTGGGGTACCCTCCTCTCCCAGGACACACGTGCAGCTGTTTTGGGACAAGCAGGCTGGGAACCAGTCCAAAGCCAGACCAGGCACGTGTGCTGCTCCCTCTCCTCCACCGTAACACTGGTGTGCACACTTTCAGTGCCTGGCCCCTGCTGAACTGCTCTGGCTTTACAAGATGAGAGAGCTCTGCACTTCTGACAGGAAAATTGCTGCCCAGATGCCGGAACACCAGCGCTCTGCTTGTTTAAATATTTGTTCAGACCAGCTCGACTTTCCAACGCGTTTTTCCATGAGGGATTTTGGAGGTGGGGGAAAGAAGTCAGTACTAATAAAATCCCATGCTCTGGTGTACTCACAGGAGAGCATTTAGCCAGCAGTACCCTCTGTCCCGACAGCATCACGTCTCCCCATCGCCGTCCTGCCTTCCTTCATAACTTTTTCTTACAAGTATGTGGGTGGATCTGTCTGTGTCCTGTCCACAGAATTTCAGGACTCTGAATCTCCAAAGCTCTTAATCTGGCGTGTTCACATGTGCTGTGTTTCCTGAGAGAGAAAATAAATAGGAATGGGTGGAGGAAAACAGCTGCTGTCATCCACTTCCTCAGCGTTGGGTGTTCCATGACTGGTTGGTGCCCTGCACCCTGCAGAAATGGCAGGAACTGGGATTATCCAAGGGTTAATTTACAATCACCATGGCTAAATGTCATGCCTGTGAAGAGCAGTACGGAAAACACTTGTGCTGACCCTCTCCCAAGCTTTATGTGTAATGTCCATGGAAGTTTGCTACTGCCAGCCTCCAGCTTGTGATCTGTTCTGGTCACTTCTGATCCTTTAACTTCTTTACTGTTGTCAAAGTCCCACTTGCTCTCCCTGAACCACTTCATATATATGGTTACAATCCCCATTTCCAACCTCCTCCCTTCTCCCCAGTGTGATGTCCTGCACCAGATCTTGGCAAGTGCCCGTTTAAAAAGACCTGGTGGAAAACCTGGAAGAGCAAAGTGCAGCAGGGACACCAAGCACTCCTCATGCCCCTATTTGAGCCCTACCAGTGCTCTCAGCACCCTCCTCTAAGCAGTTATTTTAGGAATTGTGTATCTGAGCTCGTTGGTTAAAGCATCATCATGCAGCCAACTGATTAGGAACAAGCAAATTACCACAACGCTTCAAATTAAACTTTGAAAAGTGCAAGTGTTCACACCAGGAAATGCCTTGAAATTCAGAAAAACAAAGATACTGCAAATGGCAACCTTCCAGTACATAAAGGGGATCCAAGAGAGCTGGAGAGGGACTTTCTGAAAAGGCATGGAGTAACAGGACAAGGGGAATGGCTTCAAAGTGCCAGAGGGCTGGGTTGGATGGGATATTGGGAAGAAATCCTTCCCTGTGAGGGTGGTGAGGCCCTGGCACAGGTTGCCCAGAGAAGCTGTGGCTGCCCCACCCCTGGAAGTGTCCGAGGCCAGCCTGGGCAGGGCTTGGAGCAACCTGGGATAGTGGAAAGTGCCCATGGCAGGGGTTGGAATGAGATGAGCTTTAAGGTCATTTCCAACCCAAACCATTCTGTGATTTCTAGCATTTTTGTTTTATTTTGAGTTTGGGTGATCTATGCAGAAATATAACTCCCTACGCCCTCAACCTCACTGTTTTCCAGTATGTTGAGATACATTGACTGGAGAAGTGTTGTACTTTAGCTGGTTTATTCTGCTCAGATAGAACTGCAGCAGTTTAACATAAATGGGAATGATTAAGTCACAAGCCCACAGACTTCCTTCCGGTGTTAGCAAACAATTTGGCTGTTAATTTCTACCTGTTTGTGGATGCTTAAATTTAAATCAGCCACAATTAAACACAATTAGCTCTGTGTGCAATTCTGGGAGTCAAGAGAGGAGCAGTGGAGGATGCTGGTTTGCTCTGGCATGGGTTTGCTTTGCTTGGAGACATGTTGAGCAGGAGGAGATGGCATGGCAAGGTCGTCTCTACAGGCTTCCTGCAGCCACAGAGAAGGCATCCTTGGCTGATGCTTCGTGGTTGGAAGCTTCTGTGGATGGTGCACACCCTTCCAAGCAAAAAAAATCTTCCCAAAAGAAAGCAGCAAGGCAAAGGAAGGTGCTTTAGGAGGACAGAACTTCTGCCCTGACTCACAGCAGCTCTCCAAGATCCATTTTTTTAACCACAAAAGCCTCCCTTCCTATCCCAGGGAGATGTGTCTGTGACATGAAAGGCATCCAGATATGGTCTTCCCTGGAGTTCTGGCACCTGCTCCAGCCCTGGGTGCTGTTGGTGGCTTTGGTGCAGGTTTGTCTCTCATTGTCCTCTCAGGAAACGTGCCCCACAGCCGTCCCTCAGCTGCCCATCAGTGAGCTGTTAGTCACTGTGATTTTTCTGGGGTTTCAGTGCCAAACTGTTTAAATTGCACTTTTCAAGAAAAAAAAGAGGGTTTCACTCATGGCACCGAGTCTAATTATTGCATCTGTCCAAAGCAACTAGCAAAGGTTACAGTGTCTGTTTGCATTCCTCATAAAGAAAACCTTGTTAAACTCTGTCTTGCATATTTTACAGCTATGGTAACAGCCCCTGAAGAATATGCTGTCAGGAGAAACGGTTTCAGGCTTTTTTACCTTACTTTTATGGAGCAGAAATGTACTGGTTAATCGGGGAGTTAGTGGGAAGTCTGAATGGTGACACAGAGGTGTCCTGTACAAAGAGAGGGTGAGTTTGTGGGATGGAGTTTGCTGTCTGACAGAAAATGGGGCTGCTGGGAAGGTCAGTGATCGTGGGACACAGAGTTATGGATCAGCCAAGTGGCTGTGGCTCTGTGCACTGGAATGCCAGATCATTTGTCTTCTTGTAATTAACTCTGGTGCCTTGCTTTGGCCCTGCATGGTGTTTTTCCTACCCACCCCAATTTTTAAAGGATTATGTAAAAGCTAATTTTAACCTGTGACACTGATCACGTGTCGATCAATCCCCGTCTGCTCTCATTCTCTGAAGTCAAGTTTCAGCAGGTCTCGGATTGACCTGGATTCTGGGGCTGTTTCCATCCCTGTGGCCACGACTGTCCCTGTCAGCTACCTCCACTCAGGCTTTTTTCTGTTAAATGTTTTGTCCATGCAGTAATCCAGCTGTTTCCTTTTTGTCCTCCATATGTTTTGTTGGAAATGAGCACAAGTGAGGCGCTGAGGAAGTCATTCCAACCGGTATGTGAAACTTCCTAGGACAGCATGACATGAAGGTCTGGAGCTCAGACAACCCTTCGTTGCTCCTGGTGGGATGGTTGGCTCCCAGCTCACAGGACACCTCGGCACTCAGGTCCAATCCCCTTTCCAGCAGTTGTTCCCCATTCAAGTGCCATTAGAACTGCGTGACAGCACCATCCAGCCCTCACCTTGACCCACAGTCTAAAACTGGAATCCTATCTGGTGTGGGAAACAAAAGAATTAGCTCAAAGTCTGTGGGTTTTGGGTCGTCTTTTTACGCTGCCTCTTATCCCTGTATTTCCTCCATTTGCTTCCAAGACCCCCAGTAGCTCCTGCAAAGGACGAGAAGGGCCAGCATAGATCCCTTTATCCCTCACAGATGTTCAGCTGCATCTGGGTGAACCATTGCAGAAAATGATGTTGAAGTTAGGGCAATTCAGGACCATCCCTGATAGCTGAGTCTAGGTAGGGAATCTGGCTTGTCAGAACAGGCTTATCCAAGTGGAAATCTCAGCCAGACAGTAAGTGAACCTTCTTATTCTTGCAGCAGCTGATTTTTCACAGCACGTTGTGATGTGGGGTTTGGTTTCATGCTTCACCAGCAGTAATCCATCTCTTTCTGCCGGTAGGTAGTTCTGACACTGGACTTTCCCTGGTAGCTGGAGCTTCTCTTACCAAGTAAAGAGTTAAAATGGCAGAGGCAGTTTCCTGCATCCCCCTGCTGCTTCCTTGGTGTCTCTGAGGGAAGCGTTGGTCTGAACTAACCAGTTTAGTGTGAGCGTAGGGTCTGGCTCAGAGCTGCTCAGCTGCTGCAGCCCTGACAGTGATAAATGGTCCCTGGGAGAGGAGGATGTTTAGTCATCTCCTGAGGATTTGATAGACGAGCCTCCAGGCCCCTGTCTGAGTTGCATCGTGGTAAAGGTACTTCATATCGTTAGTGTGTGGTGGTGCACTGGTCATTTTGGATGGCTTTTCTTTTGAAGAACATACTCTCTTAACATCGCCCTGAGCACAGATCACGTGTCTGCGTTGGCACTGAAGAGGACCACCCTGGATTTTGGAGGGATCCTGTGCTAAGCCGCTTCTTTCCCTGACCCCTTCACACAGCAGCAAAGTGGCCACCAAAGGGCCATGGGGCAGTGCAGTGCCACATCTCACAGTGCCATGGCCAGCGAGGGCTGGAAAATGTTCCTTGTGTGTGCACATCCAGGCTGGGGTGCTCAGCCACTCCAAGGAGTCCTGCTTTACTGGAGAGAGCGTTTCCCAAGGCTGTAGTTGATTTTTCACATGCAAGTTTGTACACTGGCCAAGACTGCTGACAGCTCAATGTTCAGCTGCACTATATAATTTTCTGTCATTTTGATTTATGTTCTTCCCTGCAACCAGAGTCCCACTTGAGAAAAAAAAATCGGAAGGAGTCTATCCTAAAGTTAGCTCAATGCTAACTTCTTCAACTGACCTAGCAAATTAAAGATATATTTAGATTTTTTTTTTATTTATTTATGGAAGATGAAAGAGAAAAGTATTAAAAAGTAACCTCTGCTGTCAGTTCTGTGACCTGCAGTTGTGATGTCTGCTGGGTGATGCAAAGGGTCATTGTCACTGAGAGAGAGGCAAAGCTGGAACTGTGGGACCAAGATCTGCTCTTGGCTGATGTTCCCACCTGCACGTGATGGTCTAGGGAGGCTCTGATGCACCAAAGCAATGCCTGGGACATCAAGGCCAAGCTCCAGAGCAGTGCTGCACTTCAGGTGATCTTAAAACTCTCAGCATCTGGGTGTTTCTCCTGAGAAAAAGCCCAAATTCCTCAGAGAAGAGGTTGGTGTAGAGCCACGGTCTCTGCTCCCTCTAGACAGCAGAAGAAGGGCTCATCCTCCAGCATCTTGGGTGTGCCCGGAGGTTTCATGGCACAGCTCTCTCTTCTGCCTCCCTTCTGGCACCCAGACTTGAGCTCCTGAGTTGTTTTGCTGCATTTGGAGCTTTGCTTCTTGGCAGTAGTGTTTGGGGATTATTGCTTGCAGTTTCCTTTCCATGGATGCTTAAAAGAGCAGCGCTGAGGGGGAGAGGGGAACAAACCATCGCTGGGCTGTTTGCGTGAGCTACAAAGCGTCTGCGAGACAAAGGAAGGGACCACATGAAACAGCACTTGGGGTGGCACTGACAGGGAGAAGAGCTCCACTCAGAGCCCCAGGAAAAGGTGAGAGAGCAGGGAAGTGTGTTTATCCCAGCTCTCTGCTTTCCTACGGGGTTCAGACAGTTCTCATTTATTGCGTTTCCCCCCAGGTAGCGGCGATGAGCACATAGGTAACCTGAGACATATGACATGGCTCAAAAGGAGAGCTCCAAGACGGACTGTGGGCTGAAGTGAAGCTCACTTCCCAGCCCAGGGATAGGGATGGCTGGTGAGGGGACAGGGAGGTGCAACGGGGCTGTCACAGGAGGGAAGCAGGGTCCTGGCTGGAGCACCTGCAGCACTTCTGGGCTCTGCTCTGCGCCCTGTCTGCTTTAAGGAAGACATCTACTTGATAAGGGCTGCATATTCCTCTCACTTTCTTCTGGTTAACACCAGTAAAGTGTTAGTAAAATGATTGAAACCTTGTGTTGTGAGCGAGGCTGTCTGCCTGCAGCATGGGCAGCACAAGAGGATCGTAGGGTGCCCAGCTGTAACCCTGCAGGGTATTGGACTGTGCAGCAGGAGGGAAAGAGTGGGGCTTGGATCAGTAACAGGGGTGCAGCAGATAGAAATGCTGTGTCCACCCCAGAGATCCCAGGGGGTGTTTGGGCAATGCACCAGGGAGCACTTGGAGCTTTCCTGAGCTAAGGTGGGTTTTATTATTAACCTCAGTGGAGCCAGGAGTTGGTGGCTGGCCAGTCTATGTGTTGTAATCCCATGGTATTTGGGTAAATGGGTAAAAATACCTTATTTCATATATATTTCTCTCTCTCTCTCTCTCTGTCTCTCTCTCTATATATATACACACACACGTACACACAGACCACACACCCCCCTTTCACAGGACACAGGGCCTTTCCTTGATGGCTGGCATTTAACAGCTGAGTTACAGATGGATTTCTGTGTAGTCAGCACAGATAATAATCACAAAAATCCTTTTAATAGATCAAAGAGTGCTGTGGAATTGAAAATTTCTTTTAGAAGCATTCATTTTGAGCAGTTCTTAAATTTTTTTCCTAATGTATAGGCCAGGAAAAAAACATTTTTCAGGGTGTGAAATGGAAAGAAGTTTTATTCATTACTCTGTTTAGATCTCCACTCAAATTAAAGGTAAGTAACAAGAAGTGAGTGTTTTACTGTACACCCAAAGTTGTTTCTGTATTCATAAAAGCCACTTGGTTAAATCAGGGGTGAGCAATGATCACCATCAAAGGGATAGGTTCACACTGGATTTTTACTTGTTTTATGTTTGAAGGTTTTTCTCCATTGTATATTACAACTTGCTTTACCTTGAGCAATCTAAACTCTTTTTCAGTTGAGAAAAACCTAAAAAACATAATAATTACTCTTCTCGTTGCACCCTAGCCCTGTAACAAGACAGAATTTGGATATTTAAAGACGCAAGTTAAGTAAGATGCTTTTATGACAGCCAGCCCCAGCGCAGGGTGTTTCATGGAGACGTCGTCCTGGTGTCGGCCGTGGCTTCGCAAGTGGCACAAGGAAAGCTGAATATCAGCTGAAAATATAAAAATATGTCATTTTTCCTAGTTACATACTGTAACTTTGCAGCGAGCAAACCCTCGAGCCGCGGGGGCTCCTGAAAGAGGCCGTGCCTTTGTGAGGAGCTCGTGTGCTTGGACGTGAGGAGGGAAAAGGAGCGGAAAGGAAACAGCCCTGGGGAGCTTCAGTGCTGGGGCTGAAGAAATGATCCGATGCTTGTGCAGACAAGTGCTCACCAAACTCTTCACGTCGTAAATAATCATCTCCCTGTCTCCCATGCATCCGATGGGAAATGCGTCTTCCCCGCCGAGACACTGTGCTAAATAAGGGTTTGCCCTTCCCGGGGAGCGGCAGAGGTGGGAGGTGGACATCCAGGCTCTCATCTCTTTCCCAGAGGAAAGTCATTAGGCGTACAAGATACATATGGTTTCTCTTCAGCAGCTGTTGGGTTTCTCAGCCCAAGAGCCATAACAGGACCAAGAGGTTTGGAAAACTCCCGACTCCCACATCTGCCCCACTCCCCACCAGCAGTGCTGCTGAATCGGTGACATGGGATTGTGCATCTGCGCCTCGTTAGGGCAGTACCGCTAATTAAGTCATTGCCAAAAAATGGCTTCAAGCCTCTCTGCTTTGGGGTGGTGACTCTCTGTGGAGGGTGAGTCTCAGCCTTCTGCTGGTGGTGTCCCAAAACTCCACTGTTGCTTTTACGAGGAGATGGTGGTCCTGCAAAATGAAACCCTGAGGGAACCTTCCCTTTCACCTTTCATGTCTCTAGGTTGGAAGCGAGTTCTTCTTTTCTTTACCTCTTTCTAGAGAAAAACCGTGGCAGAATAATTATTTGCAGTCTTTTGAGATCCTAGGGTTGCAGTGAAGTGTCCTTACTGATCCCTGTCTGGTACTGCTATTGCCTGAGTGAAGAAGTGCCATGTCAAATGCAGTGCATTGGTTTGGATTAGTTCATTAACCAACTGGAGATTCTCTTCCAATCGAGGCTTTGCAAAGCTTTGCCCAGCTCAGTGGCACAGGGACATGGGATCTACCTGGGCGTGGGGGAAAGATCTGGCTGTGGGGAAGAGAAGGGGAAAAGGGGATAAAAAAACAGAAGAGGGAGAATTGTGAACCTCAGTGCTCCATCAGGGGTCACCTGGGTGCTGCTCTGGGCTGTGTGAGCAGCAGGAGAGCCAGGGACATGGGAGCTGTTTGGGAGCCTGCCCTTGCTCAGCTGTGCCCTTCTGTACCCTTTGCAGACCTTCGGATGAAAACCACCCTGACGTGAAGCCTGACGCCTACGTGAACAACCTGGCTGAAGCAGTCGACATCATCCTCCAGCAGCTGTAAAACCAAGCAGCAGGAACAGGGATGAGTCCTTGTGTGCAGCCCTTCCATGGAACCGCTTCATCCTCTCCCACCTCCACCTCACCTTAACCAACCCAGGCCCAGCCTCGCCCGGGGTGATGGGCACCCCCTTTCCTAAATACTCCACGTAGTGGTACTAAAATGATCTACTGACCTCATCCAAGGGAACACCAAACCTGCTGTCTTTAATGTTGTCCTCTTGGTGCCTGTGAGGGGCCTCTGCCTCCTCTGGGTGATTCTGGGGGGGCTGTTCCCCCTTTAGCTCTTCGCTCAGGCCGGGTACCCAGCCTGGAGGTGTCCAGGTGTGAAACAGGGAACCCCCTCACTGAGAGACTTACCTGTTTAACCCATCTGTACTGTGCCCTTTGGGGTGCCTGAGATGGGATGGAGGATGTCCTTGAGGGGTGATGGAGGCCACCAATCCCTGGTGGGGGGTCTGCGGGGTCCTGTGTGTGCCTTGGGTGGCACAAAAACCCTGGGGAGGGGGGACACCCCTGGATCCAAGCCAGTAAACATGGTTCTGCCAGGATTGGCCTGTCTGGAACAGCCCTGGGTTCAGGCATGGGAATGTGGTAATGCTGTGACACATTAGGGAATAACTGTGCTGTCCTGTCATGAATAAACCCTGTCCTTTGGATCTGGCCTCTTTGTCCTTGTGTTCAGTTGGATCAGCACTGGCAGGGATGTTTACAGGACCAGAAATGCTTTTCCCTATCTGTAAGAAGCTGGCAGGGGCCATGGGACTGATGGGCTTTGCCTTCCCTCCATCCGCAAGCAAACGTGGCTATGTGGGAGGGGGTGTGGGTTTCCTACCTCTTCCCGATAAAATCCTGGACATGCAGCCAAGGGTTCCCTTGTGCCAGGGAGCTGTTGGTGTTGAATCCCACGCAGCTCCAGCTTGAGAGGGACTTTTCACAAGGGCTTGGAGTAACAGGACAAAGGGAAATGGCTTTGAAAAGGGTAGGTTTAGATGGGATATTGGGAAGAGATGCTTCCCTGTGAGGATGGGGAGGCCTTGGCACAGGTTGCCCAGAGAAACTGTGGCTACCCCATCCCTGGAAGTGCCCAAGGCCAGGTTGGACGGGGCTTGGAGCAACCTGGGATAGTGGAAGGTGTCCTTACCTATGGCAGGGGGGTGGAACGAAATGGTCTTAGAGGTCGCTTCCAGCCCAAACCATTCTGTGATTCTCTGTACTCACTGAACGTCCCCTGGGAATGATCCTGCATCAGCAGCCCCTGCCTGCCAAGAACCTACCACATCAGTTTAGCTCCAGCTCAGCCCCATCCTGCTGCCAGGAGCTCTCAGCACGTGCAGGGCTGCCAAGTGGTGCTTCGTGGAGCAGGGGCAGCCATGAGATTTGCCTTTTTTTCTCTAACCGCAATTAGGATTTCTAAAAGGAGCTGCTCCCTGCCTCCGGGGTTGCAGCTCTCCAGCACATCCCCAGGGTTTTAAGTTTCTCTCCCCCGTCAGTTTTGCAGTACAGGTGTTGCAGCCTGTGTGGTAACTCCTGACCATTCCACACGTGGCAAGAGCGTGGCTGGGACAGGGGCTCGAAATGGGTGGAAGAATTAAAGATTAGGGATTGCTCCATCGTGTCCTCTGCCCACCCTCACCGACACTTGGCAGCGTTTGCAAGGGTCACCTTTTAGAGGCAAAAGTCCCCTTTGAATCAACATGTCAGCAGCTCTGCACCCTCTTGGGCTCTGGGCAAGACTGTTTGGGGTTTAAGCCGCTTCAGACCTCCCATGGGACCCCGGTCAGGTGTGTAATTCTGCTTGTGTTAAGTATATTTATATGTAATGTGCTGGCCAGTGCCTGCAGTCAGCCACTGCTTCCTGCATCTGCAAGCAGGAGGTAAATGATGATTCCAGCTCCAGCAGTCCGAACAGCTGAGGAAGACCCTGCTCGCTGAAGGACGCCAAAGTGATTCTCCCTGTTTCTGGAGCAGCCTGTGAGTGTTGGAACACTTGTCTTTCAGAGCTACCAGCTGGCCCTTGAGCTGCAGGGCACCCCTCGGGGACCGCAGGGGAAAGTGGGCTGGGAATTAAATTCTAATAAAACAAACTACATCTGGAAATATGACCTTAGTGCAATTTTTTGGTCTGTTTTTTTATCTTTTATCCTCGGGGTAGTGGTTCAGCCAGAGCATGTGGTACTGTCAGCACCCACACACACGGAAGGATGCCTTAACCCTGGTCAAGTGTTCGGGCTCTGATGGGATCACTGAGAATTTCTTTTTCATCCCCTAATTCTTCCTTTTTTGTTCTATTATACTAAGCCTATCACTTCAATCTGATTAAGTTTAGGCAGATAAACATCCTGCCATCTGTCATGAAACTTTTTACACAGTTTGCTGGCTGGAGGAAGCACAGCCGTTTTCCTTTTTGGGTTATAAAGGGGAGATATCGCCCTGTTTCCCCATCTATTTGTTTAATACCCCTGTGTGCCCTTGCCCTGCTGTCAGCTCTGGCCTTGCCTGAGTTTAGGGGTGGGACATTGAGTTTAGGAGTGGGACATAATCTCTGTCCTTAAACACAAGGAATAAGGTGCTACTTGGCACTTCAATTTGCATTTTGTAGTTAGATTTTCGGCATTTTGTTACTGTATTTTCAGCTGTGTCACAACTAAGTGACGGTCAGGGTCAGGCCGGGGGGGCAATGGGAGACAACCCCCACCACGGTGGGGTGTGTCATGTCTGTCTGTATGTGAATGTCACAAAATGTCCATTTTCCAGTGAGACCCACGGCTGGGAACTCCTTCCTATTTCTAACACAGACACCCCGATGGAGGGTCCCAGCTGGGGGATTTGCCAACACACACACATTTTTGGGACACCCCCTCCCACCACCCATGGAGATGGCCAAGGGGGTGCAGCCAGCCCCCTTCTGGGAGAGGAGAGGAGGAGACTCCTGCCCCATCAAACTCCAACCTGTGCCACAACCCGGCTGTCACATCCCCGAGGGGCAGCGGTGTCCCCGACCCCCTCGGCCCCGCAGCACAGAGAGACGAGACACCGGCCGGGGGGTTATTGAACCAGGAAGCTTTATTTACACAGTAAAAGTAACAAGCAATTTCCTGAGATTGAGCTGCTCTAGTGCAATCAAGTCATGGAGGGGGTGGGAACGTGCAGCCTCCTCGCCGGCCCGCGGAGGGGGCACCTCGGGCAGCCCCTCCCCGGGGACACGCGCGTCCCGCGGCGCTTGTGCAATTGCCAGCGAGACTTGGCTACTACAGGTCATAGCTTCAGAAGGCTTTGTTTTTATTTTTCTTCTTCTCGTCCTTTTTTTTTTTTTTTTATTTTTTATTTAATTTGGCCATCCTCTTCTTTCGCTTTCTTGAGAACACCAAACTCGTACACGCCGTAAAGCACCGCTACAATCCTAGAACGTCCTACGTCAGTCTGTTCGCCTGGGCAGCCAGGAGCTTTGAACAATGCACTTGAAACACAACTTTATTGGCCAAACAGGCTATGCTAGAACGTGGAAAAATTACAATCTATTTTACAAACACTCCTTTTTGTTGTTTGTTGGGGTTTTTTTTAATGCACTCTTTCGTAGAACCGGCTCAAAGAGCTACATCTGCAAACACACAGCAAACTCCTGTGTGCCTGCTAAGACTTTTTGTATTAAAATCCTATTTTTTTCATGATGATTGCTGCTGACACAGCTTTGCTGTCATCCTAAAACAGTGGCTGCCCAGACTGGGTCACACCTTGGACAAGCCATCGGGTGTCTTCACAATAATGAGCCTGTTTTAGCTACCTAGCAAGGAATAACATCCTTTGTCTGCATATTACTTTAACATCACATTCTGGCAGCCGGCAGGGATTTGTCAGGGGTGGGGGGGACTTGGAGGGTTACCAAAGCATCTGTGTAATAGGTGAAGTCCTTTACAAACCAAGAGCAGGACCCCCAGGGGGATGCCCTGCTCTCCCACTGCAGGCGCAGGGGACAGATCTCCTGACGCCAGGGAGCAACGCCACTTCTGACTTTACAATCAACAGGATGTCCCCTGAATCTGAGGCACATACTATATTATATTTAATATTTTTTTAATTACTTTATTTATATATATATTTATATATATATAAATCCACAAACGTTTTACCTCTACAGAGAGAGAGAGAAAGAAAAAAAAAAAAAAAAATTGAAAAAGTAAGGCTTTCTTAAACTGAGAATAAGTACATGAAATCATACAAACCCAACAAGAAATACCCAACAGAACACCACCGTGGCCTCAAAACCGTCGCTAACTGTAGTCTGTGCCTACGCCAACGTGCCCAGTGTAAGGCCATGACTCATTGGAGAAGCGTTTTTAGTAAGGCAAACAGGTTGTGCTGTATGTAAACTGAATGCTACTGCTATGTCCAGTACAGCTGGATCGTGGTCCATTGGCCACCTTCCCACGCTGGAGGGTTAGCATGGCACCAGGAGCAGCCCTTGGAAAGAAAACAGAAGCCCTTAGGAATTCCAGCCCCGGTGATGCACATGCGAGAGCCCACCCGGGGCTCTGCGGCAGCAGCCGGACACGGATTTGGGTGACTTTGCCCTTTTTTTGGCCAGTTGAGGAGGTGCCTGTGGCCAGCAGGAGCTGAGTGCCCCGAAACTGGGACATGTCAGTGGTGGGAAGGATGAATGGAGCATCAGGAAGACTCAAAGCCAAGAACTGTGCTGTGGGGGTGATGCTGCAGGGGCACGAACAGAGGGGCAGCAACCTGGGAAAACGCTGGCATGGCTGGACCCTCCCAGGATGTCTGAGACCAGCAGCGTCTTACACGACAGGAGGGCTAAAAATTAAACCAGGATGTATTTTCTTCTAAGTGATGCATCAAGCAACACTTTAAAAGAGCTGGAGGCTTCCTCAAAATGAAAAGACATCCCTGCCATCCCCTCCTCAAATACCTGGGGCTGGTCCTGCTTGCCTGGAGGGAGCAAAACCTCTGCGGTGCCAGAACAGGGATAACAGCCAATGGGTTCCACTGTGGTGGGAGATGCCACACGTATCCCAAACCACTGCAGAAAAAAGTGCACTAACAACCAGAAATAGTGAATGAAACCTGTACCAGCAGCTCTCAGTCTTTCTGAGTTATGGACCCTCAAAGCATTGCCAACGGGGGTGCTGAACCCCATTAAAAATGTCATGTCTTCAATTGCTGTTGGTATCAATGATTTTTTTCCCTTTCTCACTTTTGCAAAGCTCGGGAAGTGAACCCTGAGCTTGAAGGAACCTGCAGAGGATGCTTTAAGCCACTCATACAGCCTCCCTAGAGCTTTAAAAGAACAAACAAAAGAAAAAACGAAGGGAGGGAAAAAAAAAAAATACGTGTCCTTCTAAACCTGTTAGCAAGTGGACAGCTTATTTTTAGCAAAGAAAACTCATACTGTAAAAAACAGAATGGTCACCATTTTGTCTGTGCTTAAAAAAAGGCACAGGAAGAGGAAAAGCTTTCAGTGCTGCTACCTGGATTTTCAGCCTTTTGCCAGCTGACTTTGTCAAGTAACCCCGCTGTGACGTGCCTCGGGCACACAGCCCTTCACAGTAAAGCCAAAAAAAGAGGGTGGCAGCCGTGCCCTGGGTAGCAAAGACGGCACAGCTGCTGATAAATGGGTGAACAGCCCAGCCCCAACAGGGTGATGGGAACCCAAGCGAGGGTGGCACCGAGCCTGAGTGGGGCTGTTTCCCAACAGGGTTGAGAGAGGGGGCTGGGAATTAATAAAATAGGGAAGAAAGGCATTTGAGCATCCTCGGGCAGCACCCGGCAAGCGCTGCTGCGGACACGGCCCCACATGGGCCGGGGGTCCCTTTAATTCCTCATCAGGAAAGCTAAAAAAAAAAATTTAAAAAATGAAGCAGTAAAAATCCAGCTCTTGCCATTATTAAATTTAAGCAAAAGACTTCACTTGTGATTTCCTTCTCACGGCACTGCCAGGGACACGGGGAGAGACGGGCAGCTAGGGCCGCACGGGATGTGGCGCGAGAAAAGGAGCCACAGCCACGCCAGCAGTGGCCACCAGCCAGTGCTCAGCTTGCAAATCTCAATATTCTGGTTTCCCCCCACTTTTTCAAGCCCCAGGGGTGGTGGTTTCTCCTTGTGCATCCCTTTCTGAACTAGCACAGGTGGGACCCAGGGGAGCATGGCCAGCTCCATCAGCTCCAACCCTGTCCTGGGAAAAGCCATTTACTCGCTAGTGGCGAGCCTTTGGCAATCCCTGTGCCTGGTTTTCCTATCGGACAGGCACTTTCCTCCGACTTGGCTGATCTCTGGCTACAGTAGTTTCAAAGAATTTCAAGATTTACACACGCATGCACACAGATTGCTCTAAATACCTGATGAAATTTTGGCAAAGCTGCGTTGTCCCCTCCAGCTGGCAGGAAGGGGAGCAGTGACAGGACGCCGCAAACCCCAGCGAGGAGCCCTCCAGGGCTCTGCTGGCAGCCCCCTGACACCAGGGCGAGAGGACCCGCTCCCTCCTCAGTTGTTCTCGATCTGCTCGATGTCGATCTCGCCGTCCAGCTGGAAGAGGCTCTCAGCGCCCGTCCCGCTGCTCCGCCAGGTCACCCTGTCCTCCTCCTTCCCGCCGCCCTCCTCCTCCTCCTCGCAGGAGAGGTCATCCCTGCTGGCCCGGGGGTCCTCGGGCTGCCGGCGCGGCGGCTCCGGCACCGGGGTGCAGGCGGGGGTCCTGCCCGGCATCACCTCCGGGGAGCGGGGGGCTGCGCTCCAGGCCGGGGGCCCGGGCGGCCGCTGGGAGCCGTCCTCGGCCGCGGCGCTAAGGCAGGTAAGGCTGTTGAAAGTCTGGCGGTTCTGCAAAGGAAAGGGGAGAGAGGCAGCTGAGACAGGCGTGGGGACAGGGAACGGGGGCGGTCCTGAAGCTGGGCTGGGGTAGAAGTTGCGCCAGGTGAGCTCAGAGTACTCCCGACCCCAGTCCAACCTCATCCCAAACCTGAGCCCCCCCATCCCAACAGAAAGCAAGAAGTGCAGCAGAAACACTCGCAGCTGGTGCCCAGGAGGTGAGCAGACACTGCAAACCCCCCGCCTTCCCATCCATGGCAGGTCCTGCACCTCTCCTGTCCCTGCAATGTCCCATCAAAACCACCCCCAGCATGCTCTGGATCAGTTACACGACCGTCTCCACCCCACACATCTCCTGGCTGCGTGTTTAAGGCAGTACAGAGCTCACCAAAAATAAATGAACATCAGCTCTTAATAAACCCAAGGCACTTGGGCTGAGTTGCTCCCCGTGAACCACACATTGCTGAGAGGCTTTGGGTGCTGCACTACCTGACACACACGAGTCACTGCAGGAGACAACGCAGAGGCTGCTGCATCTAAACAGAGAAGTTCCCGCTGCCCCAGGAGGAGTTGGCCACTGCCCGAGCTGGAGGAAGCTACATTTCACATGGCCTTCAGTCTGTGAAACCTTCAAAAACCCAAAAGCCCTAAGCCAGTGTGAAAAAATAGGCATTTGCCCTCTAAATATGCAACTTCAGTTCCCCATGTCATCCTTCTCATATTTTTTAAATCCCAGACGTGCCTCTCCATGAGGTCTGTCTTCTGGGTGCTGAACATGCAACAGCTTCAAGCAGAGATCTGCACGTTGTGGTTAATGGACAACTCTGTAATTACCACTGGAGGAGGCCTGAGGACACAGGAGAAATATTTTCTAAGTACCTGAAAAAATTTGCGAGCATGTTTCCAACAGTGATTTAGGCACTTGGAAAGCCTAAGTCTCCTGAAAGTCAACAGCCCTCTCAGAAGTGCAAATCCTTTCTACAAACAAAACTCTGGCATTTTTGGGAATGTTAATTTTTCTCCTTCTTGAACTGAGTTCATCTCCTGGTTCCGTCGCTTCCCGGGGCTTGGTACTCAGGTGCGGACATGCCGAGTTGCTCCAGGTGGGATAGAGCGTCCTGAGAGGATGGGAGATGCTCTACAGTGCTTCAGAGAGGGAGATGAGTGATTCCTGTAGTGATGAATAATGGAGGATGCAGCCTGGAGAGCAACTAAAAGGGTCCATGGCACATTCTTCCCATCCAAAGGAAAAGCATTTCCAAGCCTGGACACGTCTCGGAGAACAGCCATGAAGACACCTGACTTTCAGGGAAATTTTGCATTTTATGGGACTTTGGCAAGACAATCAAGCCAACAGCCTCACTTTCTCTGCTCACATCCACACGTGCTGCAACCCAAGCCTTCAGTTATTCCAGGTACTATTTCTGCCCTGCCTGCAAGAGGATGGAAAACCCCTTCCGACGGTCCTGGTGCTCCCAGTGCTGCAGCGGCTGCTGGGGGAGGAAGGCCACATGCGGGTCCCTCTAACACAGGTCTGACAGCTTGGAAAGCAAGTTTTTACAGGGACTGGCTGCCACAAAATCCCTCACCTCACCTTCCCAGCAGCTGGGTCGGAAGAGTCCCCCCAGGATGGTGATCACCAGGCCAGCATTCCGTGACCTGGCTGTGGAGCCGCGGTGGATCAGCCACCACCGTCAATGCGGCGTCTGTTCTCAGCCCATCAGGAGTTCTTTACTCATTTTTTATTTATTGGGTGAATTTAGCACGTGCCGAAGTGCTGAGGTGGCAAAACCGGGCAGTCAAACCCCCTATTGACACCGGCCAAGGAGCAGGTTTGGTGGCACAATGCAGCACTTGTTCCCCATGGCCAGGCAGCCCCGGGCCCCCTCCGAGCCTCCCCACAACCTTGGGCCTCCACTGCCAGGCAGAAAGGGGTAGCAGGCACCTCAAATGCTGTTGGTCTCAGGGAAACCATGGGAATCCAGATACCCTCCTGGAGCTGACACAGGTGGCTTTGGGGAGATTTCCGGCCATCCTGACTTCACCCAGCGAGCATCTGTAATGTACCTTACACCCAAACCCCCTTTGCCAACCACAATGATCCATTTTTGGCCATTTGAGGTGCTGGCTTTTCCTCCCACAACTCTCCCCAAAGCTGCTGCAATCCAGCATGCTGGGCAATCCCTCAGGGAGATGGAAAAAATGAGATATTTCTAATGCAAGGACCTGAAAAAAATCACTTAAAAATACAAATAACAAATACTTGGCCTCTGGAATGAGCTGCAGGGTGTTCCAGAGCAAAGTCCTTCTTTGCATGCTGGTGACCAAACTCTGGCTGTGTCTCCATCCCACGAGGTCTCGTGATGCTCCACGCTGTGCAGGGACCAAGGCTACAATCTGGGAGGGCCACAGGAACTGACTCACCCCCCATGTCCATCCTTTGCCACAGGTTTTCCCTACCTTTGAGCACGTGTCTCCATCAGGGAGAGGGGCTGGAGGCTGCAGCCCCGACAGCAAGCAAGCTGGAGAAATCCCTTACAAAATTCCTTCATGTAACTCTTCCCTTGGTAAAACAGCCAGCTGTGAGCTTTTCCCTGAAACACATCCCTGCCAACACGGTGGATCTACCAGAGTCAGTATCAGCGGGACTGTGATCCCCGTGGTGATCACGGCTATTGCTCAAACACCTTTTTTCTCTTCCACCCTGCCAGGTGATTGCTGCAATTTTCCCGGGAAAGGTGTAACGCTCCAAGCTGTCAGCACCACCAGCCCTACCTCCCAAGCTGTCATCACCTCCTGTTAGCTCACGGGGCTACAGTTGCTTCAGAAAGCTGAAAATAACCCGGTGCCAGAAGGGAAGGGGGGAAGCGGGCGGCGAGCGGTGCTGCTCCATGCGGGAATGATGTGCCTCTGCCAGCCCTCCCGAGCCAACAAAGTCACCTCCACTGGGGGATTCTCTGCCTGGCTCAGGTTTAAATCACTCTCCGAGGCAAACTTCTCCTGTGAAACACTTTCAGCCTGTGCTGTTATCTTTATATCACTATATATAAATGCTTTGGTTGTTTGCATCACAGTAAATCCTACCTGGCATTTGTGCCAGGGAAAGCGCTCATCCGTGCTGCCGAGGAGGAGGGTCACTGCAAACAGACTGGAAAATGAGACTGGAAAATGGGTTTCCTTTGGTTTTGAAGCTCTGTGGAGCTTCATAATAGCAGCTGGTGGGATTCAGGTCACGCACACACATATCACTTGGGTTCAGTGCTCTCCACTACTCTTAAGGCACCCACAGTCTTCTCCAACTTCATCCCCAGGCTCGTTTCCCAGCGAGTAGAAGGGGAGGGAGACGGAGAAGGAGAAGCAGCAGGAATGGCTCAGCCTTGAGGCTCCAATAACCAGCTCTCCCTTTATAACCAAAAAGCATCTCAGTAGTTTTTCCAACAGGTCCAGGCTGCAGCACAGGCACTGGGGCCGCGCTCTGGCCAGGCACGGTACCAGCTCACTGAAGTGCCAGAGAGGTCTCCCCAGCACCTCACTTGCTGCAGTTTGGACTCCCGAAAAAGAGGGAGACACAGCCGCCTTCCCCCCAGGAGCACCGGTGACTGCTGCCACATGCAGCTTCCAAGATCAACATTGCCATCGGGAGGAGGTCGGGGGTCTTACACATACCCTGTCCTCCCACAGAAGGAGCCTCTGAGCGATGAAGTGTTGGGAAAGAAATGAGTGAAATACCTGAGGAAGGAAAACACAGGAGGCAGTGATGGGGTGTGTGAAAAGCAAACGGAGCCCGTGTGCCCGGTGCAGAGCAGAGCTGGGTTATACGTGGTGTTGCCGCGTCAGGGTCCTCAAACTCATCCACTATTTTATTTATTTTTTAACTTTTATCTATGGAGGCATTGAGTAATTCATAGGCACCTTCCTTCATCAGGCTGAGGTGCTGCAGAACGTGCCTGCAGCAGCATCCCCAGTACAGAGGGGATGGCTCCCTGCCCTGGTTTTCCATATCTGCCTTCCCAGCTCTTCCCTTCTCATCCACTAAAAAACAATATTTACTCAGCTCCAGTCCTCATTTTGCAATAGCAGGCATCAGTGCTTACTTGGTGCATTGAAAGTCTACAGCTTTTAGCAGAAAATTTTGCTTTTATTCTGTTTGATGTGAAAAACAGTTTTCACGAGCAGGCTCTGAAATATCTATTATCCTACCAAGTCACTTCACACCACAGTGTCAAACAAACAAAAAAAAAGAGCAAGAAGGAGGCTTTAAGTCATTAGTATTGACACTGCCTTTGGAGCCTGTGGAGATAGTTTGGTTTTACTCATGGATTTGATCTTGTCTTTGGAGATTTGTAGCTGCCCCAGTGACAGTGAGGATGATCAGGGAGATTCCAACATCTCTCAGCATCCCACACGTGGAGACTCAGTCCCAGTGCAGCCTCCCAGCCTATTCCTATTCATAATAATAATTGGAGGAAATCCTCATTTCCTGCCTAGAACAAATATTTTCCCTAACAGACACTGAACCCTTTGCTATGAGCTGGAGAGATCCATTTGCTCAGACAGGTCATTAGGCAGCGCCATGAGTGATCACTGTGTATTTACTTGTTTCCAGGTTGCCCTTCCCAGCCTTTCACAGCCTCCCTGCCTTCTCCTCTGCATCCCAAGAGGCTGTGGCAGGGCATCCCTGGAGCACTGCAGGGCCCTCATGCCAACACACTTGATGCTGCTGAGAGCCCAGTGGGGACGGCGGTAGCAGGGCCGGGATGCTCCGCTGATGATGCTGTTGCAATGCCATGGATTTAAGTGGAGTGGTTCTGGCATGAGCAAGGGTGACCCTGAGCCTGGCTCATCCCCAGAGGTGGCAAAACTTCAGGATCTGGAGTGGCTCATCTTTGGGGAAATTCAGTGATGCTGGTGGCTCATCCCAAGTTAGAATCATACATCACTAATACAAATCTTTTAATTTTTTTTAACCACATTCATTGAGAACCTCAGCCCTATTCCATTTTCACACCATTTGCACAATTTTCAGCCTAAAAGTAATATTTCTATTATGCCATTGCAGTCTCACTTCAAGCCCTAAATTATGAAAAGACCTTATGAAAATCATAACCAAACCTCATGTCACTGTTGCAGCAGCACCAAAGAGGGACTATCAGCAAGTAAAGGGATGAAATCATGTTGTGGATGATCATAAACCCAGAGTTTATGGAAAGGAGGTACTGTGGTGTGTAAACCTCGGACATCAAACACGAGGCAGGAGGTGCAAGGGGCACCTAATCCCAAATAGTTCCTGTGCCAGCATCTCCTCCCACAACACACCCAGGGCAGGCTTAGCACGCAGGGACTGATTTCAGGTGATAGTGGCTCCCTGCTTTTCCCCAGGCATTAAATTAATATCAAGTCGGATTAAAAACGCAAGAGGAGTGAGGAATCTGGAGTCAAGTACCTGTCCACGCTCCCAGGGCACCTGCACCCACTGCCACATCCAGGACCTGGTATCCTGCAAATCCAATGTAGACCCAAAATACTCCTCACTTTTCTGACACAGCTTCTACTTTAGGCTGATTCTGAGCACCTTTCTCTTGAAAAGAAAAATGAAGTGGCCTTATTTATTTATTTATTAGTATTATTTATTTAAAACCTGAAATGCTTTGTGTTCCTTAGATGCCTTGATAAAATTTTGCAAGGCAAGAGATTCCCAAATAACTGCTCTGATCATCACTACTGGAATTTTGCACTGAAAATATATTTCCTGCAAACTCACCAGCTGCTCGGGAGGCCACAGCCACAATTCCCTGTGCCCAAAAGAGCCGTTCCCACAACTGCATGGATCCAAAATCTGCACCCTGCTCCAGCCTTTGAATGCCTCCAAAATCCTCTAGCAGAAGATGTGATCAATGAAGCATCTTTGAGGGGAAAAAAACCCAACCACCATCTGCAAATCCTGCCACCCAGGATTTGCTCCATCCACCCGAGCTTTGGGAGGGACCAGAAAGCCTGGAAGTCTCCTGGAGTGGTGGGTTTTAGGTGATTGTTTTTAAAACCAGCAGGAGAAATCACTTTTGGCTTTTTTGGCCTAAATGCCACTTTTGAGCCTGTCCACTCCTCAAAGGATGAGTCTCTGTGATTTCTGAAAGCTGCTCTTTGGGGTCACGCAGTGTACGAGCCCGGGGGCTGGAGGGTTAAACAGCATGTGGTGAATCAGATGTGCATCCTCGGGATACAACTGGATTTTGTCTGTGATTGGGACAGACACTGTCAAGCTTTGTTTGTGTTCCCAGCCCTGTCCTCCCATGTGAGTGCGAACAACAGTGCAACACCCAAGCCCACATCCTTGGAACTCATGGTGGGATAGAACTGGGAGCAGGGGATGGAGACAGGAGCAGGGGATTGAGACAGCAGCAGGGGATGGAATGGGATGGAACTGGGAGAGACCATAGAGCACCTTCCAGTATCTAAATGGGCTACAAGAGAGCAGGAAAGAGACTTTTGACAAGGGCATGGAGTGACAGGACAAGGGAGAATGGCTTCAAACTGACAGAGAGCAGGGTAAGCTGGGTTATTAGGTGGAAATTGCGAGGGTGGTGAGGCCCTGGCACAGGTTGCCCAGGAAGACGGTGGATGCCCCATCCCTGGAAGCGTCCAAGGCCAGTTGGATGAGGCTTGAGGCAAACTGGTCTACTGGAAGGTGTCCCTGTCCATGGCAGGGCATGGAAGTGGATCTTTAAGGTCCCTTCCCACCCAAACCATTATGTGGTTCTATGGTTCTATGTCAGCAACATGGGCTTACACCAGCAGAGACCTCAGCAAGTACAGATTGGTCTACACTCCCTCAGTGGACACCAGCTGAGACAAGGTTTGCTCCACCTCAGTAACTGTAGAGAACTGTTTGTCAAAGGAATAGAGAGGGGGAAAACCCACAAGCGTTTCATGCCAGCTGCAAGCATCATTATAAACTTCCAATACTGAGTTGAAGTTTTTCCAGCTAATTGTGTATTTAGGTAAAAAAATACCAGGGCAATGAAAAGATGGCAGCATGTGCAACAGTCTGGTCAGAGTTAAACCCAGCCAGCCTTCAAGGTCCTCTCTGCCCTCTGAACCAAGTCAGATCCTTTTGATCCTGAACCAAAGGCTTTTTCCCACCAGGCCACAGGCTGACCTTTGCAGAGTCTCATTCCTGTTTATTTAAAAAACACTGGGGCTTGGAAGCTGGAATCTGTCTTAAAAGTTACATCAATAGCAAACTATTTCCTGGGATACGTCTGGAATTTAAAACCTCCAGTTTTTTGCCTATCACTACATTTGGCAATATTTGTCACCGGCTCAAGTGGGTGCTGACGCCGACCAAGATCACTGCCACCCCTCCTGCCCTGCCAGCAAGCCTGAAAGGTGCCAAGATTTAAACAAAAAGTCTTCTTATGTGAGAATGTAGAGAATTTTACCCCTCAAGGAAAGTGCTGGATGCTCAGAGGTCCCTTCTTCCACCCTGCAGTTTGAAACTTCTTCCCACTCAGCATCAAGACCTCAGCTTTGGGAGTGTATGAGCTCCTTTGTTCACAGATCCTCATGGAAACTGTCATTATTCCTTAGTTTGGAAGGGAGAATAAGGTGGGGGCCAGCCAGGCTCCCAACCATTGTGAGCATTACACGCCCCACTGGATCTCCAGCCCAGGCTGGAGCTGATTTTAATCCTGAAAATCACAAGTACCACACATCTTCATTTCAGTGGGATGCTCCTGTGATGCCTGGCAGCTCCCATCCTATGAAGGCACGTGCTCCCTGTAGGACAGTGAGGTCACCCCATGAATGGTGCTGTCTGTCCACGGCAGCCAGAGAGCAACGTGAATAGTCCTGTTGTACTTCCCACAGCAGGCATCTGTCAGGCACAAAGTCTTCTCTATAACTCATCCTTATCAGGCACAGCCAGTGCTTCATCCTCACCACATCCTCAGCTGGTGTCCACTGCTGCCAGCACCCTCTCATCCATCCATCCATCCATCCATCCATCCATCCATCCATCCATCCATCCATCCATCCATCCATCCATCCATCCACCCATCCATTCCTCACAGCTCACCACGGGGACATAGCTATTTATGGTGAACTCATAACCATGGGATGCTCTCCAAAACCCATGGAGATGCAAGGGAATATTGTATTTTGATTGCCTTATTTGTTCTATAGCAGCTACCTTCTGTTCCATATACTATAAAACATTGTATAATACAGAGCTCCACAGAGGAGAAGTACTTTGCCAATGGCCTGGGAGTTCTTGGTGTTCATGGGTACAATCTCTGTAGAAAATTAAATAGATACAGAGAAAACTCAGGAGGAAAAGACCAGTAGTACAGTATTTGTTATGAGGTGTAACTCTTCAAACTGCTTTGAAGGCTCACAGAGAATCCAAAACCTTGTAGTGCCATCAGAAATGGGGCATAAGTGCCACCCCCAAATCTTCATTTACTACCAGCGTAGTACCAGATCCCAAGCAGGGCACTTACAGCTGGCAGGAACCAATGTTTCTCCCCACATCTGGCAATTGCTGCCAGCAGTGCTATGCTTTACGTTCCACAAAGATGTTTTGTGCCTTTCTTTTCACAGGGAGTTGTATTTTCAAACGCTACAAGACCATCCTCCATTTCCAGCCAGGGCTACTCCTGTTTGGGGTTAGTGTTGGAGGGAACACGGCTGGGGTTGAACAAATATCTATATCTATATCTGAATCTATAACTATATCTATCTATATAGATATATCATAGAAAAATAGAATGGTTTGTTCTTAATTTCATCAATTACCAATCCCCTGCCATGGGCAGGGACACATTCTACTAGACCAGGTTGCTCCAAGCCCCGTCCAACCTGGCCTTGAACCCTAAATAAATACATTTCTGTATTTATATAAAAATATAAACGATCCATTCGGAAACCACACCTGCATGTAAGCATAGCTGTGTTTAGAACTGCGTCAACACAAATTAAAGCCTCTCAGTGACAATCACATCAAAATTTTAGAAGGCAGGAAGCAGAATCGGGGAAGAGACAGCGCGGGCTCGCGCTGCCGCAGCCGGGGACGATTCCAAACTCCCATTCCGGGCGGCCGCCGGTGCGACAGACATGTTGTGTCTCCCGTGCAGCTCCCGGGAGCCTGTGTGAAGGAACACAATCTGCTCAGCCAGCACACGCCAACATCAGGGCTGGCCTGTGGCTCGGCTTCCCGGAGATGACTCAGACAAGCCACCAGACCCAGCGCTTGCGCTGCCACGAGGCGTTTCGGCACACAGCACCCCAGATCCCAGGAAATGTTGACACGGAGATGTCACAAAGCAGCAGATGTGGAGGTGAGAGATACCAAGTCCCTTCGGAGAGGAATTGCACCAGATCATGGGAGAGGAAAAGCACGAGGGGGTCTCTCTGCCACACAGTATCCTGGGAAGAGTTTGCCTTTATTTTAGAAAACTCATTTTTCTCACATATTACACCCAGATGCTTCTCCTTGTGCCTTGCAAAGGGTGAAACCACCCATTCCTGCCAAAATCAGCTCAGCCAGAAGAACACACGAGGTCTAAGCCACCTCCCATCACCTTTGCGACATTTCTCATCTCTTGTTTTTTTTAGGTGCACCCACATCAGGAAAAGAAAAGAAAACCAGCTTTTTGAGAAACCTCCCAATTCATGGAAAAACCTGATGCCAGCCATTTCTGATCACAGCCTGCCAGTACAGACAGGGTCCCTGGAGCTGTGAGATGGAGAGAGCTGTGCCTAGGAAGGAGAGCTCACTGCAAGGATATTAATTAACATGCTGTCAGGGCAACTGCTGGGATCTAGGAGGTGGGATGTTGTCCTCTTCAGGCTTGTGCTTTATGTGGAAAGAGGGAATAAAAGCTGAGGTGGGAAAGGAAGCACAAGCCCTACACTGAAATGGGAGAATGGTTGATGTCCTCGTGTTAAGGAGGTCAGAGATGCCAGGCCAGGTGCCCAAACTCTCCTTGATTGGGGTGAAGAAGAGAAACCAGCTTCTTCACACCTCACCTGCCTCCAGACACGGGATAATTAAATGACACATCACCATCACCCACTCACCTGAGTGTGACCTGCCAGGTTCATACCCAGTTTGGAAGCGAAGAGGCACAAAGCAGAGTGTTGGTGTGCATTTAAAAAGAGCAGAAGGACTGTTGTGGTGCTGTGGCTTTAAAAAATTGCTGCTATTTCAACGATAACCGTGTTCATGGTTTGGTTTCTGCCTGAAGCTGAAGCCTGCCTGGTTTGGTGCCACATGAGTAAGTAATAAGGGGAGGGATGTGGGCTCACCTCCCCTCTCTGAGCTATGGGAATTGCAGACAGAAAAGACACAGCCAGGATTCTGAGGATTTAAAGGCAATGTTTTCCCAACTCTTTTCCCTCCCAGCTTAACTTTAACATTTAGGTCTCTTTCTTAATTAGCCCAGTTATGTGGCCATGTAATTGCTTCCAGGAGCGGCTCCCTTCCCTCCTGCCTGGCCTAAATATCCCTCCTGGTATGAAGAAAAGATTTCTTTCAGGTCAAATTATTTTTATTTTGATTATGGTACGGGGTTTCAGGCCCATAAACACATGTGGTTACCAGCACAAGCAGAAAATTAACCGATGCCCTGCCAGAGCTAGATGCTGATCCAGCACCCAGCACCCCAAGGCTCGGTCCCCAGCTCTGCCTTTAGCACCCAGGGAACTCATGGCATGCCCTGTGCCTCAGTTTCCCTATCTGTAAAGAGAATGATCTGGGCATTTTGGCTGTCCTTTGCTCTGGATCCTGAAGACCATTGCACACAAGGCATTTCTACACCGTATAAAGCCAGACTTGAGGACATGTGCAGCCACGCAGACACCTTGCCATTATTTCAGCTCTTCCTCTGGAATCACCCAACTTTGCAGCCTCCTGGAGGGGACACATTAAAAGCAGCCTGTGAGGATCCCCAAACCCCAAAGGGTTTTGTTGAGCACACTTATCCCTGTCTCCTGCAACCCACGAGGAATTCGTTGGTTTTCCCAGCATTCCCATGCCGGGGAGGGCTCTGACCGTGCCCCACCAAAGGCAAGAATGCTCACCGTGACTTGCCTCATCGTGCTTGTCCCTCTGTGCCAGTCCTCCCACGCAGGGAGCAGCCTGCCAGCGCTGCTTTCCACAGCCCAACAGCTCTGAAAGCCCCGGCCCTTGCACGGCTCCCGGCCTTGCTTTCTTCCCTCTCTGCTCCAGCCCTGCTGCCCCAAACCCCAAACCCCAAACCCAGCAGCACTTCCACACCTTGGGGATTCACCCACTGCCAGGGCACCCGAGCCTGGCTGGGTTTCCTCCCTGAGAACTGAGAATACTCTGTGGGACCTGCTTGGACTGGATCCCAGTGGTGGAGCTCCTTAGTGACAGTGTTGTTGGTTGTTGGTTGTAGCAACCGCCGGGCATTCGGCACCGGCCACCCAGCCTGGATCAGTGGGAAAGGAGGGGGTGGGAGAGGGGGTGCCCACTGACACTGGGGGAGATGCTGCTCCAGGCAATCCGTTCCCTGTTCCTACAGCACTCATCCCGTGCAGTGTGGAGCTTCCAGACCCTTTCCTTGTGGTATCGCTTCTTGCAGAGGATGAACCACCCCAACGCTGAGCAACGCCGAGTGCTCAGGCACTGCTTTCTCACTTTGGATATTTTGATATATCCAAAGTGTGGAGGACAGTAGCCAGAGAAAACACAGCTATTCCTCAAGCTGAAGGTTTTCCAGGAACATGGACTGAGCTGCTTTTGGAAGTACAAGTGATTAGATTTTCGTCATCCTTGGATCACCTGCCCATGTCAGAGGCTGTCCAAATTATAAATGTGTGCCTGGGCCCAGAATCCACTGCAGGGAAAGGGAAGCTCCTGCTGACCTGCAGGATCTCTCTTATCAAGGCCTTTGTTTCCTAGCCAACAAACTTTCCCTCTGGACTGATGGGCTGGAGAAGCTGGCTTTGCCCCACAACATCCTCAGAGGGCAGGGAAGGTCAGTGCCCAGCCAGAGTCTGGACACTCTCCTTCTTCCCTGTCCATACCAGAGAATCACAGAATGGTTTGGGCTGGAAGGGACATGAAAGATCATCTCATTTCACCCCCTGCCATGGGCAGGGACAGCTTCCACTAGCCCAGGTTGCTCCAAGCCCTGTCCAACTTGAACACTTCCAGGGAGGTGAGACGACATGTGCCTGCTCGTACCGAGGGAATTAGGAGGGGACAGTTGTGCTATTCCACCCTGTGGCTAGTAAAATACAGTAACACTTGTAAGTGGTTTTTACTGCCCATCCAGCTTATTATCTAATAAAATAAGCTTAGCATATTAAATGTTGTTGCTGTGATTTATCAAAAGACAAGAGCAATCCTTGTGTTATCCCCCTGCTATGACCCAAATACGGTACTCCCTTGCCCTTTTTATCCTCTAAGCTCCTCTGGAGTAGGAAAAGCTGATCTCTTCCTCCAGCACCGCTGCACTCCTTCAAACACCCTCTGCTCTGCCAGGCACGAAAGACCATAAAATACCATGTTCTTGAAAGACCATAAAATATCATGTTCTTGTAAGGAGAAAATGCACACACAGCAACGGATGTCACCCACTGGGTGTTTCCCACCTGTTTCTCCATCCCACCTGCTGAATTGCTCCCAGCAGTTTTCCCGCAAAAAACAAGGGGATGCCTTGCACCAGAAAGGCTTTGCTGGCCCAACAGGAAAACATCAGGGCAGATGGTCCCATCACAGTTGACCCTGAGACGAAGCACAGAAGGCAACCACATGGAACTGAAACCGTGAGGGAAGTTTTCTGGCCAGCAGAAGGTGACAGCTCACCCTGCGAGGTGGCCAGGGTGCCCCTGCTCCCACAGTGGGAGCCCTGGGGTTTTCACACCCCTGTTATCTCCATCCCACACAGAGCTGGTGGTATCACTGACTTCACAACTATAAATTACCGATGTGGGAAATGTCAAGTCATAAAATTGCAGGAAAAGAAATCTTATGAGTGTGAAATGGAAACGTTGCTCATGCTGTCCTTCGATGCAGCCTCTTGCTCTGTCTCCCGGTAGAGCCCAGTCATTTGGTCCTGCAGGGAGAAGGCTCAGGAGCAAAACGCTCCCTGATTTGTGCTTCAGATCTGTTATCTGGCTCTGCACGGCAGATTGAAGAGGGAGGTTGTGCTCTGTGTTTGCAACTGAAAATGAAACGTGATAACATCTCCAGAGTGGAAAATTACAGAGGCTAGGAGCGAGTAAAGCCCATAGCAGTGAGAATTCAGCTCCTGACGGAGCCAGGGCTGCGTGCCTTGGGGTGCTGCCTTCATCTCGCCATGGCAGGCACTGGACTCCTCTCACCTGAACTCAAAACTGTGGAGTTTAACATATTCCTGCTTGAAACCTGTGCCAGGAGGAAACAACGACAGGGTGGACTCGGCATGCAAAAATCAGTGTAGAACAGAAAGAAATCCATGTGGAAGGGAACGGGTGTTCTACTTGGACAGAAGGATGCGTTTCCCTGTAACTCCTGTGTTACTCTGCGTGCCACAGACCCACCTTGGAGAATGCTAAAAGCTCTTTAGCAAAGCAGAGAACAGCTCTTTATGTCCCATCGCTGCTGAGCCCCCTTACAGTGACGGCCCCGCCGCCTCTTACCTGGGTCATCTTGGCGAGGTCCAGCGAGGGCCGTTGCTCCTGGACCTCCTCTGGTCTCCGCCGCTTGACTCCCACTTTTTTGTCGTTGAGGACGCAGGGCTGGGAGCGGCTCCGGGAGAGCCCCCCGGCGCGGCGGCCCAGCTCGGGCGTGGAGGCGGGCGTGCTGCTGGCCGAGGGCGGGCCGTACTCCGAGCAGGAGAAGCGGTCGTGCGAGCAGGACAGGGACCTCTGAATGTCCACCCGCTCCCCTCCGCGCCCGCCGGCAGCCGTTTTCCTGGGCTGGCAGCCCACCCTGCCGCTGAGGGCGGGATGCTCGGCGCAGAGCGGGTTGGAGCGCGAGGGCAGGCTGAAGCTGGAGCTCCTCTGCATGGTGGCGAAGCCGTTGGAGTAGCGCTGCACGCTGCCCCCGCTGTAGCACCGGCGCTTCTCCACCGGCGTCCACACCTTGGAGCCCAGGGGTCTCCACGAGGTGCCGCAGCCCGACATCTCGTCGGAAAAGGAGAGCGAGCGGCACTGGCGCTTGCTGGGGGGGGCCGAGGCGTTGCCGTGGGGGTCGCTGAGGCTCAGGTCCTTGATCAGGTTGGTGACGGAGCAGGTGCTGGCCGCCTCCCTGGGCCAGCGCGGGCCCTCCTCGCCCTTGTCCGACAAGCAGTCCCAGATGCTGGCGCCCGGCTGCTCGAGCTGAAGTGGACACTTCCTGCTGAGATCTCTCCATCTGTCATTTTCTGGTTCAGAAAGGAGAAAAAAAGGAAAAAAAAAACCAAAAAAAACACAAACAACACACACACGCACAGGCATTAGCGTTAATTAATTCTGCGTTTTGCTTTTCTACGTCCATAAACAAAAGAGTAGCATATGGGACGTTTTCCAGTACAAATTAATTAACTCTTGGAATATGGTTTTCAGAACTGCCAGCAGAGCGGGCTGTACGGTGTAGGTGGAGAGAGAGAGACAAAGTGACAATCCCAGCAGGAGCAAAACTGCTAGAAGAAGATAAAAACATGGCTTTGGATATTCCAGATTGCACTGGCTAAGGGGAATTCAGCAGTATAAAATGGTGTGTCCACTGGTTATCTCTGTGCTAAGTCATGTCTCAGATTTGGGCAGTTTGTCCTGGGTTCCACAACCAACAACTGCCTGAAAGGCTCACAAAAACTGGAAGTGGAGAGTACAAATATGGGGCAAGATGGACCCTGGGGGACAAAACACCATAAAGGAGACAAGAGAGGGGTTGGGATTGTCCTAATAGAAAGTGGGGTGTCCCACTGGGCACCAATCTGCCTATCTCTCTGGTACAGCACAGAAACCCCAACAAGGTCACCAGAGCCTATGGGAAACCAAAAGCCACCCCAACACCCATCAGGCTGTCCTGCTCTCAACCACTGCTAAATCACCATTGTGCCAATGAAACGAACTTATCCCCACTAAGGCTCTGAGCATCTCTCCCAAACCGAGCCCAGGACACTGTCAAACAGAAGCCATGCAAGATGTTGTTCTTAGGTCCCTGTTGTGAGGCTTATCATGCGTCTCCCCTCCATCCCCCAAATCTCTGAACCAGGTGAGCCCCTGTCCAGTTACCCCATGGAGCAGGAAGGTGCTATGGACCCTGGTCACGCACGCTCTCCTACTCTTCTGCTGCAACCTGGGTTTAGCATCCCTTTGGGGTTGCCTTAAAGATCCCAGGTCTACCTAGCACAGCCAACTGTTTGCATTTCTCTAAGAAATGCTGAGCAATTATTTAAAGGAGCAAACTGCTTAATAGGTTTACTTTTTTTTTTTTTTTAATGCACTTACTTTATTGCTCTCTTACATAGACTTATTTAATTATTCCTCTCTATTTCAGTCATGTTATTTACAGGGGAATTTGTTCCTCCTGCAAATTTGGCTTTATTAAAATCTTTCAATGCAGCACAGCAAAAGATGGTGGTGACCTGTTGCATGGTTTCAGGGTCAGCATAGAGAGATATTCCTTTTATCAGATGGGTTTTGCAGTGCCTGGGTAAAGCTCCAAGAAACCCGGATCTCCAAAGCCAGCAGGCTGAGATGTATAGGGCTGCAGGCAACTCCGTGGAAGAAGACTGCAAACTTGGTTACAGCTGTATTCAAAAATCATAGAACAGAATCATAGAAACACAGAATTGTTTAGGTTGGAAAAGCTCTCCAAGGTCATTGAGTCCAACCATTCCCCCACCACTGCCAAGGCCACCACTAACCCATGGCCCCAAGTGCCACATCCACACGGCTTTTAAATCCCTCCAGGGATGGGAACTCCACCAATGCCCTGGACAACCCTTTCCATGAAGAAGTTTTCCCCAATATCCAATCTCTACCTCCCTTGGTGCAACTTGAGGGCGTTTCCTCTTGTTCTGTCACTTGTTACCTGGGAGAAGAGACCGACCTCCACCTGGCTACACCCTCATTTCAATTAATTATTGAGAGTGAGAAGGTCCCTCCTGAGCCTCTTTTTCTCCAGCCTGAGCCCCCCAGCTCCCTCAGCCGCTCCCGGTGCTCCAGCCCCTTCCCCAGCTTCCCACCGATGGCCATGCCAGAAGAGAGGATTACGGATGACGATCTCATTCCCACACACATCCCGCTGACAACAAGAGAAGAAAGCAAAGCACCACCAAGCTTGGGCTGCCCTGCAAGGGGCTCTCTGCAGATACCCCACTGACGCTCAACAGGAAAACCGTGGTAGGACAACCCCGCCGGCTGCTGCAGTGGAAAAAAGTCATCACCCAACAGACTTTCACTGGTGCCTGTTTTCGGCGTCGGCTGCTGCAAACAGAGGCCAGCCGTGCCAGCCAACCAACCGTCACTGCCAGGTTTCACATGATCGTATCTAAGCCACGCAATATTTCAGGGGGGTTTTTGGGTATTTCCACCCAGGCAACCGAAGGATGAATTCAAAGCCGTCCCCAGCCCACAGCTGCGGGTACCAGCCTGATAGGGAAGATGCAGCGGCGGAGAGTGCTTTCAACACAGGTTTCAAGTCAGGAGGTCAGATTTGGGGCCCCTTACACCACTCCTGGCCAGTTTTCTCCATTTCTCCCTGCCTCCAGCTCCAGCCACAAACAGCCTGGCTCTGCCCGCAATAACCGCATGGCATTTCAGCTGTTGCTCTCCTCGTTTTAATAAACACAATGAAAAGTGAGAAATGTGTGCTAAACAACTTTAGCATCTATGTTTAGATCTTTATTATTTTTCCTCTGTATTCTGCTGCCAGCTGGGAGGTTTCTCAGGTCAGGTCAGCAGACAAAAGAAACAGAAATAGAAGCCGATTTTTCATGGCAAGCTGCCACGATCCTCTGGCCGGAGACTGTACAAAGGGCCTTGGTGAGGAGGATACGGGACACCTTCCTCTTTCACCCTCGCTTCAGCACAAACAGCTATAAATCTTCCAAACCATGCAAAGAAAATGGTAATAGCACCACTATCCCCATCCCCAGCTCGGGGTTAATTTGCTTTTCCCCTTGCACCGTGAGAGCTGGCACAGCCTGGCCCCCTCCAATCCCCTGGACATCACTGACCAGTCCCAAAGTAGCAGATATTCCAGAAAATGGGTTTTCAGTGCAAACAGAAAGCAGATTTCACTGAAACAGTTTGAAAATGGGGCAATCTAAGGGCTGAAGGTGTAATCAAGGAACTCTGGAAAGCCTTATTGAGGAAAAGTGGTTGGTTTTCTGCTCAAATTTTTAAGATTCCCATCCTGTGCATGCTGATAACAATAATTGCACTGGGGCCGTTAATTCTACTGCAGTTAAACATGTATTAATTTTCTTAGATTACAAACCTCAGCCTGGTTTACCCTGAGGCAGTAATTTGTTCCAGGATAAAACCCACCATAAGAACCCCTTGATTTGCAAGTGAGATGTTTTACTGGGAAACTCTCCTTTGCCTATTGGAAAACGACAGGGCAACCAGAGCACAGCATAAGTGTGACTCAAGGGGCTCTCCCCCTGCTTGAACAGGTCCCTCTTGGCTGACAGCACCTTCATCAAAGGTGCTGTCCTCGGATGAAACAGCACCTTACTTCTGGATTTTGACTTAAAACTGCAAAAACAAACACTGACACCATAGCAACATCCACCTGTTCCCTCGTGCAACCCTCACCGCAACAAACGAGCCCAGCGGTCTGGGGCACGAGGCACTCGTGGGCTCGAGTCACATCCCAAATTCAAGGAGATGAGTGTTGTCCTCCACACAGCCCTGAGAGCTCTGCCCGGCCCCACAGAGAGCAGGATCCATCCTCAGAGCATCACAGCCAGGCTTCCAAATGCCGAGCTCCAGGTTTTGCAGGAGCAGCACACGGACACATCGGGCACTTCGCAGCTCCAGCACGGCCCCAGGCTTTTTAAATGCTCCTCTAGTGACACTGAGTAAATTTTAATGACCACTCTCATAACCACAGAGAAGGGTGTAAAACCAAAACGCTGACACAACTTTAACTACAGCGACACAAATGTGCTGCTATAATATTTTTACAGTTCTTTTTTATACATAATGCATGATCCTTCTGCTCGAGTCTCCTCTACATTCTTTTGCCGTGAAATAATTTACATTAATACATAATTTATTATGGCAACTTGTAAAGCAATTAGGGGTTTCAATCAATTTTTCTTATCCTTTTTGGCAGATAAATTCTGTTTGGATCCTAACCCAAACATTTCTCTCCACACAGGTGTGCATCCAACTCCCTTTTTTCACATGTTGTTCAAGCTGAATTTTGGTCTCACAGTCCTTGTGCAGAGGAGGAAAGGCAAGCCTGCATTTTCCACTGCCCCCTGTTTATGTTTAAGAGATAATTTCTAAATGTGGAACACATTTAATGGCTCTAATTAGCTGATGGCAGTGTCATGGAGCCTTCCCGGTGCAGCAATAAGAGGAAAATATGATGCGCAGACTGTGCTTCAATGGGAAATGAAAACAACTGCCCCAAAATCTACTCTGGAGAATAAATACACCTGTGGGCTGCAGGTTGCTCGTGCCAACAGCCTGCACGGAGGTGGGAAATCCCCCACCTCGATGGCAAAACGTGCCCTGTTCTTCAATGTGATTCTCTGGTGAGGTCTCCCCGCTCCAGAATCCCTTGTGTGGCTTATTCTCTGTGTGGGTTGCCTGTGCTTGAATGCACATCAAGATGCTGCTCTGCACTGAAGGCCTTTCCAAAAAAAAAAAAAAACCAAAAAAAACCCCCCAAAATTCCAGGAAAGCCTGGTTCAGCACTAGGAGACATGCAAGCCCAGCGAGTGCTTTCAGGATGCAACCAAGGGGCATCATCTCCATGAAGGGGTTCAAAGGCTGGACTTGATCTTGGGGGTCTTTTCCAACCTTATTGACTCTAGGAGTTGGCTTTTCTTCTGGTTTCTTGGCTTTCTTCTGTCACCCACCCAGGGTGAAAAGCCACTTCCAGGTGAGAGGTGTGCAACAGCGAGCCCAAGGCTGCAACCCCTGGCACACTTGGAATGCTGGTGACCAAGAGTCCCAAAGGGCAGACAAGCTGACCTGTGTGCTTCATCCCTCACTCCACTCTGCCACAGTGTCCTGCAAGGACAAATTCTGAGAGTGCTCTCCCAGGAAAAAAAGGAAATGGTGGTTACTTTGAAGAGCACTTCACAGCAGATGTGTGCAGGATCTGTCCCCGACGGGTTCAAACCCATCCTCCTCCTCCTCCCTTTTACAACCAGGGCTGTGCATGCGATGCCACGCCAGGACTCTGATCCTGCAGCCACAGCAACTGCGTGAGCAAGCACCTTGTCACAGCCTTAATAAAACCCTGCCTGAAGCTTACCTCAAAGATAATTTCTTGCTTACACAGAAAACAGGAGGCCACAGCTGTCAGCACACGCCCACTGAGCTTCCCTTACTAGGCCAGGTTGGATGGGGCTTGGAGCCACCTGGTCTAGTGGAAGGTGTCCCTGCCCGTGGCAGGGGGGTTGGAATTAGATGGTCTTTAATGTCCCTTCCAACACAAACCAGTCAGTGATTCTGTGATACATGACTGGACCAGTGCAACCTCTGGTGCCACCAGCTTGGATGCTGAGAACTTCTTACATATCTAACAGGGAAAAGTTGGTCAATGCTGCCAATGCCTCATTAAGATATTGTAAATTTTCTTCTGTCACTTACCCAAAGACAGAAAAAATTTCACTATAGGAAGTCAAAAATAGCAGAATCGCAGAATGGTTTGGGTTGGAAGAGACCTTCAAGACCAACCAGTTCCACCCCCTGCCACAGACAGGGACACCTTCTACAATCCCAGGTTGCTCCCAGCCCCATCCAACCTGGCCTCGAACACTTCCAGGGATGGGGCAGCCACAGCGTCTCTGGATAACCCGTGCCAGGGCCTCACCACACTAATGTCACCTTCTTTCTCCAGCACAGTCACTGATATGTTCCCTGGGAACATGCAATGGACACTGCTGGGGAAGGAAAGGGGGAAAAGGACAATTCTTATGCTCCCTGATGTTTCAAGGACCCATCAAGGAGAAGGGAAAACAGAAATTATTGAATTTATACTTTTAGGCATTTCACCTTTAATGTTCCTGCAGGCAAAGGACTATGTAAAGATAACCCAATCTTTTTAGTAATTACTTCGTCACACTGGCAGGGCTATTTCTTATAGATCTTAAAAATCAAAAGATTATTTAGGTCACCTTGAGAAGTGGATCTAACATTGCATCATCCAATATCAAGCCTTTAATAATGTTTACTCAATACACTGAATTCTATCACAACCCATAATCCGTTTTCAAATCCTTGTGGTGTTTAGCACCTGACAAGGGAACTCCAGGGTCTGGAGGATGCCCTCCCTGGCAGAGCATGGACTTCCCTCTGCCCTGCTGCCCCCTGGTCACCAGGACCAGACATGAGCTGCCTTCCTGCCCAAAGCTGTCCTCACCCCGAAAGCACCAGGAATACCCTGTTCTAAGACCCTCAGCCTCTTCTGGCTAAAACCCCAGAAAATTCAGGCAACTTCCCTCCAAACCCTCTGCATCTTACACGAGACTATGAGTCTTGGCCTCCCGTAGGCTGTGCTGCCAACCCAAACTTCACAGTGTTTATTTATCTCGGTGCTTTCCACCGACAGGGACTTGGCCCTTTGGCCTGAAATATTGCCCCAGTTTTGCATTTGGTGCTGTAACTTGAGAGGTCAAGTAAGTTTGTGATCATGGCTCATGTTTGGAGACACCAAGAAAGGATGCCTGAAATGAAACCCAAGCCAATCAATGCCCTTTCATGCTGGAGAGAAATGGGATCCTCTGGACTGGGCGTGGTGAAGACCATTACAGGGCAAGCTGAGGTCAAGGAGGTGACATTCAGTTCCCTCAGAAAGAGGATGATTTGGCAGACACAGAAGACCACCACAGCACTAGGAAGACGGAGAAGGCTTTGTAGAAGCTCTTAAAGACAAACTGCTTTTCAGTTAGGCAGAGACTCAACATATCAACATATCTGCCACCACCACAGCGCAAGACAAAAGCATCTGATTTGGGTTCTTTGTTCCTCATTGATGTTTGACAGGTGGGAGAAAGGGAAAAGGTTGTCTCCACCCCTTCTTGACTTTGAAGCTTGTGGTTTTCATCTGAAAAAAACCTCCAAATGGTCTCCACCTCCCCTGCACCCCCAGTTGACTGGAGCTATCAGAAAGCTTGGGAGACATCTCCTGTCAATGCATGTGCCCGGCTCTCATTAACACTAATGAGAGCTGTGTCCATGAAGAGAAGGGGCAGCCCCTTTGTAAAGTGTTGGCTTTCACAGCAAGTAGCTTGGCTCAAACCTGACCTCAGGTTTTTTAATTTTAATTGGGTTTTGAGACTTCGCCCAGTGTCCGGCTCCCCGCTACGAACGCCAAAGAGCAAAACCTAACAGCACATCCTCTGGCACTAGGAGTTTTCCAGAACCATCAGCCAAGGCACAAACCCTCCATCAATTTTGGTGGCTGTTCAGCATAAAAATTGATAGCAAGCTCAACATAAAAGGCATCAAACGTCCTGTATCATGGTTACTGCCAACGGCAAAAGTAAGACATTTTCCTTTACTGTTTGGGGTCTGTCCAAACGCTTTGTGCCAAGTGGTGGAACATTTTGGTGATAATACTGTTATTTATCACTTGCATCGTGCAAACATTCAAGAGCCACGGTCATGGGCTGGGTACTCAAGCACAACCTCAGACCCCAAATGTTTATAATCTCTCTGTATGAGTTACCCTAAAAATAAGCAGATGTACAAAAGGGGAGGGGAAAGGAGAAAAGCGACTCCCTCGGCAATGGCAACGGGGCACCTCTGGGGAACAGAGTGGCACAGGCGTGATGCCCACCACTAGTGGGTGGTGGGGTGGGTGCCCCTCTGTCCCCACTATGTGGGACAGGATGCCCACCCCAGAGTCTGCAGGGCAGTGCTCTTTGGAGACATCCAGCTAGTCAGGACATCTTCCCGCCCATCGCTATGAGGAAGCGGGAGCGGAGGTGGAGTAAATACAGACAGAAGTTTCTGTTACTTACCCATCACGCCACAAGAGAAGAGGGTAGGTCCTTGACTCATCTTTGGAGTGTGCTGCAAACAACCAGAAAAACTATTCACTTCTCGCAGACTCGACCTGGGCACCAGAAACCTCCCTGCCTCGGCAAGGCGGAGAGGGGAGCCTTGGGCGCCTGACACGGTCTGGCTTTGACAGGGACCAGGGGACTGACCCAGTCACCTTCCCTCAACAAAATCAAACTTAATTAAACACTGTGCAGAGTCGTTGTCAAGGCCTGAGCTTGCAGATCATGGGCCCTACAGTTGGTCCTTACCCATGGGAATAGCTGCAGAGAGGTCCCCATTCCTGGGACCCAAAACACCAGAAAGCAGGAGCTGCAGTTTAGTGGCAATTCTGGATTGGGCAAGAAAGCAGCAGCAGTGGTATCTGAACAACATCCAAGCCCATTAAGGCCCCCCTGTCTAGGTACAAAGCAGCCATTTAGTTTTTTTAAACATATAATATGTTTCTAAGGCAAGGAGCTCTCACCTCAGCATTTCTGGGGAGTCTGCACTTGGACTGTGCTGATTTGCACTAAAAATAGGGAGAAGTGCCACTATACCGGTACAAAATAATCCCAGTTGCTTTTTACACTCTTTCTTTCCCCAAGAATTTTCCTCTTGACAGCATAAGAGACACCATCAGACTTCTAAAAATGAGCATGGATGGTTTTACATATAATAAATCAATATGTCATCTGCAGCTGCATGCCATTTCATCTATGCCTGCAAAAACACACTTTCACACTAATTGTTCTTTTATTCCCTAAAAATATCCATATTCTGGCTTCTGAAGTGTCTATCCTGGCAACACCATCCCATCTGACCGAGGCTTTACATCATCTGAGGGAAGCACCAGCACAGCCTCCACGTTTATCTGCACTGCCATAATTGTGTTTTATCTAGCATTGGGCCACTGCATTCACATCTCCTCTCCTGATCCATGTTTTACACGTTACCTGCTCACAAAACCATGGAATCACAGAATGGAAGGGAGCTTTAAGACCATCTAGTTCCAACCCCCTGCCATGGGTAGGACCTTCCACTAGACCAGGTTGCTCCAAGTCCCGTCCAACCTGGATTTGAACATTTCCAGGGATGGGGCAGCCACAGCTTCTCTGGGCAACCTGTGCCAGTGTCTCCAGTGCATGATGAGGATGATAATGATAATAATAATAATAACATACCAAATGATGGCACATGCCTGTACAGAGTAATCCAATAAAGAGTCCCACTTCATATACAGAATGCTGTATATATTGAATATAGAGGGATGTGCAGGCAGAAAGCAACTATGGGGTGTTAGATGTGGTGAGGGTAAATAACAGTCAGTCACCTTCTTTGGAGCATATGCCACTTTTCTAGGTGAAGGAAGGATATCTCTGTCTGCCAAGCCCCACTTTATGAAGTGGCAGGTAGAATCAATCAGGAGGCAGAGAGGACAGGCAGCTGTCTCCAAAGAGTGGCCAAAGTGGAGCAAAGATGGAAGTGGGACAAGTCCCAGAGAAGGCAGTGGCTGTGCCAGAGCACATTTGTGTGCCAGCCCCAGAGACCATCCACTGTCTGCAAATGCAGGGGGAGAGGAATACAACATATGTCCCATATTGAGTAGAATTACCATTTTGTAAGGATTTTGTTCTTATACCAAATTGGGAACTGAGACAAACGAGCCCATTGGCTGCTGGCAGGGGATAGTGCCCCATTGCTCAGACATTTGTTTCCTTTCGGTTTTGCTTTTTGGCCTTGCCCACAGAGCCAACAGAAAAACTCTTGCTTTCTCTGGTGGATCAGCCTTGCTGTGATGGTCTGCCCCAGGTTAACAGCTCAGGCAACCTGGCAATTCCAGTTGTGTACCCAGGACTACCACTGCACTCTCAACCCAGCCCCGGAGCTGCGGGAAGCACTCGGCAAACACGGGAGGGCAAAGTTTTGTGTCACAGCTCTGCAGCTCTGCTCTCTGCCATCAGACAGCCCAAGCACCCACCTCTGCTTGTAGGGAAGGAACTACTCTCATCTGCCTCTCTGCAGCCAGTTCCCCTGCCCCTGCTCCTGCCCCACACACCTCCTGGGATACAACCAGCATCAGATGCTCATGCTCCCCCTCAGCACCCTGAGCAGCAGCCACAGGAGATGCTGCCTTCCCAGGCAGGAGCTAACATTAGAACAAGGATACTCTTTTAATATATCAAAATCCTTCCAAAATTTCACCCTTAAAAGTGAAAGGCCTTTTAAGGCAGGATTTAACACTGCCTCTGGCTTGCTCACCTCCTCCTCTGCTGTTCACTGCCAGGGCAGACTGCCTTCCCTGGCACACTGCGTTAGCTGCCCGGGAAGCCCAGCTGGACAGTTTGCCATCCTCAGCAAACTGAGGCATTTATATTTCTTTTAGGTTCAAAATGCCCATTTATGGCTAATCCTTCCAGACACTTCCTGCTGTGTTCCTGCCTGCCCTTATCTGAGACTCTCAGTGCACCCGGCCATTTGGTCTAATTTCTTCTCAGACCATGACCATCTCTGCAGGAGGACAGAGGAACAAGTGTCCACAACCAGCCTTGCTCTGGGCTCTCTCAGATGGCTCTCCAACACCCTGCACCTCTTCCTCCTGCCCCACTCCCGACCCCCACTTGCTCTGACCCTGCTTCCAGATGTGTTGCCCCCTATTTGTCCCACCATAGGTACGTTCAGCCCCACAGCCTTGCTCGCCCTTCACAGCATCCTTTAGTCTGTTTGTTGCCCCTCATTTGGGATTTTGTTGTTGCCTGTTCCTTCAGTGTGGTTGGATTTGCATCTCTCCACACTCCCAGCAAAATTAAAAGCACCACAGCACTGCCCTTTGACATCTCCCACTTAATCCTGCTCCCCACTTGCTCATCCTACTATTAATGATGAGTGTCTGTTCACTGTTGGGAAAGCAACTTCTCACCTGTGTTATTCACAGCATTGATTTGATTTTTTCCTACTGTTTATCCCACTGCATGCTTACTGAAATCCACATATGCAAAAGCCACAGCACTCCAATCATTTACTAATCACCTGCTCCTTGGATATTAATGCAGCTCGGTAGAAATCAGTGCCACAAACCACCCAAAGATCCAGCCCTGTAGCACAGAAAAAATTATCACAAAGCTGCAGCGAAGTTCTCAGCAGTAAAACAGTTTTGAACACAGAATTCACAAATCTTACCAGCTCAGTCCTGCATGTTACGGAGTCAGCACCTTTGTTTTCCCGAGTTTTGGTTAAGATCATCACCATGGTAATGCAGTCCTGCCTCGGAGTCCATCAGGGTCCAGGAGAAGGGTGCTGGCAGCTGGGGTCTGCCAAGGCTCCTCTTTCAGTCCATGTTCCTCTGGGAAAGGCTGGGCCCCGCTGGCTCCTCAGGGGATGCACAGGGACAGCCTCGGAGCGTGGAAAACTCCCTGCGCAGAGAGAGAGAGGAACAGCCTTAAGGGACTTGCCTGCCGGGTGGAGGGGCAAGCAGTGCCCAGAAAACACCCTGGTTGTGGTTACTCCTGAGGAGTGTTTATTTTAGGCTCTTAAATTGGTGTCCCTCTGCACCCCAGCAGCAAGAGGTGTTTAATGGGATGGGCACTTGCAGGAGCTGTGGGAAGCACACAAGGTACACAAGGGACACAAGTATTTCAGTTTCCTCTGAATTCTCCATTTAGAAAGGGAATTCATATCCCCTATATTGAAGATATCAAGACTTTGAAAGAAGGGCTCATTAAAGCCCTGGGGTTGATCTCACAGAAGCCCTTGCCATCACACCAGCTGGGAGCAGACATCCAGCAGAAAAAGCCCCTCCATCATCACCAAGGCTGTTAAATCCCCCGGATGCCCCTATTCCACCCCAGTTACTCCCTAATCCCCAACATATGAAGAGCCCTTTAAGGAAAAAACAAGACAAAGAGTAACCTGCAAGGAAGGAGAGAGCTCCTTGCCCTGAAATCCTAAGAGCCACACCATGGCACTTGATCCTTAACCTATTTCTCAGGCAGTTTTAGGTAGAAAAAGCTAAAGGCTGCACAACAGGGAGCGTCTGTAAAGCACAATATAAAGCCAGGCACTGCTCAGCCCTGACCATCAGCCCTGCCTCACCTCCTGGCATCCTCTCTGACAAACTGACTCCTGTGTAAAAGCAGACAGATTGCGATTCAAATCTGATTATCACAATCAGCATTTTCCCCAAATCACTCCTCTAATCCCGTTTCGCTGTTCCATTGCTTTGCTGTTAACGCAAACAATCAGACCCGCCACTGATCCAGAGGGCATAAAACACTGATGCTGTACCATCCAGTCAGAGCCAATTGTGGTAGTTAAGGACAATAGTGCAGAATATGCTGCTGAGTATTAACCCTCATTCCAAACTGATATGGCTCCTCTTCCCAGCCTGTCCATGTTTGCTTGGATTAGAGCTTGTGCTGGTGTCAAGAGTAGCTCCTTTAAAGGCCAGTTGGCTGGTAAAGAAAAATCATCTTCTATTATTTTGTGAGGACAAAGTTCATTCAGAGTGCAAAGCCAAGATTGGGAATCAATACATTTTCCAAAGATTTACTGCTCCCAAGGGCACCTGGTACAGTCTCCAGCTTTTTATGGACATCAGTGGGCTAGTAACATACAATTTACTGGTAAATTCATCATGAACCTCTGGGCAAACCCAATGACCAGAGGAAAACTGTTAAATAAAAACCATTTCAGACTGTTAAAATGACACCTAATTTGTGAGCCCACACATCTATACTATGGGTAGCCTGGGTTCATGTGAAGAGGGCACAAGTGTTGGGGTTGTCCATCCTGGAGAAGAGAAGGCTCCAGGGAGACCTGAGAGCCCCTTCCAGTGCCTAAAGGGGCTCCAGGAGAGCTGCAGAGGGACTTGGGACAAGGGCCTGGAGGGACAGGACAAGGGGGAATGGTTTCCCACTGCCAGAGGGCAGGGTTAGATGGGATATTGGGAAGGAATTCTTCCCTGTGAGGGTGGTGGGGCCCTGGCACAGGTTGTCCAGAGAAGCTGTGGCTGCCCCTGGATCCCTGGAAGTGTCCAAGGCCAGGTTGGACAGGACTTGGAGCAACCGGGTCTCATGGAAAAAGTTCCTGCAGTCTTTAAGGTCCCTTCCAACCCAAACTATTCTGTGATTTGTATCTATCACAGTGTTAGCTGTCCCTGATCCTGACACAGATTTAGGAATGCTGGCTGCAGCGCCAGACTCCCTGTGTCTGGGAGGACACCAGGGCCATTGGCGGCACCGCAGCAACCAAGGGAGTGAAGATCAAACAAGCATTCAGAGCAGCCTGAAAGCAGCTAAGCACAGTTCCTCGTTCACCAGGTATGATTTCTCCAGGAATAATTGCCTTTCCCTAAGGTAATGGTTAGTGCTGCTGCAGCAGACTCCAGCACACACGCGGGCGTGCGGCAGCCAGCAGGCGGGAGCAGCGGCAAGTACGGGCAGAGCCTCCTGCCCAAGCTGGCCAGGACGCAGCACACAGCACCTCCCACCTCCCCTCTCCCTGCCCCGCTGCATCTCCTGCAACTAACACAACCCTAATGACAGACAACACAGCAAACTGCCTGCGAGCTGGCAGCCAACACCACCACCACCCCCCAACGCCGGGTCCGAGGCGCGCTTGCAGGTATGAGCCATTCTAACTACTGCTTGGCTTGGTTTTGAAATCACCCCCACGGAGAAACTTCAATAAAAAGGAAAACTTTCCATGAAACGTGATCTTTGGCTCCCCATCCTGCCTCACTGGGCTCCTGACCCAGCACGGTCCTGCCCTGTCATGTCCTCCCGACGCAAAGAAGTGCCACGGGACAGAAACTGCAGAGCTGGGATGGGTCCTGCTGATGCTGAGGAGGAAATTACTGTGTATTTATAGACTGGACACTTTCACACACATACATGCTAATAAAAAGATACTCTTCAGGGACCATTAATTACTTGAAGAAATGTATTTCCTCACTTGCAATCAGATAAAGGAATTATCTCCATTCTGCTGTCAAGGTTAAGTTCAGACTCGGGCCATGGCCACTGGGGTTGACACGATCTCCCAAGCTGTATGAAGTGCCCATAAGAAGCACTAGTGCATGGAAACCTCCAGATTTTAGCAAACCCTGCTTAATTGTTGGGTTTTCATTCAAAATACAGACCAAACAGAGGCCAGTGTGGTCTTTGCAGTTGCAGAGGTGGGAAGAAGTTTCTCCCAGAGCTGCTTCCTGAACAGTATCACAGTCACGGAGTGTTGTTGGGCTTGGGAAAAAATTACACTGCAAAAAGAGTAATTCAGATGGTCCAACTTTCATCCGTGGGCTTGAAAGGTAACGCTGGAGAACAAAATGATCCTTACAAGGCACAAGCAAAGAGCACAGCCCTAGAGCTGCTCACAGGGGACAAACAGTGAGGTCCCGCTCCCCACCCCGTAACTGGTGTCACCATAGCAGACTCCAAGCACCAGTCACAGCCATGCCCTGTTCACCTGCTACACTGAACTGTATGGAAAAGACCTTGGGATTTAACAAACTGTCTGTCAGATGCACTGCCATGGTTAGAGGGAGACTGAACAGTGACCAATAATGCATCCCCACACATTTTAGGAAAAATTTTCTCACAGAAAAGGTTGTCCAGCCCTGGCACAGCTGCCCAGGGCAGTGGTGGAGTCCCCATCCCTGGAAGGATTTAAAAGACGTGTCGATGTGGCACTTGCAGACACGGGTTCGTGGTGGGCTTGGCAGTGCTGTGGAATTGTTGGACTTCACGATCTTAGAGGTCTTTTCCAAGCTTAACAATTTCCTGACTCCATGATCTGAGCCCCAGCAGTAACTCTTCATGAAGATGACTGAGGACCAGCACCACACAGATTTCCACTTGCTGTGGGATCACCACCCTGCACACAGAAAACATTCAGCCCCCATCGAGCTCAATAATCCGTCTCCAGACTCACACACTGAGATAAAACCCATTTACAGCGGGAAGAGCACACAGGAGCCAGGAGCTAGAGCTGTATTTTGCATACTGATACACCTTGCAAGCACAACAGTGTGATCGCTGTCAGAATAGAAATCTCCTGCCCCTGATGGATTTTTAATGGTGCTCCAAGTCTCCAGTGAAGAAGCCACGACCCACACAGGACCCTGCTTGCTACCCCCTGCCCCAGCACCATTCCCTGTGCTGTGCCTGACGAAAACGACGGGCTGAGCGAGGAGACACCGTGGTTTATTTAACACAGTTTAGACCCACGTGTCTGAGGAACCAAACCTAATCCCTCTGGGCAATGCTGATCACAGTTCTAAGGCTTAACCATCCTCCCACTCTCACCAATGAAACAGAAGTTCTCCTACACCATCTCCCACATCTGGATTACTCCATGCAGACAGAACGCTGCGGGGACCAGGCACTGACCACCCCCTTCCAAACCTTACAGGAGGCTACGAAGAATTTGGGGAAATAGCTGAAACTGGTGACTGCAATTGAAAATTGTGGGGATTAAGGCTTTCTGCAGAGCATCACATTGAAATATTTACCCAAACTGTAAAACATGCTTCTCCCCCCATCCTTCCCCTTCTTAGAAGGGCTTTGGGGCTACATTGACTCTCCTCATCGCAGTCTGTCTCGCCATCAGGGCTTTGGACAGTGCCAAGAAGAACATCTTCAATTTCTTGATTTATTGCATTATGAATTTGGAAAAATCTTCAAAGCCTGTAATTTGCATGTAGCTAAGTCTGGGCTCATTTCCTCACTCAGGCAACAATTTGCCTTCTGTAGCAAGGCTGAGGGGGCTCAGCTCTGGGCAGTTTGTTCCCCTTGCCTGAGCAATCTCCCACGTCATTAGTGAATAATGAGTTTATTTATGGGGTAAAATCCTCCAATAAAAGTGAAAAATGCCATTCAGAGCCCAAGAAGAAGTCTGTACACTCTGAAAATGCACCATGGACTAGTCCCGAGTCAACAGGATCATGAGTCAGTGCATGTGACTTTCAAAGGACAAAACTTCCGTGGATGCAGCCGCATCAGGATCGCCCCCTGGGATTCCATCAAGAGGAAAAAGCTGCCCCAGGCTGCCCAGCCTTCGGAGCAGAAAGGCTGCAGCCCTGCCTCATCTTGCCCCAAGCCTGCAGTCAGCTCCTCCTGCTCCACAGGGTCTTCCCCAGCTGCTGGAAGGGCAAGCACCATCCGTCCAAGGGGCAGGAGAAGGGCTCCAGTGCAGGAGACCGTGGGAGCACGACGCTCCCCTCCTGCCTGATTCCTGCCTGGTAAAGGCTTGTGCTGCCACATGCTCTAAGAGCTCTGATAAAGGAATCAGAGATTGCCAGCCGAAGAAAAGGAATAAGGAAACGTCTTCCTCTGACTCCTGCTCGCAGCTAGACTAGACTTTTCCAGGGCTAAGAGGATAAAGACACACTTTCAGCACTAATTACTAAGTAAAAGATTTACCTACATGTAACATTTTGAATGCCGGGCGCAGCAAAGGGGAAAGCAGGGACAGGTGCTGTTTGAGGTGACCATCGCCCTGGAGGTCAGCACCCCTTCAAGAACCACATCACCTCAATGCTGATGACCAACAGCTTCACACAGAAATACAGGTTCTCACCAGCATAGCCTGGAACTCACCCATGCTGCCAGTGCAGGACAGCCCAGACAGAGCCAACATCTACAGCCACGCTAATAAAACCCACAACCAGAAGGACTCTGAGGTCTCCCATGGCAGGACCCACCCCCAGGGGCCAGGTTAGGACCGAAAATACCATGTGCAGCCAGCAAGAATGGCCTCACACAACCTGGCTTAACCCTCACCACCAGGAACAACACACACTCCGGGATCCTGCCCACAACCATAACTTAATTACTGAGCAAACAAAAATCCATTATTTCAAGCCGGTCCCTTGCTCCAAATGCCTGTGTAACACCTCAGCACCCTGAGTCCCAAACCACTCATCCAAACAACCCCAGTCTCTCCTCTTGGGAGAGCCTAAAGTCCAAGCCCACAGCCAGACCTACATGTTTGGGTTGGGCCTGATCTGCAGGCAAGCTCTCACCAAAAAGAAATAAGAGCAATGAAGGAAAGTTACACACCATCTAGTTGAGTAAAACACATCAGGTTTATTGCCCCTGTGCTCTTAGGGAATAGGAGTGGCAGGGGAACAACTCCCATACACACCAGCAGCGGAAGCACTGAAAGGACAGGGCAGGGGCAGAGGTGCTTTGTCTCAACATCTTTAGGTTGAAGGAAATGGTGCTGGCAGTGACTTTGCCTTTTCCTCCCAGGCAACTGAAAAGGAGAAGAAGAAAGCAAGATTAGTCATTGCAAAACAGCAACCAGCAAGCGAGAGGTGCGAGTGAGGAGACAGCCAGACTCCAACAGGGAGGAACTAGTGAGACGTGGGAAGCGACAGGCCAAGGGGGAATGGCTTCAAACGGAAAGAGAGTAGGTTTAGATCAGAGATGAGGAAAAAATTCTTCCCTCTGAGGGTGGCAAGGTGCCAGCACAGGTTGCCCAGAGGAGCTGTGGCTGCCCCATCCCTGGAAGTGTCCAAGGTCAGGTTGGACAGGGCTTGGAGCAACCTGGTCTAGTGGAAAGTGTCCCACTAGACAGAGGAACAAGATGATCTTTAAGGTCACTTTTAATCCAGGCCATTCAGTGATTCTATGATGATTCTATGAAGTGACAACACAGGACCCAGCTCGCTGCACAAAACCTCACGTGTGGGGGTTAAAGAGAAGACCAGACACCTTTGGAGCACTGATGTGAGGTCCTGGCTACCTCTTGGCTGCACATCCAGTCTGCACGAGTTTTGTGGAGGACCAGCATCATACCCCCAATGGGATCATTCCTCAGGCACATTCCACAGGCATAAGCTGACAAGCTGCTCCAGCTTGAGGGTGCACTCCCAGCTCATCACTCTGCCATGGAACAATGCCCCAGAGCCACTGACACCACAAAGCAGAGCTCAGCCCCAGGAGCTCAGCATCCTCCTCAGCCAGTAGGACTGGCCCCGGGGAGTCCTGCAGGAACACAGCCCCCTGCAGTCATGCTGCCTTGGGGACACACACCACCAATATTCCTCCATGTGGGCCATCCTACAGGATGCTCTTGGTCCCAACATCCATAGAAATGACACATTCTCTCTGGGCAAACCTGCAGTCATTGCCTAATCTGTTCATTAGGGGACTACTTCTAACTTTGAGTAGTATTTCCAAGGAATAGTGGAAATACTGGACCAAGGGTTGTCTCTGGAGAAGAGCAGCTGAAGCAGCAGGAGCAATCCAGCCTGCTGGTCCAACAAACCGTCTCACCTTTCTGTGGGTTCCTCCCCCTGCCTCAATTGTGAGATTTATTACAAGAATTTGCAGTGGTCTGTGAGACACTGTGAGTGTTGGCCATGCTCCCGAAAACTGAGGAATTGCTGAACTGAGAATTGCTTTGGCTGCTTAATCTCAACAACTAGGGATGCTGAACAAGCCAGCAGGGTCCAGGTTTACTTTTAATTACCGCTCAGAGCACGCTGCTCTAGTAAACAGACACAAAAAAACAATTCTTGTTTCTTCCTTATATTCTTTTCCCATATACAGCCCGAAATGTCTGAGCCAGAGACGGTAAACAGCCCCACCACAACACTTTTACTGACTCACTTCTCAAGCATAAATAATTTCCAACAGCACATAAACCCATCCGAACACCCACCTCCATGAAACAATGTCCATCTACTTACAGCCAGATCACAATGCTCTGAGGGTTAGAATCACAGAACGGTTTGGGCTGGAAGGGGCCTTAAAGATCATCTCATTCCAACCCCCTGCCATGGGTAGGGACACCTGCCAGGTGTCCAGGTTGCTCCAATCCCTTTCCAGCCTGGCCTTGAACACTTCCAGGGATGGAGCAGTCACAGATTCTCCGGGCAACCTGTGCCAGGGTCTCACCATCCTCAGTTAGGAGGGGTTTCTCAGCCAGCCTGGCTTCCTGGCTGGCTCCAGAGCTCTCAGGGTCCCTGTGAGAGGCACGTCCTGGAGCTGCAAAGCGAGCTCAGTACTGACTGTAATGCTGCTACTCATCAGTGACCACCAAAAAAACCACCCAGATCAAGCACGAGCCAGATCTGGGACATCTCTCAGTGTATTTGGGGAACACTTGCCAAGCACCACAACACCATCATCACTGTCAGAACAGATTTGGATGCTGCTTGCAGGTCAGGTTTCTCCTTTTTTCAAGGCTGAGTTGGAGAGGAGGTAGAGGCTGAGAGCCCCTACAGACATATCTGGATTTAAAGCGGGAAAATTCTGGATGTATGGATCGATTTGCAGACTACACATTGTCTTCTCCCAGCTCCCCTTTATGGATAAATTACCCTAAGGCTGCAGGACCCTCACATGCAGTGCAGAAAAATGACCACTTGGAACCTTCCAAAAATGGAAAGTATCTCCCTGAAGTAGGCAGGCAATATTTTAAGAATTGCCTACTTAAGATGCTTTCAGTGGACCGTCTGTGTGCCCACATAGGGAAACACACGTGCCCACTGTCACCTGCACACCCTACACTGTTTGCATTACACCAGAGTACTCTGGCTCTTGGGCAGTCTCTGGGGCTTCATTCCTCAGCTCAGAAATAGCTTTCAAAGAGCTCCTTGGCTCCTGGAAGACAAACCCAGAGCCTTTATTAATCCTCCTAGTGACCGAAAGGCACTTTTCCCTGCTGTTTGTCCATCCGTTGCCATCAACACTGGCAAGGGGAAGGCACAGTGAAGGGAGGGAAGGAGCCCTCTGGGGCCAGAGAACCTTTGCCCACGCTGCCACCTCCGTCTCTCCGTACATTTCTGAGCACTGCATCTTCCATAAACCTCTTTAACGAACGAGGAGCCAAACATCTGTGGGTTGTCTGAATTAGCGTGAATTTGGCAGACTGAACAGCAAACTCGGATCACCCTGCAGCCTTCAAACTTCGTGTTTTCCTCGGGTTCATTAAATACACAACAATCTGTTACCAGAAGATGGTTCCTACGTGCACAGGCTGCCAAGGAGCCGGTTTTGATGGCTCTGGTGGAGATGGGGGAATGCGTGAGGAGCCGAGGGGGGCTCTTCCTAAAGCAGCAGGACAAGGAGAGGATGGGCTGCACCCACCCTGCCTCCTCCAGAGACCACCCACCACGTGGCAAAGGCTACCTCTGACGTGTAATCCCAGTGCAGCCAAAGCTGGAGGTGATTTTAGGAAGCTTCAAGGGAAACAGAGCAGAGTGTGGGTCAAGCATGGGGAGGTGCCCACAAAAGCCAAGGAGGTCCTTGGGCATCATCCCAGCTGGGATGACTGGCCACAACCAGATGGAGAAACCAGGCTCTGCCAAGATTGTTCACACCCTTAAGCAGAGCCCTGGGCACGAGGCATCCCTGATACTGGGGAAACCGGGGGGTGGTTCCCACTGCTGCTGGGCTGCACAGGACCCAGGCAGGCAGCAAAGGCATAGCCAAAATCAAGCCACAGGCAGAGTGGTCCAATGCTGTGACGGGGAATAGCACTGGAGGCTTCGCCTTCCCTCAGAGGAAGTCTTTCGCTAGGAGGAAGAAGTCAAAGCAAACACCCACTCACCGTGTTTACCCGTTTAAATCAAAGCCAAAGCAGCACTGAAACGTGCCCGACAGCATTTCCACGGAGTCATTCATTGAGAGCTTGGACTTGGCTTTTAGCTGGTGTTTTTAATATCGCAGGGAGACGCTTGTGAGGCTGGAATAATACAGAATCTGTTGCTGTAACGCACTCCCAGCTCCTGCGAGGTGTCAGCAGCACGTAGAGCCCAAACCTTCTGTGGGTTTGGCTCCATCGGGGGCTCCCCGAGGGCCAGGCAGTGAGATGCTTCCCCCTGTGCTGCTGCAAGCCTGGGGTACAGCTGAAGTGAGCCCAAGGCATCACTGCCTTAAAGCAGGGTACCCCACCAGGTGATTGCCCAGACGGAGAAGTAACGCCTACAGAGGACAATCTTCCCAGCACTGGGACGTTTCATCCCCTGGAGATACCTGAGTCACGTGGAGCAGAGCAGGATGAGCTCCACTGTAGCTTGGCAGCCATAAAAGCCCAGGTTTTGCAGCCCGTCTCAGAGGCGAGGAAAATTTAAAAAAAAAAAAAAAAAAAGTGAGTGGAAATGCAAACAGCCCCTGGCTTTATTTGGGCTGGCAGGAACTTCGTCCTGCCCAGCCTTCCTCGAGCTCATTTATGACAGTGTGAACATGTAGTAGTAAAGGGGAAAAAAAAAGGAAATCTGCATTTTCCACCCCAAGAGTCTCCATCTCTGCATAGTCTCCACACATCCCTCTTTCTCTCACCCCACAGGTGAAAATCAGGAGGAGAAACAGGTTCCTCTGTGCCGTGGAAAGGGGAAGCCCAAAGGACAGAGAGGTTGGCCCCGGCACCAGCGCGGTGTGAAACACAAAGCCCACTCCTGAAACGGCATCCCGAGGAGAACTGACCTAAATGCTGCATCCCATCCCGGCTCCAAAGCTGCCAGCAGGCTACCAGGAAGGGAACTGTGCCAGGTATTTTGTCAGTGCACAAACATGAATGGTTGCCCAGGACAAATAGGGCAGCAAAAACAGCCACCTTCATCGCATGGAAAAAATATGTATCAACTTGCAACCCTAATGAGTGAAGGAATTAATGAATCCTAGAATTTCTAAATCATTGTGAAGCCCCTAGAATTCTGACACCACCTTAGAATGCATGAGAGTGCAAGCTAAACATCATGCTCTGTTAGCAAACAACCTACGGAGTTTTTTATGGATAATAAGGACAACAAGAAGTGCCACTGACAACAGAAAGAACAGTGTAAACATCAGTCACGATGTGGAAAACTGAGAAGTGCTCAGTATAAATGCTAACACTGTCCTAAGGAGAAAGGAAAAGGACACGGTCATGTTTGTCAGGAGTAACCTGGCACGATATTAAACAGCAAGAACTAAATATAGATCATTCTTAAACAACAGCAGCAAATAGTTTACACCTTCAACTGTTATAAGATTGTGCCAAACAGTCTTCTGAGCCATCACCACCGACACTCCCCGAGGACTGGCACAAGCCAGGGTGATAAACGTGATGGCCCCGAAACCTAGACCTCGGCAAGGGTCCGGTTTCAGTGCGAGGTCAGGGAGTCAGGAACCACTCTTACAGCAGCAGGGAAAGAGCTCTCACCTCAGCTGATGTCTTTGTGCAGGTGAAAGGGAGCACTGCTACACCAGACCTCATTAGAGCACACACAAGTGTATGACAGCTATCGACACTCTTTACCTGGCAGATCTCAAACAGACCTGCAAACAACCGGCAACACTGGCTGCGACAGGAACTAGACTGTCACCTTAGGCCATGCAGTATTTCTGGCAGTAATTGGGAAGGAAACAGGAAAATCAGTGCTGTGTAAGTGACTCAAGACCAGCAAAGCACTAAATAGAGAGAACAACTTGATAATACAGAACGAAGAGAAGCACCCAGCACGGTTTGTAACAGAGACGTTAAGTTACACCTTAAAAAACTACATTGCTTAAAAGCCACTCACCTCAAAGGCAGGGGCATGTCCCCAGGCTCCTGCACAGTGCAGTAGATTACCAAGGCACGCAGGGATATGGCCACAGGCTGGATAAACTGGGGCTCCAGGAGGAGTAGAGAGAGTATTGTCTCCGTGCTCTGCACTCCACAATGCTACGGGCACCTGGAGCCTCCTCTCACCTCCGGCCAAGGTCTGGAGGAGACCCCAAGAGTAACTGAGGGACTTGAAGACACAGGTACAGCACAAGGCTGGGGAAACGTGGGGTGGTAACTGCTGAGGATGACTTGGTTGCCTCCAGAGAGGGCAGGAGAAGCCAGGCAGGTCCCCTGCAGGGAGCAGACTGGCACCGGGACACCTCCCAGCACGGCGGGAAGCTGGGACTACGCAGGTCCAGAGCAAGGGCAAAGTGCAATTTTTTCCTGAACAGCGCAGACAATTATCATCATAATAAACTACCAGCACGGCAAAGGACTGCAGAGGGCTCCCAGTCAGCGCTACAGTTTCATCTCTGCCCTGAGTGGACTTCCTAAAAGACACCGAATCACAGAATCACTTAGAGGCTGGAAAAGACTTTAAGATCATCGAGTCCATGGTCCAGCAAGAATTAATTTGGAAATTTACTAAAAATGGTGATACACAGAGCAGTCCCCAGAAGAGGGCTCTCCTGGCCCGCTGCCCTACACCCCGAATGAGCTGCAGCCCCCTGTCCCCAGCAGCCCCATGTCCCAACACGGTCACCAGGGTGGGATGTGCCAGGATCAGGAGGGTGGACTGTCAGAGCAGCCCCTCTGCAGGCTGGCCTGGCTCTTGTCCCAGCTCCTTTTGAACCTGCCACCTTTATGATGTGTTGTGGGGTACACAAAAGACAGGCACCAGGGGGGCATTGACAGCACAATCCATCACACTGGAGAGTTGGGACTTTTCATTTTAAATTAAGTTTAAAATACTTACATCTGAGACCTCCATGGGAAAAACAATTTCTACCAACAACATAAACCATGTGCAACTGAAAATGTGGGTGAGACTTTCTAAATGAAGCTTTTGATAACTGTAAATCTTCACTAAGCGTGATGCTTTCACTTTGAGAAGTACCACCCCATTGCAATGCATTTCATTTATGCACAACTGATATTCCAATAAAAATAAAATCATAGAGTGGCCTGGGTGGGAAGGGACCTTGAAGATCATCTAGTTCCAACCCCCTGCCAAGGGCAGGGACACCTTCCACTAGACCAGATTGCTCAGAACCCCATCAAGCCTGGCCTTGGACACTTCCAGGGATGGGGTAGCCACAGCTTCTCTGGACAACCTGTTTTTCTGAATTAACAGAGAGGCTACAAAACCAAATGTGGATATTTTTTATGCTTTCTGTATCTTCATAATTATTACAGCTCTTCAGCTTTGGCACACAGTTGTAGCTTTTGCCATCTAGTTCATCGTATTGAAACTTGTCCTTTCAAATATATTATACAGCATCCATTTGTAACAGCTGGGATGAAAAAAAAGCACATGATAACAGGGTTAATAATATATATACATGACGTAATTTTATAACATTGACAACTATTTCCCAGCACACCAGGAGGCTGAAGGGTTTCAGTAAGGTTAAGGCAAGCCCAGAAACACAAAACTCACTGTCGTTGTGACTTTCCCACGTCACTTGAAGTGAGAAATGGTCACCACCACCTGGCCTAATTGTGCTGCCAGGCTGTCCTGACCAGGCAAGGCCTGTTGTCTGCATTAATGCTGTTTTCCTTCCCTAACATTTCCCAGCGGTGCAGAATAGTGATGGCAGCACTTGTTCAACTGGGGCAACTGAGGCAGAGGAGCAGGAAGGAAAAAGGACCAGGAAGGGAAAACACAAGCGAAGCAAATTCTTAAATGCAAGTAAGTGCATAACAAGCTTTACCCCCTCCCCTTGGATTTAGGAGCAAGGTGAGGGGTGTCTCTCAACTCCCCCGGTCCAGACCAGTCACTGAGACCAAAGCAAGATGCTGATGCACCTTGACAGCCACATCCCCTGTACCACCACCTCCCCAAACCCCGCTTCTCCTCTGCCATCCAGAGGATTTCTGGTCCTTCCTTCCAAGGGCTGGTTTTGAGCAGAGAGAGGGAGAGCAGGTTTTCCAGCTGCCGGATCAAAGCTTGCCAGATCCCATTTTTTACAAACCCTGGGAGACGTAACGATATACAAGCATAAAACAGCCACAAAGTAAAACTCTTCTTTCACTACGGTCCCATACCTACCGCACAGTGCAAGCCCCGAGCTCTGGCTGCTGAAAGCAAAACCTATGGCCAGGAGCCACAAGTACAGGGAATGATGTAGCCCAAGGGATGCTTCAAATGGACTACAGAGGAGTGACACCAATGCTGCTGCTATATTTAATCCTCTAAAAGCAAAAACCATGACCAGGTCTCCCTTGGGTACGTTTTTAGGGGGGAGGTATAGAAACTCAATGCACCGGAACAGAGTTTTCACACTCACTCAACCAGTTCTTAAAATATTACTCAAACGAAGTGATTACGGAGCCAAATTCAGCTGGTGCCTCCCACCCATCCATGCAGGGACCCACAGCCTGCAGTGTTGTGGCCATCCATGCTTCACACAGGGTTTGGTGCTCCTCCAGGTCAGTGTAATGCAGTTCACTCCCTTGTGCATTTCAAAGAAACTTCTAACATACCAAATCTTATTTATCTTACACGGCATAGGTCGGATCCATAAGATGCGGTATCTCACACATCCAACGTATGGAATACGAAAGGCCCCAAAACTCGGGGATCAACCCCCTGAAGCCAGGAGAAATCCTGGTCGTAAATTAACGGCATGATGACGCTTCTTAATTTTCAGTCCCTGCTTCACCTGTTGATGACTAAAGACTCACACATCCACAGCCTGTACTGGCAGAGACACACCAGCCTGGTGAGGTTTTAGAAACAGGCTCTTGCTAGGGAATTTTTGTCTCTCCACAGAGAGCCAACTCAGAAAAGTTTGGAAAAACAAAACAGCCCACGGATCAGCTCTCTGATTCACTGTACCAGAGCCACGTTCTGCATTGCTGCTCTACAGAAATAGCTGGGTCATGGGCAGCCAGGCTGCAACTGTGGGCGCGGAGTATGACCTTGGAAAAGTCCTTTTTCAGAGTTAAAACACGGCCCCTTCTCGCAGGGAGGCTTGTGTGCAGAACCAGAGCTCCAGGGCTCAGGTCTGCCAGTGCCCCGACTGCTTTCGAGGAATTTATGGAAGGTCTCATCCCTACAGAGAGTGGTGGCACTCACCCCGTGCTGTGCTGGGTTGGCAGGGAACGAGGAGCAGACCCAGGGAGAGGGGGCTTCCCCAGGCTTCATGACCCAGCAGGCACAGATGAGTAGCACGGTGGAACATTCCCTCCTCTTCGCTGGTGAGTTTATATTTAGCTCTCCGGGGAGCAGACGTGCTGGAGGAGCTGCTGTTTCGGTGGCGGTTTTGCACAGCCCCTCGGGGAGCCCTGCAAGGCGAATGGCACAGCCCGCACCGCCCGCTCCGGCCGGGCACGGGAGACTGGCGGCAGTCACAGAGTGGCAGTCACAGCCCTCTGCCACTCGTCAGACCTTCTTTTTTTTTAGTTCTGTTTCCCCGAGTCAGCAGGCTTGCTTCCTCTTCCTCCTCCTCCTCCCCGTTTTGGGAGAGAAAGGAGCAGAAAAAGTCAGCCAAGAAGAGAACTTGCTTGAGGAGCTACAGAGAAGCAACATCCCAACTCCTCGGCTAGCCTGGTCCCCCACAGCCACGGGAATAAAGCGAGTCTTTCTGAAGGTATTTCAACTCTAGGAAAGAGCTCTGGTGAGTGCAGATCTGATATGAAGGCTCTGCTTGCCCTCTCTCTCCCCTTGGACATGGGAAGGAGATGCGACCCCTCCAGGCTGAGCTCTCCAGAGCTCCAAGCATCTCTGGCACCTTGCCCTGTCCCAGCCCAAAGTTGGTCCAAAGTCTGCTCTGCCACAGATTAATGTTCATTAGGAATATTTCCCAGCAACATCACTTGACAAGCCATGTGATACGGGAGGGGGAAGGGAACAAAACCAAAATCACCCTTTCAACTTGGGGTGTCCCCTTTTCCATCCGAGATTTCACAAGGCAAGTACAAACTACCTCCCTCCCAACGGCGACCAAGAAAAACTCTATGCAACATTACAAGAAAGGGAGAGGGAAGCACAGCCTCAAAGCACGCAGCTGCCATTTGAGAAATCAGAATTTAACCAGCAATAATAAAATTGACGAATTGGATAAAGCTCATCCCCCTGCCCTTCCCATCAGGACACAGCCCACGGTGCCTGTTCCGCACAGAAATACAGGTGTTCTGGCAAAAAGCTGTATGCCTTGTTCTACCTATACTTTCGCTGAAAGTAAAGCAAGCCTTTGATACTAGAAAAAATATTAATTGCGTATAATTAACCAAAGCAGATTTGGGGATTTATATGGCTATATCCTTGCCTATTTGCATGTGTGCATATTTATGCATATGTGTATATTTATGCAGGTATCCATACCTGAAAGTTAGCCTACATTGGTGCTGGCTCTGTCCCACAGTCCGCCTGATCTCCGTATACAAAAATCTGGATATCACTCACACAAATCAATTATCTACTGAACTGATTTGCCCAGATTTTCAATGCTAAGTCTTGCATTTACAGCGAAAGGCCATCTGCTTTCTATAACCAATGTGGTTCCTGGACACCTTGGCCCTGCGGAGAGCTGGAAGTCTCAAAAGTTTCCCTCCCTGCTCTGGGTTTAAGCTGGAAGTGAGAAAGTCTGGAGACAGGGATTCAGCTGCAAAACCACCAGCACTCGTGGCCGTGCCCCACGTGGCCGTGCTCGGCAGGGCATCCTCCTCTCCTCTGAAGCGCAGGGAAGGAAGCAATTCCAGGGCAGGTTGTTCTGGCTGGGTTTTCCCCACCACCACCACTTGTGAAAGCCAGGAGGCTGCATCCTTCTCCCAGTAAAGTGCCTCCAGCACGGGGTGAACAGCTCTAATCCTGCACCCCTGAACCCAGCCGTGGCAGAGCTGGGTGTAACACATCCCCCAGCACAAGCGTTCTCAGGATCCCGAGGACTTTTAGAAAAGAAGAAGTGAATCAGAAACTCTCTTCAAACTTGCATTGAACCATGACAGGTAAGGACAGAGCAAGCTGCTCTGAAATTCAGGTTTTTTTACTATCACACTAATTAATCTGTTTCATGACCCACCCCAAATATTTTCTCTAGAAACATTATCTACATTGTTTTGGGGTTTCTTTATTTCTTTTTCCAGCCCTCAGCCAAGCCCTGGTAAACATTTCTGCCCACGTCAGAGGCAGGCCAAGAGAATCTGGGCTTTGTGATTTCAACAGTATCTCCTGTGCTCAGAGATACCCGACCCTGGGCAGAGATGCTCACAGCACTCCGTGTTTTTACTGGATTATCGCAAGGCTCTGCTACCTCTGCAATTTGCAAGTAGTTTTTAATCTGTCAAAATAGACTTTCATTATTGCTTGAGGATTCAAAAGGAAAATATGCACATCTGGTTTCAATCACGAACTGAAGTTTCGTCTATCAGCCTATTTCATAACAAATTACGCTTACTTTTTACTCCAGAGGATTTCCTAAGGAGGGGATGAGCTGCCAAGGTACACCAGCGTCTGTGGAGACTGCACGGCACCGAGAGGCAGTGGCACTGCTCAGTGACAGGCACCGTGCTGCTGCAAACTCACTCTGTGTCAAGTAAATTAAAATTATCGAGGAAAAAAACCCTTATTCGTGAAATCTTTGCATACAGCTGTAGGTGAAACCGTAGAACCTGAACTACCTGATGTCACCGAATGGAGAAACAAGACTTAGGGACTTTCTAGGACAACTCCACTGCCAGGACACTTGACACAGTAAGGAGCTGCTGGAGACCCCCAACCCGGGGGGCAGGCCTGCCCCTCTCCCTTGCTGCCGGGAGCCACCTCGCATGTGCCAGAATGAAATCCGAAGCGTGGCACGGTGGGAAGAGTGTGCGATTACCCTGGGAGAGCATCCCTGCAGGGATGCTCAACCACGGCTCCTCCGGGCTGCAGCCCCCCGTGACAACCCGATACTCGGCATCCGAGTTTCAACCCCCTTAAACATCACTCTCGGCCCGGAGAAAGGAAAGCACGTGTTGATTCGCTTGCAGGAAGAAATTCCAGTGGCAAAGGCAGAGGAATTCGACGGGGAGAAAAGCGCTCGCTCCCCGCACGCCGAACTCCGGAGAGCCGCGCTTGCCCGCACGTCGGGCGGGCGGCCGGGGCTCAGCATCCCGCACCCCTCGCCGCTCTGGGCACACACCCCACTGCTCCTCGCTCCCTCCGAGCACCCAGGCGGCTTCTCCGCGGTGACCCCCGCTCACCCCGGCGCGGGCGAGACCCGACGGCACAAAGGCGGACATCCCCCAGCCCGCTCCGCGGGGATGCGCCGGTGGCGGGGGGTACCACCATCCTCCCCCCATGCCCTCCGCGGCGCCCCGGGCCGGGC
>VXAY01001424.1:1873546-1892628 GCA_013399855.1 Oxyruncus cristatus | reverse complement strand
CCCCCTCCCCGACACCCCCCAGGGACGGCACGACCCCGCTCGGCTTCGGGCATCGCTTACCGGGCGCTTCCCGTGGTGGCGGCGGCGCGGCCCGGCCGGGCCNGGAGGAGGAAATGCTCTTGTCACTTCCTGAGCGGAGCCAGCGCGGGCAGAGCCCGGCCCGCACCTGCGGAGCGCCCGCCCCGGGNGGGGGGGAAGTCCAAAAATGATAAAAAAAGGGGGATTCCGTGAAACCATCAGGCTCTGCCCGACGGGGAGCCCCGGGCTGGCGCTGGCAGCGCTCCCGCGGCATCACTGCCCACAACCGGCCCCGCAGCCCAGGATGCCGCGGGTGCGGCTCTCGTGGGGCTCCGCGGCTCGTTCGGAGGCCGAGAGTGACTCCTGGTGGCACGGCCGGCCCGGGGAGGAGGAGGAGGAGGAGAAGAGCTGGGCTCCATCAGCCACGAAAGGAAGGGTCCTGTTCCCGCAATGGGAAGTAGTGCTGAAGTTTTGGCGCCATCACAGGTACTCACCATCCACCGCTGCACCCACTGGTGGGATTCGGTAAAAAAAATCCCACTCCTTAATTTTTCTCCATTTTTCATAGAATAATGGAATGGGTTGGGTTGGAAGGGACTTTTAAAGACCATCTAGTTCCACCCCCCTGCCATGGGCAGGAACACCTTCCACTAGCCCAGGTTGCTCCAAGACCTGTCCAACCTGCCCTTGAAAACTTCCAGGGATGGAGCAGCCACAGCTTCTCCGGGCAACCTCTGCCAGCCTCTCACCACCCTCACAGGGGAGAATTCCTTCCCAATATCCAGTCTAAACCTACTGTTTTTCAGTTTGGAGTCATTCCCTCTTGTCCTGTCACTCCAGATCCTTTCCCAAAGTCCCTCTCCAACTCACTTGGAGCTGCTTTAGACACTGGAAGGGTCTCTTTGGTATCCCTGGAGCCCGTTCTTCTCCAGGCTACAGAACTCCAGCTCTCCCAGCCTGTCTCCATAGCAGAAGTGCTCCAGCCCTCAGAGCAGCTCTGTGGCCTCCTCTGGACTCACTCCCACAGGTCCGTGTCCTTCCTGTGCTGGGAACCCCAGAGCTGGTTGCACTACTCCAGGGTGAGGGCTCACCAGACCAGAGTAGGGGGGAAGAATCACCTCCCCTGACCTGCTGCCCATGCTGCCTGTGGTTGCCTTTCTGGGCTGCGTGACCTTTCGTGCCAGGTCATGCCCAGCCTCTCATTCACCAGCGCCCCCGAGTCTTCTCAGCAGGAATTTTTTCCAGCATGTGTTTTGGGAAGGGGCTGTGATTTGAGAGAACAAGCTGAGCAAAATGCTGCAGTGAAGGTGGCCGTGGGTCCTCCAGCAGTATTCAGAGGCACATCTGCTTGGCCTCACGTGGGAGGTGGCCTTTAGGAGCGATGTGCTCTGACAGTAACATTTTCCATCCACCCAAGCTGCACCGCACACAGCACGTGGGCTCCTCCCGAGAGCGGGCGTAATTAGCGAACAAGGAAACTACATGACAGCTAAAAGGAAGATTTAGAACTCATTACAAAACAGAGCCTAAACATTAATCTTAAACATATGCGAGTAGACAACACAGATGTCATCAGGAATGAATCTGGGGCTGAATTTCATCCGCCCGGCTGGACGGCCGGGCACACTGCTGGGGATGGCATGTGGGGACAAGTAAGGGCAGGGACAGCGAGGGAGGCTCTGGCCGGGTAACTCAGCAGTGCTCTGGGTGTCCTGCCCTGCTGCTGCACAGCCCAGGACACCAAATAACTGTCGAGGAAGACTATCAGTTAGTATTTAATATAATTAAGAAGAAAGAGGTAAGTAAGCAGAAGTAGCGGGTGGAAATTTAACAAGGGAGCAGCTCCCACCAGCATAGCGAGGACTGATCTCAACAAAAGTGGCTCCGTTCTCAGTACACATAAAATTAGGAGTGGCTGGTTTGAGTGGGCGATGAACAGGGAGAAGGGTTTGATGATGTGAAGGGGCTTTTGCATCAAGATCCTCCATCCCACTCAGTATTTGCTTTTCTTATCACGTGTTGAGACTGGTAGCAATAAAACACTTGCTAACTCCTTTTCCAGAACTTAGGGAATCAAGTTTGAAAATGTTTTTTTATGGCTTCCCAGTGGAATATTTCAGCAATAAAGCTCGGAGCGTAATTGAATCCATTCCCGTGGCAGCCTTGGGCTCCAAGACTCAAGCAGAAAGTTGCTTTCTGTCTGCTCCTGCAGCTCGCTCCAAACCCAGCTTTTTCTGCCTCTCATCCTCTGTGCTTCCCAACAGATGAGCTGGCTGTGGAGCATTCCCAGCACACGTGAAAGCACAAACCTGTTTTCCACAGACAGTGTTTGCGGTAATGTNCACAACCGGCCCCGCAGCCCGGGATGCCGCGGGTGCGGCTCTCGTGGGGCTCCGCGGCTCGTTCGGAGGCCGAGAGTGACTCCTGGTGGCACGGCCGGCCCGGGGAGGAGGAGGAGGAGGAGAAGAGCTGGGCTCCATCAGCCACCAAAGGAAGGGGCCTGGTCCCGCANTCTAGTTCCACCCCCCTGCCATGGGCAGGAACACCTTCCACTAGCCCAGGTTGCTCCAAGACCTGTCCAACCTGCCCTTGAAAACTTCCAGGGATGGAGCAGCCACAGCTTCTCCGGGCAACCTCTGCCAGCCTCTCACCACCCTCACAGGGGAGAATTCCTTCCCAATATCCAGTCTAAACCTACTGTTTTTCAGTTTGGAGTCATTCCCTCTTGTCCTGTCACTCCAGATCCTTTCCCAAAGTCCCTCTCCAACTCACTTGGAGCTGCTTTAGACACTGGAAGGGTCTCTTTGGTATCCCTGGAGCCCGTTCTTCTCCAGGCTACACAACTCCAGCTCTCCCAGCCTGTCTCCATAGCAGAAGTGCTCCAGCCCTCAGAGCAGCTCTGTGGCCTCCTCTGGACTCACTCCCACAGGTCCGTGTCCTTCCTGTGCTGGGAACCCCAGAGCTGGTTGCACTACTCCAGGGTGAGGGCTCACCAGACCAGAGTAGGGGGGAAGAATCACCTCCCCTGACCTGCTGCCCATGCTGCCTGTGGTTGCCTTTCTGGGCTGCGTGACCTTTCGTGCCAGGTCATGCCCAGCCTCTCATTCACCAGCGCCCCCGAGTCTTCTCAGCAGGAATTTTTTCCAGCATGTGTTTTGGGAAGGGGCTGTGATTTGAGAGAACAAGCTGAGCAAAATGCTGCAGTGAAGGTGGCCGTGGGTCCTCCAGCAGTATTCAGAGGCACATCTGCTTGGCCTCACGTGGGAGGTGGCCTTTAGGAGCGATGTGCTCTGACAGTAACATTTTCCATCCACCCAAGCTGCACCGCACACAGCACGTGGGCTCCTCCCGAGAGCGGGCGTAATTAGCGAACAAGGAAACTACATGACAGCTAAAAGGAAGATTTAGAACTCATTACAAAACAGAGCCTAAACATTAATCTTAAACATATGCGAGTAGACAACACAGATGTCATCAGGAATGAATCTGGGGCTGAATTTCATCCGCCCGGCTGGACGGCCGGGCACACTGCTGGGGATGGCATGTGGGGACAAGTAAGGGCAGGGACAGCGAGGGAGGCTCTGGCCGGGTAACTCAGCAGTGCTCTGGGTGTCCTGCCCTGCTGCTGCACAGCCCAGGACACCAAATAACTGTCGAGGAAGACTATCAGTTAGTATTTAATATAATTAAGAAGAAAGAGGTAAGTAAGCAGAAGTAGCGGGTGGAAATTTAACAAGGGAGCAGCTCCCACCAGCATAGCGAGGACTGATCTCAACAAAAGTGGCTCCGTTCTCAGTACACGTAAAATTAGGAGTGGCTGGTTTGAGTGGGCGATGAACAGGGAGAAGGGTTTGATGATGTGAAGGGGCTTTTGCATCAAGCTCCTCCATCCCACTCAGTATTTGCTTTTCTTATCACGTGTTGAGACTGGTAGCAATAAAACACTTGCTAACTCCTTTTCCAGAACTTAGGGAATCAAGTTTGAAAATGTTTTTTTATGGCTTCCCAGTGGAATATTTCAGCAATAAAGCTCGGAGCGTAATTGAATCCATTCCCGTGGCAGCCTTGGGCTCCAAGACTCAAGCAGAAAGTTGCTTTCTGTCTGCTCCTGCAGCTCGCTCCAAACCCAGCTTTTTCTGCCTCTCATCCTCTGTGCTTCCCAACAGATGAGCTGGCTGTGGAGCATTCCCAGCACACGTGAAAGCACAAACCTGTTTTCCACAGACAGTGTTTGCGGTAATGTTGTTGAAATGTAAAGGCTGCCCATAGTTCCCTGCTCTGGGCAGTGCAGAAGACTTTTTGTCAGAAGAGGAAAAGACAGAAATAATTTTCAAGCTTTAGAGAACTGGCTGAGAGAGTTTAGTTGCCGTGGACAGAAAATTCATTCAGTTCAACTCTGAGCTGATTTAATGCGTGTTTTTGTCTTGGATGTCAGCACTTTTGCTACCCACTGACTAGGAGCCTTCCTGATGGGAGATGGAAACTGTGGATAGGGAAAAATCTAATGATCTCCACAGTCCTTCTGAAATGATTCTGGAGTCCAAGTCATTAAGACACGCCGATGTATCAGTGCTAAGCCCAGTGGATAAACACCATTTCCTTGACTTCCAGTGCACAGGATTGCAGCCTGCTTTCCAAGTAGCCTTTCCAATGCTTCACTGTCTGCTCCAGTTCGTTGTTATTCGAGTCATATGCACCAAGGTTACTAATCATTTCAGAAGTGTCCCTTTCACGATGACCTACAACTCTGCACTGTCCTAAGCACTGGAGCAATCCCAGTTATTTATGGGTTTATCCTTCTGCCTCTCCTGCCAGACAAGGAATACAGGTAAGGGACTTGCCCAAGGCCAGAGTCAGAGTGTCCCAGCCACATGATGTCCCAGCCATCCAGCTGTGCTGGGTGCCACGTACTCACAGGGACATCTTGGCTCCACCAAAGGTCTCCAAGAGCACAAAAAGGAGACCAGCTTCAGAAGCCACACTCCAGTTTCAAGGGAACCCCTGAAACTCACAGAATCTAAATAACAGCAAGCACAAGTATTTTGAACAAGTATTTCATACCCAGGGAACAAAGACACCTCTGTAGTATGATCAATGTGCTCTGGGTCAGAAAGTACCTGAATCGCTAAACAACTGATACCAACTGAAACCTGATACCCAAACAACTGAACCACTGCTGTGCAGAGGTTTGTAATGAGGAGTGTAGTTCTCACTACATTTTGGCATGCAATGGGATATCCACCAAAGTTAAAAATCCTATTTAATGTCAGGTTATTTGCTGCACATGCAACAGCTTTGTGTTTGCTGCCTCCCTTCCCACCTTGGCAGAGGGCATGACTGCTGAGCTCCAGGCTGCCCCACATGAGGTGCAATGGAAACAGCTGATGGATAAAATAAACAGACCGTGAAATGCAGATGTGATTCTCTCTCTTGCCTGAATGTGCTTATCGCTTTGTCAACCATGTTTGTGTCTGCACTGGCTTAAGATAAGACCAAAGCTATTTGTCCATCATTCACAAAGCTCAAGGCAGCTGCAGACATGCCCCAAAGCAGCACCCTACATTGGACAAGCACCCATGGAGTTCGGGAGTAGCCAGAGAGGCTAATTAACACCACAAATTGGGGTGAAAGAGCCTAGATCCTTCTGCTCAAATCTCAGTTCTCAATCCCACCAACAGTTCAGGTTTCTCACTGTATGCACACTCTTCCCACCTCAGCTTGACACGTGATGCTGTCCATGAATACCTGGCTGCTGCAGGGACTGTGCTGAGGTTTGTTTCTGCTCCCTCACTGGTGTTTATTAGCTCTGGCTCTCCAGCCTGGGCTTATGCACTTGTGATTATCCAGGATTTATAATGCTACCTGGCAGCAATTGGTTTGCCTGACAGCACTCAGTTTAATTTCCAGTAACACAAAAATGGGCTCATTTCAAGCTATACTGTTCCCTAACAAATCGAAATTAAGCCGCAGGTCGGCTTTTCCCTTGCGTGTGTTAAACAAAACGCGCCAGCGTTCCTTTTCCTCCTTTGTCTCGAGGCTATGACACCTCATCCCCTTTCACTGAAAGCCCTTGGTAGCCATTAACTGCTCCTCAATTTCGCTGCTGCCCACGAGGGCTGGGTCGTGCTCAGCGTACTTCCAGCCAAGGCACAGGATAAAGCCGTCCCCTCCAAGGCATCGGTAGCACCCATTCATGCCTGGAGCAGGTAACACTGTTAAGAGGAGGGCAGTCTCCCCCTCCTCTTATCCCAGAAAAGGCAGGGAGCAACGGGAATGCAAAGGCAGAGCTCCGTATGGCAGTGCAGAGAGCTGGTCCAATTATTTCTTAAGTGCTCTCCACATATTTTACAGGAGACGATTCGATCCGTTAAAATGCTTAGAGGGCCTATAAAATAGAGCAGTTATTGTTGTAGCAAGCTGTGTTCTTTACCTTTCGGCATGCCAAGATCAGGAGAGCAATCCCAGTGCCAAAACACTGAAAATTTTGCTGTATGTTGCTAAATACCACACTTAAAGATTTTGTCTGGTATGAAATAACATAAAATTTGGCAGCTTTACACCAGGCACCCTGGAACACAGTAGAACAGACATAGCAGACTACATATACATGCAGATTTTCCTTACAATAGCTACAGTGCTGCCAGTGCATTCCTGGAATGTGGAAATACATGGAAGCCAGTGTCAGTGATGGAGAAAAGCATGCTGTGCCTAATGTACCAGAAAAGCTATTCAAGAAATCATCCTGACATAAAAAAAAAAAAAACTCCAAAGAAGCTGTGTCAGCTCAGCTTTGGAGCTTCCCAAGTCTCTGTCTGTTCTTCCTTGCACATTGGCTTCACCCTGCACACCTGGCTACAAACCCCGTTGCTCTAAGGGAGGGATTGCTGTTCATCCCCTTGTTTGCCCATTCAGGCTCACAGATGTCAGAGCCTGCACCAGAAACGTGTGCAGAACCGAAATAAATTCAATACAAATGATATGAGAGAACATTGTTTGCTCTCCAGAGACTCACACCTGACACCTGTGTGGTGGGACATGCACTTCTTCGCTCAGGTATAAACGAGCTCTCCTGTAAACAGCAACAGCAGGAATAAAATCCCAAATATCTGAAAGTTCCTTTTTAGAAAAGTACAAAGTAAAAAAAAAAAAAAAAAAGCTGAGTCTCCTTTTGCTATAGGATTTGGGGTATTTAACACCTACGATACAATCAAGGCAGCTGGCTATTCCCAGATTTCAGAAATGGTGTTGCAACACCAGATTTGAATTTGAGAAGGTGAGCCTGTAATGCAAACAGTTATTTCAACCTGCTGCTCTCAATAATGATTTGAAGAAATATTCTCCTGATGGGACAGAGAGCCTGTAATTACTTGCTTCATCATTGCTGGCCCTTTCTGCAAAAGCAGCTGCCATAATTCTGTTGGTGTTTCTGATGTAACCCAACAGCTCTTAAAAAAAAAAAAAAAAATGTAGCTCCCAGAAATTCTTCACGTTACACCACAGAATTATACTGAGTTTCAAGAACAGACTATTAATTCTGTATCTCCTAAGCCTCAAAAAAAACAACAAAAAAAAAACCATTTAAAAACCAGCCTATGAACAGGACTGAAGGCCAGGCTGCACGGGGTTTGGAACAACCTGGAATAGTGGAAGTTGTGCCTGCCCATGGCAGAGGATTGGAACAAGATGGTTTTGAAGGTCCCTTCCTACCCAAACCAGTCTGGGATGCTATGACTATTCCTGTCCTTAGGGACCATTAAATGAACATCCTCTCTTACGAATTAGAAGCTGGTCACCAAAAGGGAAGTCAAGGATTAAGGGAATATTAACCTTCCCTCTGAATTTTCTCTGTTCATTCAGTTGTGTAATGATTTTCATGTCTGACATTTCTCACTCCTTAATTTATACAAACATAATTAGAGGAGTATTTACTTCAAGAAAGTACTGTGATGCTGAAAAGGCAAAGGCTTTTTGTCTTGAGAATCCATTTACTTCACACTCTAGCAGAGTCCCAGTGTAGAAACTCTCTTAGATCAGACATCTCAGATCAATAATTGTTTCATTACTATGGCTGGGTCACCTCTTTCAGGTAGTTCATGCTGACAGCTCACTTCCGTGATACACCCCATAGAATTCCAGGGTAAAACGCTCCAAGCTCTTTCAGTAGTACAAGCCCCACAAGAAACTCAATGGCCTCTCCCAGCAAATGCCTCAGAAGAGAAATCCCTGAACACAGTTTTCTTGGCAGAAGGAGGGATCAGGAGCTGGGTATCGGATGTCTGAGCTGCCCCAAGCACAGGTGTTGGTGGAGGTGCTGCTTCTTTGGGCTTAGGCACTAAAAGCCATCTCCCATCTCCCTGGAATAAAAGGTCAGTCCTGAGAGCACTCCATCCTTCAGTACACTTTCAATGAACAAGGGAACACAAACCCTTTCTGTTCTGCCCACGTTTTATGCAAAACTCCAGCAGAGAGGTTTGCCAGCACCACAGCGTCATCCAGCCTAAACTCGGTCCTGCAGGAAAAGCCTGTGGGCTCAACCACCTCCGAGATCCAGGGCAGATGTTAGTTTTACTACCCACAAACCTCATATTTGACAGTGAAATCACACACAGAGTTTTCAGATAGCAAAACAATAGGAGGAAAATGTGTTTTAAATGCTGCATTTATTCTCCCGCAGCCCGGCGTTGCAGCTGAAACCAAGAGTCACGCAGCTGTGTAGTCATGAAGATTCCAGCCTTCGGGAACCACCATGAAGCACTCCCCAAACTTCCAGCGAATATTCACCCCTCCTAACCCACCGCTTATTCCTCTGCTTCTTTTTTAGCCGTTTTTTCACTGAAACGCATCAACATTTAGAGATCACGCCTCCATCAGGAACCCCCTGGCAAGATGAACTGCCCCAAAGCAAGGACGTGGCATTTCCAAATCCTAGTAGCCAAAATAACCTCATTGCTTAAGTCCCTATTTGAGCTGCTACCTAGACTCAATTATCCATAAAATACCAGGTTTCCAACAGAGCAGATTTCAAATAGTAAGCCTTTGGTTATTGTTGCCTTGAAATAAATCTCCTAAAACATGTTTTACAAGCATTTTTCTACTCTCCAGTGAGACCTGAGAGTGCTTGGGCCTGAGAAGGAATATGGAAACCACAGATCAGATGCAGAAATCCTTAGTTTCCAGCACAGTTTTAGGAAGCTTATTTTTTGCTTTACAGATTGTATAAGACTACTATCTAGAGAACAAAAAGTTACAAAAAAGTAACAATCAATCCTATGAAGAGGAAAAACAATACTTGTTCTTAACATATCTTAAAAAGTGTGAATCAATGGTTAAATTCCAACTAATTGACTAAAAGAAAATCTGAGACAGCCAGGATTTTATTTTCATTCCATGATTGAACACACATCATGCCTTCATCAGCAAAAATTACAGATGGGAATAAAACAGATGCCCTAAACACATCCTGCCAGAGTCCCTGACAATTAAAATTTCCTTGTGTTGGTTCTACCTGATGCCAAATCAGCTACAGAAATGTCACAGGCTTTTTATTGAGGGTGTTATCAGGAGCGTACTTTGAATCCTTTGTACCACTCCACCAAAAATCCCCTCTGTCTGGATTCCCTGTTACATTTCCTATCATTCCAGTCGGCTGCTGGGCAGAGACAGCACACAGGACTACAAGAGTTACCCAAAGGGTAACAAGCCCTTGGTTTTGGCATTTGAGTTAGGACCTCAGGCCTGACTAAATATGCAAAGAACTGTTCACAGGGACTACATCTGCTCACCACTGCTGATGAGCCATTCTCCCCATGGAATAGATCCCATTTTGCAAAAAGATGTGGAATTAGGATTCCTAACTCGAGGATCACAGAGGGAGAACTCACCACTGGGCAAATAATGCCTTAATTCCTGTCCTGGGAAAGGACTAGAAGCATTTCTTGACCCTTAAAGATCTCCTGAACACTGGGAAGGAGCAGAACTGTGGAAACTAGGAGAAGCAATTCCCTGATAAGCAAACATGACCTTGCCCGTGAAACAAAACCTGATTGCCCAACAGGGCCCTCCCTGATGTTTGAAAGAACAAGTTTATTGTCACCTGCAAATGGCTTTGTCAAGGGATGAAGAAATCTCATCTTCCCGCCTTTCAAGCAACAGTAACATTCAGAGAATACAAAACAGCAGAAGAAATAAAAGCAAAGAGATTAGGCAAAAAGATCACACGCGGAAGTTTAAAAAATATATTGAAAAAGATGAACAAGGAACGGATAGTTATGCTTTGAATTCTTTTGGATTTATGCAGCTAAAATCTGTCCTGAGAACTTCACGGGAAACCTTACGGTCATTGTGGCTCTTAAGACATCCCTACACAGAAAATTAATGATGAAGGAGGCACGTGTCACTCCGCAGTGAGAATGCAGGACTGTAACATCCCACCTTTATGTATTTATGAGATCAGGGAAAATAACTGACCAGGCATGAACACACTCAGGCAAGTGAGACCTTTAAAGACACCCCCTCTGTGGGAAAAAAGCTGAGCTACTGCTGAGTATGAGAACCTCTGAAAATCTGCATTTAAAGCACTGACTAGACGGTTTTTTGCAAGTGCTGTGGTTTTTGTATTAATTTCCCTCCTTAACAGCTACATTCAAGTTCATCAAAGGAAAAAATTAAAGATTTTAATTAATTAATATTAATACATAATAATGTAAGTGCTTTAATTAATATGAAATTTAATTAATATTAGAGCACTTACATAGCAAAAGCGTGTTCCCTATTCCAGTGCACAACAGAGAAATGAGATTTTTGCTCTGTAGAATACCTTTACCTCTAACTGGTCACTGATTACCAACACTGAAATTACATACCAGATAACATTTATGTTCCAAACACAAAACATCATTCAGTTATATTTGTTACCTGTATGTAGAATGTCTTATTTCCCTCTCACTCCCAAACATGCAGCTTCCCTAAAACAAGTGAGGTTGTAGCAAGGACAAAATTTATGGGCAAGTTATGCAAAGCTGAAACGTTTCTAGGGCAATGTTTTATAGCCCCTTAGAGTTCCATACAGAGTATTTTACTGTGCACTCAAAAAGCATTTATTTACACACGTGTCTGAGGTTTTCTGTCAGGTTTAAAGTTCAGACTTTTCTCATCTAATCTAATTTGTCCAAGATGGATGGCCTCGTTTTTTTCCTTTGGAAAACCAATGCTGTTACACTGTTTCCAATTCTTCCTCCAAAGCAAAACTTGGGTGTTGGCAGCTCCTCCAGAATTTCAAATCCTGCCAGACAGAAATTAAAATGCTTTTATTAGAAGGAAGTCGTTTCATTCGCCTCTTGGATAACCCTTTGCAAACCATTCTTTATTCGTCTGGAAAACTTGCAAGTCAGTTAATCTGTGAGTTTATAGGATTGTATTGTTGCACTGCACCACTGCTTTATACAGCTGAACCTCTTCCATGGATAATAAAAATCTCAGCTGGTTGACTCGCACAAATTAATGGCAGAAAAGATGAGAACTTGCCAGTGATTTCAGTTCCTCACAAGGGATGGTTGTTTCAGATCCACACTGAGATTCAAGTCTCAGGCAGGAGATTCAGGAGCTGACTGGCATGTAAAAAACCTCTGTGATGGATCAGACAGGCAGCTGAGGAGGTCACATAAAAGGTCACAGACGCGCCAGGTCCTCTAAGCGTGGGTAACAACGTTACCCCAATCTCAAAGCAACCAGAAGTCTGACTTGGGGATGGTAGGAAGGACTCAAAGAAAAAAAGTATCATTTGGGTACACATTTTCCCACTGTAATTAGACTGAGAGACACAACCTCCAAAGCGTAACAAAACCCGTCCTCCCCTGGCACCTTGGCACTGGCAAACACAGGAGATGCAATTCCAGATGAAAACAGAGGGAAGACAAGCTGAAGCATTCACTAATCTCTTTACCTTCTCTAATCCTGATCTGGGAAAGTCAATATGCTAACACAGACATTAAAATTCACTCATCCCATCCTTCAACAACCCTCAGAGGGTTCTGTTCAGAGGGTTCTGTTCAGCTGCTCACCTTCTCTGAACTCGTTCAGCAGCTCCTCCTTGGTCCAGTTGCAAGACGTGATGAGGAAAAAGCCCTGTGGTTTCAACGCCCTGCCCAGGGATCTCACGTACTGCTGCCGCTTCCCCGCCGCGTCGTCGGGGTTGAGGCTTATGGCATCAAAAGTCCCCTTGTCAATACAAATGTCAAAGCCTGACAGTTCAGCCGATGGAGCCAGGAAGTCTTCCACCTAAACCAGAAGTCTACAACTGTGAAAACAATCTTCTGCTCAGCAGCTCCTGAAACTTTAATGCGAAGCAAGACTTTAAAATACAGCGCTTCAAACCTGACGACAGGTGGGCTTGGGAAGGGGCAACTCACAGGCTTTTCAATGCTATGGCAGCTTCTTTCTTCTCTGTGTATTATGTGATGATCTATTTGCTGTAATCTAAAGCTCAACCTGACACACTTGGAGTTCATTCTATAAATCATAATTTGTTCTTTGATCCCTGGCGTGTGCCAGGCACTGCACAAACGCAGAAGAACAGACAGTGCCTGCCACAAAGAGATTTTACAACTGACACGAGAACAGAACCATCACACAGGTACAGAGCTGGGGGATAAAACAGCACAGCAGACAGAGAGCTCAGAATTACAGGCAGTCACAGAATCATGGGATGGCTGAGGCTGGAAGGGACCTTTGGAGGTCATCTGGTCCTACCCCTGCTCCAGCAAGGCCTCTCAAACTTCCTGCTGCACAGCTACTGGTAGGGATGTATCATTTAAGGACCTCTTCCTCTGTCTCAAATCTGAAATTCAGAATGTGGCAGCTAAAGTATAGAACTCCCAAAGGGTGAACCACTCTTCTGCTCCTGCCCCAAGCAGGGAAATCTTGTTAGCCCTAATGACTGCTACAAACAGAAAACAAAAATAAAGACCAAAAACCTCCTTGTAAATAGAGATTTATTTGGTTGGAGTTCTCTCAAAAATGAATGCCAAAAGACCTCATTTGTTTAGTACCCCAAGCATATCTGAATATCAATTAGGTCATTTAATCTTGGGTTCAACTGCTCTCTATTTCCTCAATAAACCTTCTCTCAAGACTTACCTTTAATTTAATGTTAGACATCCCTTCTTTCTCTCTCACTTTTTCTGAAAGCTGTATTGCAGAAGGAGAGTAATCAATCCCTGTGAGATTCATGTAGCCAGACTTTGCCTAGACAGAAGCAGAGAATCTTAATTAGCGCACTAGTGATTTTTTTATCCAGTGAGTATATTCCCTATCTACAATCCATCTCATCTCTCCTCCTCTTACTGACAGGAAAAAGAAAAACAACCCACCTTTTACTCATTTTTATACCTGTTACCATTACAAGAGCTAAATAGCTTGAGGAATGAGTTGAAGTAAGTCCATTCTGCCTAAATACCTCATCAAAAGAACTGCTGACTGAAAGCTGGTTTATGTCAAGTGGAAAACTGAGCAGAACTGTGAAAAGTAACACCCTGGAGGGGAACAGCCTCTCTTATCTGCACCAAAAGTAACCTAGAAACCAGGAATTTTCAGTGATGAGAACATGTGACAGTGCCAGATGCTTCAAAAGTAAGGAAAGAAATACTCTCTGACACAAAACATTTGAGATTGAGCAATTATTTGGTTTATAACCCAAACTGTAAGAGCCAAACTACGTAATACATTGTACTGCTACAGATATCCACTGCAAAATCATACATTTCTCTAATTATTCATGCTAATGCCTATTTGAATACAACTATTTGCATGCTGCAAGGTCTCTGTATCAGCAATTTTCAGGCAGGTTATGCATCACATAAAAGAGCATATGGAGACTTTGTTAATCTAAGTTTGGAGGAGATAAGGATAACCCAGCTCAGGGAACTTGGGGAGTGAGGTCCCAGCAAGCCTTTGGCAAAGCAGGTGGGTACCCAGGTGGAGCTGGGCAGGTGGGAGGGGAGCAGGGACACAGGTCTGCACTCCGAGGTAGCAGCTGAAGGGACCAGCTCGGGATACCACGTGTGTGAGTCGGCCTGTCTAAACCCAAACCTAACAGGAAGAGCTCTGGTCCTCTGGCCAGCTGCAGGCTGTCACAGTACAGAGAGGGAGGAGGCTTGGCTTTGTTTTAATTTGGAAAAACACGTGGACATGAACTGGCATTAAGCAACCGGCTGCGTGTCTACTTGTTCTAAAGGCTGACACCTCAACAGTGAGGAAAACTATGAGGAGTTTTCACAACAATCCTTCTTCCTTCCAGCAGCCCCTCAGGCCTGTGAGCTCAGTGCTAACCAGCTGTTCTGAACTGAGGGCTAATTGCAGCTCAGCACAAAGACAGTGTTGTTTGCATGTGATGGAGAACAGCTTATTGCTCAGGCTCCTGCCCACGTTCCTCCCCAGTGCAAAGCAGGCTTCCTCAGATGCCTGTGCTGAAGGCTTGGGGGTGGAAAAGTAGTTCCCACAACAGCTCCTCTGTTTGGAAAGGAAGGGCTTGAGTCACTTCAGGGAGTTCCCATTCACTCCTATAGTCTCCAGGGCAGAGAAGGAAAGTTTAGAGATAAACAACACTAAATGCTGCTAAACCTGTAGGGCCTGACTGCGACAGGAAGGATCCTTCCCTCACGTGCCATCCTGCAGCTGGACTCCTGCCCTGAAGGTGGTATTTACAGCACTCTTCTGATGCTTCTTGGAGAGGCAGATTAAAGAGCAGAAGGTAGTTTGCAATGGTATCAGCTCTGCCCTGTGCTTGGGCCTCTGCTGCTGCCAGACAGACACCCCAACGTGGGTGAACATCCTTCACTCCAGAGAAGCTTTTCAATATTTTCAATATTGTTGGCTGCCGCAATACTCATGAAAACAAGAGAAGATCAGAGCTTTGTGTGGCAGCCACATTTCCTTAGAAGAGCTAGAATTTTTGGAAGGTGAAAGAATTATGTCTTCAACCCAGCCTATCACATCCTTGAAGTTAACAGGGGTAGGACCACGGTCTACTTCACATAAAAAAAGAGGTCCTATTTATGTGGTACTCTCAAGCAGCTCCCTTTTAGAGAGGTGCTACCAATGTCTTCCATGACTGAGTCTTTTCCAGTATTGCCATTGCTATCCCATTATGGAGTCCAGCTCCAGTGCTAGAACAGTCCTACAGTGGCTGCTGTTCTCGCCAAAGAATCCCAACTTGATTTTCAAAAGAATCCCAACCTGATTTTCAAAGCCTGGCAGCTAACACATTAAAAAAAAAAAAAAATCTTTTAAATGAACTAAGCAAGTGAGATCTTGAATTATTTAGCAAAACTAAACAATATAATTTTGAAGTCACTTTTCAAATGAGAACTGGACTGAAAATTCCCTACAAAAGCAACCACAGTACTCTGAGGTGCTTAATGTAAGGAAAAGAGGGTGCTTTTACAGCAGTTTAATAGTTTTTAAAAGCTATCAGGCTGTCATTTTCCCATTACAGCATGAAAATCAGTTTCCTATTTGTAGGTGGGGTCAGTATAAAACTTCTGTTGGGTATTTCAATGATGATAGAGCTGGCTTGCACTGAACGTAATCATCATTATTAGGCTAATTTCCCTTAATGAGATGGGCAATTTCTGCTTTTGATGACTTAACTTCCCCGGTGCTGTGGTGTATCAGCCAGTCCCCATAAAGGCTTTAAAGCCTTCTAAAATCAATGTCCAGTTGAAAAAAACTTCCATTACAAACCTGACTTTGACTTCCAGCCCTTTCAATTCCTACAGTAACTAACGGAGCCAATGGAGAGTGTAGAACAATAGAAGCTGTGAAATTAAGACAGTCCCTTCCTTTACCAACTCCCCTGCAGTACTACACCAAAGAACCCCAATTAAAAACAGGAGAAAAATACTGGAACTCCTAAACATCTTGTATCACTGTAAAACAACATTGTAACACTGCAGAACACACCTGACAACCTTCTGACAGAGTTTTCACCCTGACAGAAATGGACACTTCTCGAAAGGAAGAGTTAACTATGTAAGTAATTTACCTAGAAACCTTCGGTTTTACCCACTTTGTCACATCAGTAATGAGTGCTATTATCAGAACTGAATGCAGAGAAAGGGTCTGCTTTTGCACACGAGGGTACTTTGTGCATTAATCAACTTAATTCCCTTCTCTGGAGGAGTTTACACAACAATGGGAAGAAATGCAGTTTTAAGTGTAGGGAAACAGAAAGGTAGAGGTAAAATATGGGATGCTCCTGCTGACTGATTTAAAGAAATACTGTACATCTTGGAACCTGAAGGATTGAGTCCCTGTGTCTTTCGCACAGCTTACAGCTCACCAGGATTATTACTGTCACTTGTGAGAACTCTATTTGAACTGCTCTGTTTGGAGCTTTGGTTCTGTAAAAAAAAAATACACAAACTTTGCAATATACCAACCAACTCAACCAGTAAAACACCGTTCCCAGTTCCAATGTCAAGCACAGAGCTGTCCAGGGGGACCTTGTGCTTTTCCAGCCACCTGACGATGCGCACCATGCTTTCCTCTCCAAACCTGTGTAAAACAAGGGCTCAGGGAATTAAAACAGCAAAAAAATCTACATAAGGTACAGCAAATTTATTCATCACTCGCTCCCTCCAGCTTTTGCAAAGCCCCTCTTAGTGTTACTGAAGTAACAACTGCCACAGTTCACAGTTCATGTTTGCTCTTTTCAAATTAAAATTAATCCCATGGCCTTAAAATTCACTGAAACTCCAACTTCGGGAGACGATATCACCCACATATTAAAAAAGGGAGCAGCAAGGGCACCTTGTGAAGTTAAACCTGAGCTCAGGGATAAAAAGCAAATTTTTTAGTGACATACTCCTCAACTACCAGCTCAATTTCTGTGTCATGACACTTTGTCCAAGTGCAACTGAGAAACCTGCTTTGCAAAACTGAGCAAGGGAGGAACTGGTGGCTTCAATGTTAAAACTCCCCATCCTGTTGTCAGCAACCCACCGGATTGCTGACTGTGTTTCTGCAATGTCTGTTTTGATCAAGAAACAACAGAAACGCTCTGCTGGAGTTATTTTATTTACCAGATTTCTCCGGCATCTCCAATGTCTTGAAAAGTTTGCAGTTCTCTCTCATATGCAGCATCCCAGCTGGAGTAGGGGGGAAGAAAAGAAAGGAGGTTGCCGTTAATACTGGGAAATATTTAGATTAAAGAGTGAGGAGAAGAAAAAGTGAAAGAGGGGAAATTTAGGCCAGATATTAGGAAGAAATCCTTTACCGTGAGGGTGATAGGATACTGCTCCCCAGCACAGGAAGAACATTAAACTGTGGAAGCAAGTCCACTGGAGGCCACAGACATGCCCCAAGGGCTGGAGCCCCTCTGCTCTGGAGACATGCTGGGAGAGCTCAGGGTGTTCATCTGGAGAAGAGAAGGCTCCAGGGAACCTGAGAGCCCCTTTCAGTATCTAAAGGGGCTCCAAGAGAGCTGGAGAGAGACTTTGGACAAGGGATGGAGAGACAGGACAATTGCTTCCCACTGCCAGAGAGCAGGGGATGTGGGGAAACAATTCTTCCCTGTGAGGGTGGTGAGAGGCTGGAATCGATTTCCCAGAAAAGCTGTGGCTGCCCCATCCCTGGAAGTCTCCAAGACCGGGATGGACGGGGTTTGGAGCAACCTGGGATAAGAAAGGTGTCCCTGTCCATGGCAGGGGGTGGAACGAGATGGTCTTAAGGGTCCCTTCCAACTCAAACCATTCCACGACTCTACGAGAGGGAGAGAAGGCCGTTTCTATGTATCACAGATACTTCACATAATCACGGATTCCATAAATAAAATAACACATGGAGCAGGGAACGGTTCGCGCTGGAAGGGACTTCAAAGCTCCCTTACTGCAGCCCCCCCGCCGCGGGCAGGGACACCTCCCACCGCGCCCGTCCCGTCCCTGGGGCTCATCCCTGGCTCCCGTCCCCGTCCCTGCCCCGGCACTCACTGCTCCCGGGTGCCCAGCACCGAGGGCACGAAGGGCTGCTCCGCGGGCCCCGCCATGCNTATTAGGAAGAAATCCTTTACCGTGAGGGTGATAGGATACTGCTCCCCAGCACAGGAAGAACATTAAACTGTGGAAGCAAGTCCACTGGAGGCCACAGACATGCCCCAAGGGCTGGAGCCCCTCTGCTCTGGAGACATGCTGGGAGAGCTCAGGGTGTTCATCTGGAGAAGAGAAGGCTCCAGGGAACCTGAGAGCCCCTTTCAGTATCTAAAGGGGCTCCAAGAGAGCTGGAGAGAGACTTTGGACAAGGGATGGAGAGACAGGACAATTGCTTCCCACTGCCAGAGAGCAGGGGATGTGGGGAAACAATTCTTCCCTGTGAGGGTGGTGAGAGGCTGGAATCGATTTCCCAGAAAAGCTGTGGCTGCCCCATCCCTGGAAGTCTCCAAGACCGGGATGGACGGGGTTTGGAGCAACCTGGGATAAGAAAGGTGTCCCTGTCCATGGCAGGGGGTGGAACGAGATGGTCTTAAGGGTCCCTTCCAACTCAAACCATTCCACGACTCTACGAGAGGGAGAGAAGGCCGTTTCTATGTATCACAGATACTTCACATAATCACGGATTCCATAAATAAAATAACACATGGAGCAGGGAACGGTTCGCGCTGGAAGGGACTTCAAAGCTCCCTTACTGCAGCCCCCCCGCCGCGGGCAGGGACACCTCCCACCGCGCCCGTCCCGTCCCTGGGGCTCATCCCTGGCTCCCGTCCCCGTCCCTGCCCCGGCACTCACTGCTCCCGGGTGCCCAGCACCGAGGGCACNTCCCCGGCCCGGGGGGCACGAGGGGCTGCCCCGCGGCCCCCGCCATGCCCGGAACCGCCGAGCGCGGCGGGCGGAGCCCGGGGACGCTCTGGGCGGGCGGAGCCGCCCGGCCATGCCGCCGTGAGGGGGGAGCGGCCCGCCCCGAGCGGGGTGTTTGTTCGTGGGACCCCTGCGGGGTGGGCGCAGTGCCATCCCCTCAGATCCCACCCCCGGGACTGTCCAAGCCGGGGCTTGGAGCGACGTGGGGCGGTGGAAGGT
>VXAY01001424.1:1845733-1872504 GCA_013399855.1 Oxyruncus cristatus | reverse complement strand
GGCGGCCCCATACGGGCGCGGTGGGGCGGGATGTGAGCTGTCCGGGAGAGATGTGGGGTATCCCGGCGGGATGTGGGGTGTCCAGTCTGCTCCCCCCTTGCGGGATGTAGGATACCCGGGATGTGGGGTGTCCAGGTGGGATATGGGGTATCTGGGCGGGATTTGGGGTGTCCGGGATTCTCCCCTCGGGATGTAGGATGGTAGGGCTGTTTCCTGGGATTTGGGATGCTCGGAAGTCTCCCCGAGAGATGTGGGATGCCCGGGTGGGATGTGGGGTGTCCAGGCGAGATGTGGGGTACCCGGGCTGCTCCCCCCAGAATGTGGGATGTCTAGGCTGGATGTGGGGTGTCTTGGCTGCTCCTGGGGATGTGGGGAGTCTGGGATGTGAAGTGCTCGGGATGTGGAGTGCCCGGGCTGCTCCCGGGGAAGTGGGGTGCCCTGGATGCTCTCTGCGGGATGTGGAGTATCGGGGGGCTGCTCCCCAAAGGATGCGGGGAGCCTGGTGACCTCTCCCCGGCCTGTGGGGTGTCCGGGGTTCTTCTCTGTGGGATGCGGGGTGTCCGGGCTGCTCCCCGGGATGTGGGGTGTCCGGGGCTCTGCCCGCCGGGGTGTGGGATGCTAGGGCTGTTCCCGCGGGATGTGGGGTGCCCGGGATGTTCCCGGCGGGGCGGGACTCCCGCGGGACTGGGGTTGCAGGCAGGGAAGGCGTGTGTAGAAGCTCCGTGGGTGAGTTTCCCGCAGCCTTGACTGACCAGCGCAGAGCTGGGGTGTTCCCGAATCCCTCGGTTTTGTTGGCATGATTTTAGGCTGAGCTTGCTCTTTCGCTCTGCACCACCACCTCGGCGGCGCTTGTGCCAAAACCACACAATTCCTGCTCAGTCTCCTTCCTCATTTTGGATAGGGATGGAGAATAAATTACTTCAATTTACCTTTAAATTAACATCTGGGTTTTATAATCGCTGTTGTTGTTCACGGTCCAGCCCAGCCTCCCCGCAGAAATTTGGGTAAGGCTTTGCAGGTGTAACCTCCACTTTCCTTGGATTTGCAGGAGCAAAACAGCCTTGTGCTGAGGCCTCCTCCTCGTCCCTTTGGGACTGGGGCAGAGCCCTCCCTTCTGTAACGTGTTTCCCTTGTGTAAGTTGTGTGTAGAATGTTATTTTTGGACAAGGCATCCCTGCAGTGTTGTGAAAGGATGTTGGCAAAGCAGAAAATCAGCCTTGGTGAGCCTCAGGGCAGGTTGTACCCACTGATGTGTGCTCCAAAGTAAATCTTTTGTTCAACTTACGGGCAAAGAAAGTTACATTAAAAGTCTGTATGCTGTGGATTTCTTTCCATTTTTAGTCCTTTTATTTCCCTTTGAAATTGTAGGAAGGATTTCTGCTGGGAGAGGTGAGGCAAGAAGAGACCTTTAGCATTAGTGATTCACAGATCAGCAACACTGAATTTCTACAAGTGATTGGTAAGTGATGTAACTCGGAGACATTCTGAGATTGGCACTGCTCAGGTTTTAAGTTTTCAGGACAAAATTTCAGTAAGAATCGCTTCACTTGTGAGACTGTCACAGGGTGTATCGTATTTGCCACAATATCTGTGCGTTTGTGGTTGTGAGGAAAGGAAACAGACCTTTGCTAGTTACAGGGGTTTTGTGCATCTCCTTGTGTGAAGAAAAGATTGTTTACTGAAGGCATTTATCTGCATTTCATGATGGAGAAATTACTTATGTGGCTGTTGGTCCTGCAGGGAGTTTCTTGATACAGTTGCCTAAATACAGCATGTGCTCAAAATGAAATGAATTCGTTGCTTGATTTACTGACACTGGGAAGGGGCACATTTTCAGTAGAGGGTTTGGGTGGACAGCTGGGAGTTGGCAACGTCATAAACTGTCACAGCAAGACTGGACAAGGAATATTTGTCAGACAATTTGTTTGACAAGCACGAGGGCTCTACAGCTGATCTGTGTGAAAAGTGAAAGAAGATTGAAACACTTGCTGTTAAGTGTTAGTTGAATTAGATTTTTCATACACGAATGAGAAGCTGTTGCGTGTTTTTAGGTCTTTGGTTTGTAGACAATAGGAAAGCCCTGAAAGAAAAGGTCTTTTTGTTTCTGTGTATATAACCAGATGTTAAAATATATTTAAACCTTCCTAAAAACCCAGATGTGTTCATACCTGGCTTTGTGAATCTGATCCCTAATAACAGAGCAGGGTCTGCATAAAGCTCAGGTAATACACAAACATCTTTGGATTGACTCTCAGTTGTTTTTTTGACACAGAGCTGATGGTCTGAAGTGGTGATGGTTTTGTGCACAGCAGTCCAGAAGGTTGAGTAGTTTCCTGTTGTGGTTATTCCTAAGAGATCATGGGTGGTAAATTGAAGTGTCAATTAATTAGTTAGTTGAGCTAAATTACAGAAAATGAAGGCATAGCATTTTTTGTGTGTAAATATAATCTCTATGAGGGCACTGTCCGAGAGAAGGCAGCTGATAGCTCTGTGTGTTCAGACAAAACTGACAGAGAGAGTCACTTTTTGACGTTTTTAAAGCAGACACTGCTCTGCAGTGGCCACTGATAGTGGTTGTTGTTGGCATTGATGTCACCAGCTGCAGCCTTGGCCTGGTTTCCTAAACCAAGTGTTTGTGGTGTTAAAAATCACTCCCGTTTTAGATCACTCCATTGTCACATTATTAGTTACAGTTACTTCATGAAAATGGATATTACCCACCCTGAGGACCTTCTGGATATTTTTTTTTTTTGGTTGTCTATCAGACTTTTACTTCAATATTTATTCGTGAACATTAACTCTTGAACTCCCAGTTCAGCTCAGGAGACTGACAGTTTTGTGGCACTGTTGTCACAGATGAGTTTTAACTTTCTTTTTTCTGTAAGATCAGTGGTGACATTTGAGTATCTGTGTGTGCATATACAGTATGCATACTACATCTATAAATAAGCCAGTGTGTAAGCCTTAAATTTAGGATGTTGGCTGCTTCATGTGGTCTGAGCTGGAGGCTTGCTGCTTCCTGTTTTTCAAAACACAAGGTCTGTGTGGCAATATCAGAAGCCACGGATCAAGTATGTTGTTGCAGTCGATATATTTTCCTGGAAAGCAGTGGTCTAAAAGCTGCAATAATTGCACTTACTGGCTTTGTTAGCAGATTGTATCAACCCCAATATTTTCACACCATCATGTAGGAAACAATTTTATACAGTTCCGAAGAAAGCAGCTCTCACAGCAGCATCCTGAGGAGTTCTTGCCGGTGGGGATGTACAGTTTCTTTAGCAGTGGGCCTGGAACGGGTGCTCTGGGCCTTGTTTTGATAGACACTAAATATGCTGGGCTGTTAGTGGGTGCAGTCTGCTGCTCCTGGGAATTGTGATCCCCGTGTGACTCTGCTGAGATGGCAACCCTGAGCAACAGGTGGTGAGTCACCCTCCAGGAAGGAAGAGTCTGAACAAAGTTGTTGCTAAACACTCCAGTGGGGTTCTTCTGTGGGAGCTGGAAATATTAGTGCTACACCATCACAGAATCATGGAATGGTTTGGGTTGGAAGGGACCTTAAAGCCCATCTCATTCCAATCTCCTGCCATGGGCAGGGACACCTTCCACTAGACCAGGTTGCTCCAAGCACCTGAAAAAATGAGTCATGCTTGGTGTTGGAGAGATAATGGGGATTGGATTGTTATTCTTTTCTTACTCTTCTCTGAGATTACTGGCATGTTACAACCTTTGCTCCTTAAATAAGCACATTAGCATTTATTGCAAGCTATTCAGTGAAAAAATACTGCTCTAGCTTCTTAATATCTCATAGAACAGAATTATAAATTGCAGCTAAATGTTTTGAAATGGCTTTGAACCTCTTTTCTCATTATGGAGTGTTTGCCTTGCCTCTTGAAACACTCCAGTGTATAACATTACGGTGATTGCCTTCCCCATCCTTTTTTTTTAATTCGTTGCTGCTGTAACAAAGTGTCTATGAATGCAAGTAAACTGTTGTGGAAAGGGATATCAAAGAGGGAAAAATGCTTTTGTGAGGAGGTTACAGCTATAGTATTAAAATACTGTTGGGTGTATTTGAGGCTCCTATGTCTCTGTGTATCTGAGCAAGTGTATGTCATTAAAATACTTCCTTCTGTAAAGAGAAGCCAGTTTTCTGGGTATGGTGCTGTGTCATCAAGTGTTGCTGAGACATTAAGGGCGGTGTGTGGTCTAACACAAATGTTTATTTCTCAGTAGCTGTGATGTGGAAAGTTCATGCAAGATACACCACTGTAATTTCCCTTTGCCTTGAGCAGTTGGACATATGTCTCTTTTTTTTCTTTGTTGTTGCAGAAATCCATAACCATGAGCCTTGTTCAAAACTCTTTAGGTAAGCTTTTTTTGTTGTCTTCCTGTGATGGATGCAGAATATAAAAATAGGGAGCTCACTGCAATGTATTAGCATTTCAAATGTCCCTACCAGCTCATCTGATGGTATTACAGAAATCCATGGGAATGGCACCAACCATGACAATGAAATTAGGAGATCACAGTTTTAGTAGCACTTAACCTTAGGTTGGAAGGGGCTTATTTCTCTGTCTCTCTGAATTTCCATTTTGGGTAGCTGGTGGAGGTAGAATAGGAATCAGTTCAAATCATACCACTCTCATAATGAGGATGAATGTCAAAATCAGTTGAAATTATTGCAGTTTTAGGTTGGCTCTGCCTGGGCCTGGTGGGTCACAGCACACCCTGGTGCCCTAACCCCTGTGCCTTGCTGGGTTACCAAGTTGTTTTGTAGTTAGTTGTGCTGACCTGCACCAACTAATTATTCTGAATCTTTCAGCTTTCTAGTTATTTTTGCCTTCTGATCTTCTGAACTCCAGAATTTGAATTAAATATGGGGCTAATGCATTCTTTTTGACAGGTTCCATCTATTTACATGTAGATTTTCTCTGTAGTCTTCACTTGTTAATACAGTGATGGCTTCTAAAGCGCTGTCTAGTATTCCCTTTTAGAAGTAATTCCCAATTAATCTCCTCTTGTCTTTATTGGGAGATTTCCAGGCAATTAAGAAGACACAGTAGCACAGATATTATGATTGACGGTGGTTGCATTAAGAGAAAAGCTGCAGTCAGTCACTTGCTGGTTGATAATTACAGAGAGGGTACTCTGAAGGCAGTGATTTAAATGCTGCAGACTCCACACATGGAGATAATATCCCAGTGTCTGGGAGGCTCTTCCTGGTTCCCAGGGATGCTTTGTGCAGTGCATATCCAAACGGATCACGTTCCCTGCTTCTCCCCAGTCAAGGAATGGGTTGTTAGTGCCTGAGCTGATGGAGGGAGGGGAGAAGTATCCACTGTGTGCTGCTGCACAGGAAAACTGGTGAATCCATTCCCTGCAGAGCACGAGGGAAGCTCTCACAGCTCATGCACTTTTTATCAGTACCAGAGTGTGCTGTTGGTCCTTCTGCTCCACTGGTTGTAGCAGATGCTGATTTGGGCTTTTTCTGCCTTATCCTTTTGACTTAATTGTAACCAATGTGAAGCCTACTGCTCATCCACTGTGTTCTTGTAAGCTGGCACTGCTGATGTTGAGTATGACAGGCTTGGTTCCAGTGCTGTTACTGAATGAGAAGCAAACATTTTTAGAAGACTAACTTCTCTGTCTGTGCAGTTTTCAGATGGATGTCTTTTGTTCCATACTAGTTGCTCATCCTGTAAAAAAATTATTTTATAAAGCACGGAAAGAGAAAGAATTGGATATCTGCTACTTACCAGAATGCATAAATAAATATTGTGAACCTGAATTGAAAAGATTATGCAAATATTACATATCTCAAATTAGTAATTAGTTGTAGTCTGAATTTTCACTACAACTTGCCTCTTGAAGCAAGTCATATTTCCACCCTTATTTACCAGCCAAGTACCAAGCTCAGGATTTTCTGTTGTGTTTTTTACCCCTCCGCTCCCCACATAAGAGCTGAGACCTGTAAACCAGAGTGTTTTCCTCACTGCTTGAGGTGTTAGTGATAACAGCTCTTGAAAAAGACCAAGGACTTGGCAGGTAAGGCAGGGAGGAATCTATTTTCAGATGTTTTTCCTTTTATCATGCAGTGTGATCTACTTAAATTTCTAAACCTGTGTGTGTAGGTAGGTGTATAAATGCTTAAATCTGTTGTGCCCTCAAAATAACGACATGTCAGGGTTTGGGCCTCCGTTCTGGAAGCAGAGCCACATGGAAAGACCACGATACTTTGGATTATTGCTCCCTCCTTTGGCTTCAAGAGTCCAACCACATGAGTCTAATTGCAGGACTGGAGCTCAAGAAATTGATTTAAAGATGCATGTAAAATGGCCCTGCTTTCTTTTCTTTTGGGCAGGGTTTTAACAATTAAAACAGTGCATTTATATTGGTAAAGGTAAATCTCTGGAAATTGCTTTGTGTTGTGTAGAATGCCACCTATTTGAAGAATGTTCAAAGTATAAATTATTTACTTTATGTATAATAAATAAATATACCTTTATGTGTAAACTGTGTATCTGCCTTTCTCTCTTCCTTTTTGGTTCCAGCTTTTATGATTACGCAGGCAAGGTTAACGAGGAGAGTTTGGACAGGATCCTCAAAGACCGAAGAAAAGTAAGTTTTCTCTCTTTTCCTCCTCTTCAGGTCATTAGAAGGAGTGGGTTTGGAAAACAAATGAACAGAAAAATGTCCTCAACTAGGAGAAATATTTTCTTTCGTAAGTCGGATGGTTTGTTTTGATCCAGGGCTTATCTTGTGCAGAAGTTGGTGGATTTGTGGTGCTTAGGTTAAAATGGGGGCAATGTCTAATTTCACTGAAGAAATGTGAAGGGTTGAAGTGCAAGTCTCCAAAAGCGAAAGGCTGTTTAACCCACTCAAATTTCTGAGCTAAAAATGTGGCACAACGATTGTGTGCTTTGCTGCTGAACCCACCAAAAATGCAGTTGATCTGAAAATCTGTTGGAAAGAGTTCATTTAAAGGACTTGTAACGATTTAGCTGTGTAACTGCAATTTTTGCACTGTCAGTTTTAAACTGGAAAAACTGTTCTGTCAGTTATTGTCGCAGCTTTACATCATGGTTGTTAGTAGCACAACCGGTATTAAGAAGATTAAATTTTATTAGTTCTTTGGAGAATGCTCAAACCTTTTCTAATTATCCAAGAGTTGTTTCAGAGGTTCTCATGAACTGATGTATCAAAGAGCAGAGCTGAAGGTGTGGTTCCTTACGTAGAGAAGTGGTGGAGTGAGTTTCCAGTATTGAATCCTGAATTCTGTGACCCTATAACTCTACTCTAGAACGTTACAGAGGATATTAATTACACCTCGGGAGATGAGGCAAAAAACACAATTAAAAAATGTTTGTCTCCCACTAGTTTTCACTGGAATGTTATTTTTTTAGGATCTGCCATACAGGGAGACTGGCAAGGTGCATAATCTGTGGGGGGGAAAGTAGGCAAAACCAAAGAAAATAAAGCTTGAAGTGTCATGTGACTACAGCATCACAGATTTAATGACATTAATTGTCATGATGTCAAAAAAGAAAGAAATACTGCTGTCTGGGAATAAAGACAGTCTTGTATTCTATTAGCAAACTAAGCAGGCTTTATTACATTCAGGCTAAATAATTTCATATTTAATATAAAAAAATTAAAAACGAAGCTTCCTGTTCTTTTATTTAACATGGGAGTTCTATTGTTTTAGAGTTGATAGTTGTAAGAGGATTATTCTATTCTTTTTATAGGTGCAAATCTTTAGGAATTCAGTTTGTTTTGTTGTAATAAATATTTGGGCTAATTGTGATACCACAATTTTAGCGACTTTATTCTCAGAAGGTAAATGTGTATCTCTGAGTTAACACTTTTCTGATGTCCTTGGATTGCAGAACGTTATTGGATGGTACAGATTCAGGAGAAACACGCAGCAGCAAATGTCATATAGGGAGCACATCATTCATAAACAGCTGACACACATCCTTGGAGTGCCTGATCTTGTCTTCCTTCTCTTCAGCTTCATTTCCACGGCAAATAACTCAACACATGCTTTAGAATATGTGCTTTTTAGACCAAACCGAAGGTAAGCCATCTCTGTATATGAACCAAGCCTCATTTTTTGCTTCTTGCTGCTATTCTTCAAACTATTTAGAAGTTTGTACAACTATATGTTTGTCTAATAATGTCTTGGGTTACACTTGTTAGTGTAACAAGCCACCGCTTGTTAGTGATGGCAGCTTTTTTCCCCTGTGCAAATAATTTATGAATTAAAGTTGGGGTGAGCAAAAATTCTTTTCAGAGTTTAAATTGTCGAACAAACAAAAAATATATTTTAAGAGGTATCAGTTGTCAGTACCATGTTTCTGATAGTGCACCTGAATGTGTCTGTGGCAGTTCAAGTGCACATTTCAAAGGTTCTAAGAGGTATGGAGGTAGGAATTTTTGATCCTGCGTTTATTTTGAACACAAGCTGTAATATTTAGCAGCTTTTATAACAAACCTAGTGCAGAAGCTTTAAAATGAGAAGAGTTGTGATCATCAGAGAGCTGGGATAATATCAAGGGCTATTGTAAAGGATCTTTTGCAAATGAATTAAGAAGTCTTTCTAAACTTTCTCTACAGGTATAATCAAAGGGTGTCACTTACTATTCCTAATCTAGGCAACACTAGTCAACAGGAATACAAAGTCTCTTCAGTGCCAAATACTTCTCAGAATTATGCCAAAGTTATTAAGGAACACGGGTAAGGATTTTTCCTTTAAAATGAATTAGTCATCAAGCTCCACATTCTGTACCTCCCAAAGAATACCACAAACAGGCATTTCGAGCAGGAGAAAACTAGTTCAGGAGAAGAATGGTCAGTTCCTACTGTGCTTTTTTTTCCTGCTTAAAAATGAGTCTTTCAGGGAACTCGGTGCACTCCTCAGAAAAGCAGAGTTGGTGTGGCCAGTCCATGCTCTGGGCCTTGTGGCTGAAAGCTTCTGGCTTGATTTCCACCCACCATCCACCTCCCCAAGGAATTCTGCGTGCAAGCTTGATTTAAAACTTGAACTCTTGACTCGGAAGTCTTGTTTTTTCTCTTAAGAATTTTTACTTCCATGCTGTAAATGCCAAGTAGCTTTTCTGGCTGTTAACAATGAAATTATGCAAGCTTAAAGATTCCTGCATAAGTTTAATCTCATTCAAATGAGACTTTATTGTTCCAGAAGGAATTCTGGTATTGAATATGCTGCCGTCCAGCTGGATCTTGACAGTATTGTACGTTTTTAGCAATATACTGTTGCTAAAATAGTATATTTACCAATAAAATGCATTTTAGAAATACAGTGATTGAATTACTGTTAAGCAGTCTAAGACAGCATGAGCTAGAAACCTGCGTTGTCTTTTCTAACTAATGATTTCTGCTTTGCTTCCTCTTTTTAGTACTGATTTTTTTGACAAAGATGGAGTGATGAAGGACATCAGGGCTATATATCAGGTTTATAATGCACTTCAGGAAAAAGTACAGGTAACATCCTTCATTTCATGGTGGTCAGTATGTCTGTGGCATCTTTTACTCATCCTTTGGTTAAACCAGGAGTGGGGGGGGATGGAGATTTTTAGAGCTCATAAATAATTACCATGAACTGTAGGAAAATCAGTTTGGTTTTAATAATGAAACATGTCAATTTCTGTGTAATGTGTGCATTTCCAGTCTGTAAAAGAGGTTGGTATGACTATCATCAATTTTTCCTCTTTTCCAAGTAAATAATTCAATACTTAGGGATTTCTGGGAGGTGTTAGTCATTTTTAAGAGTACGCATTGAAGAGAAGCCTTGCTGAAGGCTGCAGGGATTTGCAGAGGTTTGAAAATGACTCCTGGCTGTGGGTATGAAGCATCAGCAGAGCTCCATCTGTTAGTTAAAACTTGTGTGGAGCATGAGTGAATCCTGCTCCAAATGTGCCAAAGCATCTGAAAGTGCCTGGAGTGTCGGATCTACTCAATGTGTGTCTGTCAGTTCACAGCTTGTCCTGTGTGAAGAGCAGCGTGGCTGTGCTGCCCCAGGAGCTCACACAGCTGCTAATTGTGCTGGAGTCTCAGCTTGTTCCCAGGCTTTCCTTCTGCATCTGTCCTGGGGGGATCTGGGTCTCTGCTCCAGCTCAGCTCTGCTGGTCTGCTCATGGAGCAGGGAGCGAGGCAGCAATCCCTCCAACCATCCCCTGGCCCTGCCTGCAAAAGGCAGCTGCTCCTTCTTGGTGGGAAGTTGCTGCTTCCCAGCCTGCCTTGTAAGGTGGGTAAGGCACACACAGGGAAACTTCAGGGGATGGAAAAATTTATCTTCAGAGCTCTATTTCATTAGCTCCTGGCATTACTTGTAACACTGCTTTTGCCAAGAGCACGTACATCCTTTGTGCTCTTGCTGTTGTTTGAAGTACTGGCTCTGGAAAATGGAAATGGAGTTGTTTAGCCTGGAGAAAAGGAGGCTCAGGAGGACCTTAGTGCTCTCTTCAACCACCTGAAAGGAGATTGGAGCCGGGTGGGGGTCAGGCTCTGCTCCCAGGGAACAAGGGACAGGACCGAAGGAAACTGCCTCAAACTGGGTATTAGGAAACAGTTTTGCACAGGAAGCTGTTGGCACAAGCTGTCCAGGGAAGAGGTGAAATCACCATCCCTGGAAGTGCTCAAGAGCTTGTGGATGCCCTTGGTTTAGAGGTGAACGTGGTGGTGCTGGGTTGATGGTCTCGATGATCTTAAACGTCTTTTCCAACTTTAACAATTTCACGATTCTCTGATCACCAGGGGGTTGTCTTCCTACCTTTTAAAATTTTAACTGTTGTATGTCACTGTGTAAATCATGTACAAGGTTTACAGAGCTTAAAAAAAATCTTGGTTGTTGGCTGACTTGAGGAACTTTTACCTTTGAAGTGACTGTCTCACAGAGAATGTTACAGGACTGGAAATTGGTTTTCTGGTTAAGCAGCTTAGACATATATTTGCATTATTCCCCAATTAAACTTCTAAAAATTAGATACAGAATTGAAAGCATAGTTCATGTTTTTCGTTCTGCAGGTAAGGTCACTAAGAGTCACCTTTTGGAGAAGAAACAGCTTTTAGGGTTGTGTATTCTTCAAAACTGATCATAGTTAATGATAATGACCAATCACAGAATGGTTCGGGTTGGAAGGGACCTTCATGATCATCCTGTTACACACCCTGCCACAGGCAGGGATACGTTCCACTAAGCCAGGTTGCTCCAGTCCCTGTCCAACCTGGCCTTGAACACTTCCAGGACGGGGCACTTACTAACTTTGGATCTTTCTACAAATCTTCTGTAATGATGAAGTATTTGGAAATGCTTGTCCTGTAACGCAGCGGTTGGGAATTGGCAACAGCCAGTAAAGAAAACGATCTTGAGCTTAAATACCACACTCTGCTACAGTGAAGTCCTGCATTTAGTTTTATGCTTTTAATGGCTTCCTGTCTGGTAGTAGCTTTATTAATGTTGTAATGGAAGTATTTCCTATATTTTTGCCCCATCTTAGCATATCTTATGTTTTTCTCCCAGGCAGTATGTATAGATGTAGAAAAAAGTGAACGTGTTGTTGAATCTTTTCAAGCCGATGTAAACAAGTTAAAAAGGCAAATCGCACAGAAGAAGAATGAAAAAGAACAAGAAATAAGTAAGTTGCCTTTTAATTACTTTTTTTTTTTTTTCAGGAGCAGATGCTGTAAGTACAAAGGGTTTTCTAGAGTTAAAATAATTTTTTTTATTCCTGATAACTTATGGGAAAAAAGTCCCAATGGGAAGTGTATATGATGGGTTTACGTTGCGTGACACCTGAGCTGTGAAAGGGTGTGAAATGCTGCAGGTATTTCTGTTGGAGTCATCCAGTGCTAGCAAGCTTAAACTATAGGGGAGAGACAACACTGTAGAGAAAGAATGAGAAAGTCAGTTCTGGAAATAATAGGGGAAAAGATCAGCTGTAGGAAAGGAAAAGTGGAAAAAACAGATCTAAACACTGGAGAGATTTCCTTTTGCAGGAAAGAAACAGGGTAGTGTGTTTACAGAACAGGAGCTATCCATGGTTTTATAAAAATCTTTATTCCCTTTCCCACTCTCCGTTCCCACTCGCATTTGCTGTCTTAGTGGTGAACATGTTTAACATTGAAACACCACTTTTCAATGTTGAACTAAATCTTTTTAGGTGTTTGTTCATCTCTTCTTGCTGCTCCATAATTTCCTGAATCAGTGAGACTTGTGTGAGCATATTTGCCTGGTTGCCACACTGCCTCCTGTCTAAAAATTGAGTGTCACCTCAGGGGACTTTTGTTTAGGAGTAGATAAGTGTTGTGGAGAGCTTGGACCTTTCCAAGGAGACATTGCTGATCCAATTTAATTTGTGAGTGCAAGGGAAGACTGAAGGTAGAGAGTAGGAGCAGATAGAATAGACAAATGGGAAGTAAGATTAAAACCCAAGTAATTCATAAGCAAATTGCATATTTCAGCAAACACTGCCTCTTTTTCTTTTTGAAGAGATAAGCAAATATAAAATTTTGTCATTTTAGCTACAAGATGGCTTTTATTACTTGTGTGTCCTGTTACCTAAAACTGTGTCTGACTCTGAAAGATGGTTTAGGTGGGTGAACACCCTAAACTCTGCAATGGCCCTGCTGCTGCCACGAGTGGATATTTTTATTTTCTCAAAGCAGCAAGGTACTGTTACCACATGAGCATTTCAGAGCACAGTTTGATCTGTCAGCCCAGGTGCTCCTTCCTCTGAACCCCAGAGATAAGGTAAAGGAGCCAGGATTAGCTCCCAGACCATTTAAAAGATGGAAGTGCATGAGTCACTGCTGTTTCCTGCTTGGCAGTAGATGAAGCAGGCAGGGAACTGCTACTATGGAGAGGTAGAGGTGGGTATTTAGTGTGACTGGAGCTGATCCAGTTATACGGAAGAGCTGAGGGAGGAGGAGGAAGAGCAGTCTGTGCTCTCCTCTAGGTACTACCAGTGAGAAGCGAATGCTGGACTGAGAATTCACCCAGAGCAGATAATCACGTGAGGGGCCTGAAACAAGAAAACATGCAGCCTGTAACTCTGTAGTATTTTTAGATGTGAGTAGTTAAATGCCGAATCTGGCCTTGTGTTCTCTCACTTGCTCAACATTGGGAGAATTTCCTTGGTTTTACTGAGTTAAATATTCCAGTTTAATCATTCTCTGGGCTGGAGGAAGAGGGAGCATTTGATTCCAGTTCCTACAGTAGTGCTGTGTGAAAGCTTGTTATTCTTACAAACTTTTGGTTAACAGGCTGAGACTTTAATTCAGCATAAAAGTCAGTTGAGACTTTATTTACCAGAACAGGGCAGTAGTTCTGTACACGTAACGTGTTCCAGGGTATGGTGAGTGCTGTGCACTTCCCAGGTGCCAGGAAATCTCCCACTGCAATTCCCGTATTGTGGCCCAAAAATAGAGTGCTGTTACACAGCCACTGGAGGGAATATGCACCTTTTATTCCTAAGGGACATCTCATCGACTTGATGAAAGGAACTGTTCACCCTTCATTTGTGTTTTTTTCCAAAAATGTGGTGTTAGAGTAAGTAGAGCTGATCCTATTTTGGCTGTCACTTTACCTATCCCAGTGTCAGTGCTGACAGGTGTCTGGAGGTTAATAACCATTTAGAAACCGGTCAAAACTTCAGTCTCTCCCAGTGCTTAACAACTCTTCCTGCCAGGAAGTTTTTCCTTGTGTCTAATGTACATAACTTACCTTTCCACAGCAGCCTCTTAGGCACATTTGAAGAGTGAAACTGTTTCCTCAGCCTTCCCTTCTGATCCCTGCTATTGCAGCCTGTCCTCTTAGGTCATGATTTTTAGATCTCTAATGAGTCCTTTCCTTGGAGTTTCTCCAGTTTTTCCCAGTTTTTTTAAACTGTGGTGTTCAAAATTAGATGCATTCCAGTTGTATTCTTGACCATTGCAGTGAAATAATACATACCTGTATCTCAACAGCTGAACACACTTCATGCATGTTGATATTTTATAATTTACTCAGATCAAGTGTTTCTTTTCTGCAGAGGGATGCAACTGTTCCTCATTTTGTAAGGTTTTGCAGTTCATTATTCCTGTGCACGTCTTCCTTAAAATACTTCCCAAATCATCTCATTTAAGATGACTTTTACATTCCTGTTCTGATAACCCTGTTACACCTGCAGCTGTAATTCCATCATTTAGGTTTTTAATGAGAGTATGGTTTTTTAAAATAATAATTTGAGGGAAGAAAACAACTTGAGGGAAGAAAGCAAATATCTTTGCAGGTGTTCATGAGATTGTCCCCAAGCACAAGGGTCATCGGAAGAGAAAGTAGAAAGTGGTATTTTTAAGATGTAATATCAAAAACCAGTTATCGCAGATGAAAAGCGAGTCGAGCTTTGAGTACTGAGTAAGCCACAGGTGGAGAGGAGCAGCCACGATGAGCCCTAACGGAGGTTACTGTGCTTTTGGATGTGAGAAGGAACAAAAATACAGAGGAGAGATGAGGTGGAAGCAGCAACAGGCTGTGCAAACATCCTGTAGCTGTGTTTTTTGGGAGCTTAAACTGGAGGAAATGAACTGTACAGGATGACTGTGCACATGAAAACGTAGCACGCCTGCACTTGGGTAGTTTATTTGCTTTCTGACACATTTTGTTTTTGAAATGGGATCACTGGGATAATTGAGTTGTGCTGATACTGATGAGTTCCATGGCTGCGCTGCTAAATTTAGGGCAGTTTGTCACGCTCCAAGAGTAGGATGTAGCAATAAGGAGGATTTCATGTGATGGCCAGGGATGGTGTATTGATGACTGTATAAGACAAAAATCAGAATTAGGAAAGATGAGTAGTGGAGACTGAGAGGACAAAATCCAGTGCTGGAGTTGGAAGGCAATGCCAGGGATGAACATTTAATAATAGCCAGAACTGAAGGAGAGAGGGCAGCTCCGTGTGGTGGGCGCAGCTCGGGTACGTGAAGCACGTTGCCCATAAAGCGCTAAGTCCCCCCATGTTCTTTGTTTTGTAGGAATGCAGCAAGCAATTTTAAGCAGGCAAATGCCAGCAGATAACTTGGAACCTATGTTTGTTCCCCGAATGTCCTACACTGGGTTTGCTGTGGAAGGCTGCACACTGGAAGATTCGGATGTCTCTGATCCTCCCCCTCCGTACTCCGATTTCAACGCAACCAGCCAGGACAGTGCTGCCGGCCCCGGGCTCCTGGACAGCAGTGTCTTCATGCCTCGGCCTCAAGCAGTAGGTTCTTCCAGTTATGTTTCCACAAACGCAGGATTGAAATATTCTGGTAATGGAGCATCCATGCCATCTTCCCAAAGAGCGCTCGGTGACAATGTTGACGAATCAGAAGACAGTGATTATGAGAATTTGCTTGAACCCACAGAGTCCTCTGACAGTGAATACTCACAGACAAGGGATTCACGACCTCCGGCACATCCCGACGGTGACTCCAGGAACACTCAAACTTCTCAGATTTGATAGGGGGGGAAAAACAAAAGAATCCACATGACACTGTTTTTTCATAATTGTTCCCGAGAGCTTTTGGGGATTTAACCTGGAGGAGATGAACTACACAGGATTACTGTGCACACAAAATGTAGAAGACTTGCACTAGATGGTTTATTCACCTTGTGATACATTTTGCAAGTTTTATAATGGAATCATTAGGATAATCAAGTTGTACTAATACTGATGAGGTTCATGGATGTACTGGTAAATTTAGGCAAAATGAAATTTATAGAGATCTTGTAGCTTTTGTTGCCATATTTTCTTTAAGACAATAAATTGGGATGTAGTAACTAAGCACAGTTAGTCTACAGATAATGTTCTCAAATCAAAACTTACCTCTTGCACTATCATGCCTTGAATTTTAATTTTTTGAAAGGGAATAAATATATCAGCCGCCTTCAAAATAGCTTTCGATGGTAAGCCAAATTGGCCTTTGCAAGCAGAGAAATTTTGATAATTCTGAGAAGCCTGATTGGAAAAGATGTGGTCAGCCTTCTTCTGTGGGCATGCTCTTACCAGAGGAGGGCTTTGGTTCGACCTTTTTTACAAGCAGAATGTGTCTCACTTCAACTGATGGTTGCCTTTTTTTTCTGTAAAGGTTGGGGCCTGGGGGGGAGATGGGATGCCTGGTAAATCATCCAAATGAATGTCATAAATATAATTATTCTGGTCTCACTGGGTTTACAATGACTTTACGCCACACTGGCCTCATTTATTGTCTCATTGGTTATTTTAGCATAAATACAAAGTGCACATGCAGGAGTAAATGACCGACAGAAGTAGTAAATTCCATCATGATTGGACTTTGGAGTCTGCAAATTGCAAACATCAGAGACTGCTTCTTGCATTTTATTTGCATCTGAGTATTGGATTTACGCTTCTAGATGAGTTTTTTATGTATTAAATAGGGGGATAGGGTAGGAGAAGATTGTTTGGAGAGTCCCCTGGGTTTATTACCTCTTTTCCTCTGGGTGAAACGTGTAAATGATTATTTTAAATTGAATTACAGCTCTTGTCAGAAAAATGCCGTTTGGGATAAATGAAGTGTGGTATATTTAGAGAATTTCATGTTTGGATGCACTTACTTTTATTTAAATACTGCTTGTGTGCTGACGTTGCCCAGAATATGTGAAATTGTGCCACTAAGAAGTTTGTATTATTGGACTTTATCCCTGATGTGTAAATGAGAAAATACACATTTTAAGATGAGGTTATCTGCAGCATTTATCACTTGAGGTGTCAGTAACCACTTCTTTGGTTTACACCCAGAACAGCAAAGCAGTCATTTAAAAATTTCAAATGTATCAGCTTTACACACTGAAATTTTAGTCTTTTGGATCGTACCCAAAAGTCTGTTCATTGCCCTCTCCTGACCTGTACTAAATGAAGCGAAATAACTTCGGGAAAAACGAGATGTTAAAATTGCCACTCTTCTGCCGAGTGTTTCCACCTTTAAACATCCACTGCTCTGGTTTTAACTATTTCACATTATTCTCATTAGCCTTAACTTGATGGATTTTGCTTTGGAGTGTTGCAGTCCGTGGGACAGAGACCTGGCTCTGGAGTTCACACCTGTGGCTCAGGTGCAGACGTGTCAGTGTTGGAATCAGGATCGACAGGTTGGCAACCACCGTCTTTTATTCCGTACAGAAACCTGCGAAATGTACGTCTCTGACAAAGCAGTTCAATGTGACAATAAAATCTTATTTAATCCTGTAGCGTAGATTTTAATACTTGTCAGGTTCCACCTTTAGTGAAAGAACCCACTGGGGTACAGACAGTGCAGCTCAGAAGAGGGAGTTTGTCAAGGCTGCTCTGTCTGGGGGACTGAGGGGGAGAGGGCAGCAACTCTGCCATGTGTATTCCACGTTTATGTTGATACAAGATCCTTGAATACTGGGGGTTTATACCAAAAAATGCCTTGGTTTGAGATACACCATGTGGGTGGTCTGTGGTGGAACACGTGTGTCATCCCGCCCTGTTAGCCAGTGCCCATCTGCAGGTATTTTCATTTACCACAGCTGCTGACTCATAAGAACAAAGGGTATGGGTTTATTTATATGTATTTTCTTAAATTCAGATAATATCGTGGCAAAAGTACACGTGACTGGACTTAGCAGTTTTCATTACAGTCCTGCTAAATATAACAGTGTCGGGTTGTGATCTGCCTGAAGGCAACAGGGAGCAGCTTTAGTCATAAAACTGGAGCTTCACACCCGTGAAACACCAGTTTTCCACATCTGACTCATGGACAGTCTCTCCTGGTGGTTCCCAGGAGCACAAAGCCCAGGAGCAGGGCCTGCAGCCGTGTCCTCTCACTAACAGGGAGGCAGCACTGAGGAAAAGCTACTGAAAACTGGCACCTGGGCCCTTCAGTTCCAAATCCTGGAGTGTCTCTGTGGTGCAGTGAAGTATTTTTTGTTTTAGTGCTGTGAGAAACGTGGAATTGCTGTTTATTTCCAAATTTACTTTGGTTGTTTATAGTAGAAGAACAGGAATGTACCAACCATATGGAGAGACTCGGTGAGTTAGAACTCTCACATATGCTTACAAAAGGAAGCATCACCAAGTATTTCTGAAATTAGCTTGGATTGACACCACAGGAGCCTCCAAGCCCCCTCTTCGCTTAGGGAGCGGTGTGTGTTGGCAGAAAGACACGTGAGCATCGTTCATTTTGGCATATTTGTGACTCTGCAGGTTTTGAGTTCACGTCTCACATCTCCTGCCTGCTCGGGGACATTTCAGTGCCTCTGACATGTCCTGAGTTAAAATTTAAAGGGAAGCTGTCACTGTTTAATGTAGCAGCAAAGTAAAATAAACAAACTGATAAGATTTCCTGTTAAGTGGGAAGATGCTTCAGACTAAACTGAACTTCACTAGAATCACACTGGAACTTGGCTTTTTTTGGTGCTGCACGGTCTATTTTAAGCTTTTTGATAACAGACTTGCTTTGCTTGGCTCTTCCGTGGTTCTGCCTCTGAGCAGTCCGTGGATCAGCTTGAAAGGTGTTGGCTCTGAGGAGAATATTCCCCCAGCTTTCTCTTGGTGTGTAAAATGACAGTGGTTTCTCTGTCAGATTTGCGGGGGGGGGTATTTGCATCCATGTGGAAAACCTTTATCCTACTCGCTTTTATAGACCTGGGAAGAAAACAGAAGTTTTATTACGAGTTTCATTAGCAAGTTGGTAAGTACTTGGACACCTTCCAGTGCCTAAAGGGGATGGGATATTGGGAAGAAATTCTTGGCTGTGAGGGTGGGGAGGCCCTGGCACAGGTTGCCCAGAGAAGCTGTGGCTGCCCCATCCCTGGAAGCGTCCAAGGCCAGGTTGGACGGGGCTTGGAGCAACCTGGGCTAGTGGAAGGTGTCCCTGCCCATGGCAGGGGAGGTGGAACAAGATGATCATGAAGGTCCCTTCCAACCCAAACCATTCCATGGTTCTATGCCCTGTCCCAGCTTGTGGTCAGAACAATGACAGGAACATCACCTTGCTCAGATTTGCTTTTGTCCCACTCGGGGGCTCCTGCAGAGCTCTCACCTGCTCCATGTTTTTCGTGTAGCCAAGTGTCAGGATGTTTCTTCAGGTTGTTGACTCTTGTGCTTTCTTTTTCTTCTCTCTTAACCATAAATAACCTTTTATGGCATTGCAGCATCTCTCTCAGCTGAAGTTCCTAAGAGGAGAAAAAAGGAGATTCCCTTGCTGTGAACAAAAATACCTGTGGATTCCCCTCTGGGAATGGGCAGTATTATTCCCACTGGTGGAAGCAGAGAGGGCTGTCTCTTTTTCTTACTAGCTTCCATCAAAATTGGATGGGGGGATGATCATTGTCCACGAGGGACAGAAGGGCTGGAACAGGTGAAAAATCATGGTGTTGCTTGGAAACCCTCCTCCAAAGGGAGCAACTCCTGCCCTGCGCAGGTTTGTAAGGGCAGAGGGTTGGGAAAGCTCACTTTACACGAGCTGCGGCCTCAGTGAAGTGAGCTTTGGGAGATTGTTCTCCTTACTTTGGGAGAATTTCAGGTTCAGCTTCCCAGGGCAAGTCCTGCAGGTGAAGATGGATGTCAAAGCAGGTCAGCTGGATCCAGTAAGAGCTGCCTTCGGGAAGGAAGGATTCACCACAATCGCATTGGCTTCGGCGTGGGTGGGTCAGGATTAAATGTAGGAGTGGGCCGTGTGCCAGTGGAAATCTAGGAGGTTTTTCCACCTAGGAAAGTAGATTTTTTTTTTTCCTCTTTCTGGCCTTTAAAGAAGATACTGACTTGGAGCTCCTTGTCTTTTCCCTAGGCATCATCCAGGGAAAACAAAATATTACTGCCTTTTCCGGGCTTATTAGGGAAAGGTGCCTGCTGAGCTGTGCAGAAGGAGCTCAGGGATACCAAGGCTGGGAAAGCTGCTGCTCTGCAGCACTCCAGGTCGCTGCAGGGTTTTGCATTCATTATTTCCAGCTCTCCTGGGATCCTGTGGTGCCAAGCCATGCCGGGGGCTCTGCTGGCATCAGGAATCTTGATACTCACCTGTACCAAAGAGAGGAGTTGGTTGTTTCCCTTTTGTGGGTTTGTGTACCAGGCATTTATTTCCTTAGGCTTTACTGGAGAAGGTGCTAGGAAGGGTAGACCTGAAAACCCACAAGAAACAAGTCATTAGATTAAACTTAGAATAAACATTTTGAAATTCCTCCATTATAAGCAATATGATTTTTTTAAAAAATACTTCCACCCAAGTTATTTTCCTGCTCAACATTTTGCTTTGGGCAAATGTGGCTTTTTTTTTCCAAAGGGGGAAAATCAGTACTGCTAAGAGTTTTCCCTTCAGAAGGCCCATTTCCACCACCGGGATTGTTCCCACAATTTTTTTTTGGTGCCAGTTTGTGATTTCTAACGTATTTTCAAGAGCAAGAGGCTGCTGTAGCAGTCATCTTGGAGGGGTGAGCAGGGATCATTGGTGCTCTGGAGCACTATAAAGGAATCACTAATTTTAGCCATAAATGGAGTAATCTTAAATAAAATGTTTACATTCAGGACTTAGGGGAAAAGTTCATTAAGCAGAGTGATTGCACTCCAATGCTGTGGCTGTAATTTTCTAGACTGAGCAGCTGCCCAGCTGAAAGGCAGCATGGAAGGCCCTGTTTGCTATTCCACAGGTTTTTATCTTAAGCCTGTGGAGAGGTTTGAATCATGGAAGGGTTTGGGTTGGAGGGGACCTTAAAGATCGTTGTCAGTGCAATAATCCAAGGCTTTGGCGTGCAGGAAGATGAATGCTTTGCTGACTTTGGGTATCTGAAAGGAGCTGTCACCTGCTAATAATAGCTCTTAACGAGGTGATGTTAAATTTAATACAGCCTGAACACTTGGAAGAACAGAAAGCTGAGCTTTCCAGGAGTGTGCATCAGCCTGCAGGGAAGTGGGAGTCTTGATTCCCACTGAAAGGAAAGCTTTGTTTCATTAAGTGCCATTGTGCAGGTCCCTCTTTTTCCTCTGGTGTCAGAAATGCTCAGTTGCACTTTGAATCCATGATGGATCTTATGCACTCTCAGAAAGCATGAGGAATGCAATATCCCTGCTCCCGAGGGTGGTTGGGTAATGCAAGGATCCCAGGGAAACCACGGGGAGTTATTTTAACAAGGAACACAGTATGGAATAGGAGACAGCTGCACCAACACAGCATCACAGCTGCAGGACAGGAACTGCCTCCTCTGCCAGCAGGATTATCGGAAGGTAGAGAGAGGATGGAGAGCACTCCTACTCACTTCAGCAAGGAAGACCTCTGGCTCTTTTAGTCCTAGGATCCTGCCTTGAATTTTGAAGGGCCACACACTAAATCCCTGAACAGGGAATGAAGAGACAGTTTGAGCAGGGGGACCAAGGGACTGAGCTCCCGTGGGGTGCCCCCCTCCTGCACCTCCACAGCCCTCACACTCCCAATCCTCTTGGAGTTGTGCTGCTAAACTGGGGTGAGGGATGTGCCAGTTATCCTTGTAAGTGCCTGTTCCAGGCATCTCTGTGGAATGAAGGCTGTTATTTTAGCTGCAGGTTTCTCGCTGACTCCCACCCCTGGTCAGTCCCTTGGCTGGGTGGAGGTGGCTGGGGTGGGGTTGGCACTTGCTCTGACGTTTATATGTGGTTGTGAATTGTCCAGATCCAGAGGAGGTGTTGGCTTTGGCACATTTTAAGGGATCTTAACTCAGGGAGACCAACCACAGTGCCTTTCCCTAGGAAATGAAAATGGACATGTTATGATGGATGTATGAAACTCAGTGCTGCTCTTCTCATTTTTAGCTACTCTCACAGAGCTTGCTAGCAGGGAAATGTTTGCTTGCTGAGCTGATGATTTCAGACTAAAATCCTTAAATCAAGCTTTTATTCCCAAGTTCAAACTCTGCCTGTTGAGCCTATCTCCCAAACCCTACCTGTGCCTTGCTGCTGGAAGAGCAGGGAGTCTCCAAGGTAAAGGAGCAGGTTCTCCTGTGCAGCAGAGCAGGAAAAGGTGCTGAGGCTTTAGCAGGGATTCAGCGAGCACTGCTGTGAAAAATCACCCTGTAATTCCAGCAGTTCACTCCGAGCCGCTCACCCGTGGAGTGGAGGAGCCGGGGAACTCCTCAGTTCATTTATCAAAGCACTTGCAATTCAAAGCAGGTGAAGCACTAAAAAAATATCGAGCAGTGAGAGGTCATTTCCGTGGCGCGTGTAGATGCTTTGTGTACAACCGATGGGGACAGGGGATGGGACTTATCCTGGGCTTTACTCCTGTGCTGACTTTCCAAGGAAGGTGACTGATTTTGCCGGGCTTAAAAAAACAGCCTTGGCTTTCAGCGTTGTGGGAAGGGTCACCTCGATAACAAAAGGTGGTGATGGTGTGGAATTAAGTCCCAGGTTTTCTACGGGCTTGCCTCCTTCAAACAGTGGTTTCCAGACAGCAGGAGCTCCCCGTGCCAGACCCAGTCATGCAGTAAGTCCCTCTGTAACTGGAGTGACCATGGTGGATGAGGCAGAGCCGTAGGACTCCTTTGATCTTAGGCTTAAGCTGACACGGGTTCCAGCCTGTACCAGTGGAAATCCACCTTTGTAATACCCAGCATTGCATGGAAAGCTGAGTGATTCCCTTTATCTGGTTGTCCCAGAAACTCCACCATAGCTCATTTCATCCTTTGCTCTTGGGAGTCACAGCTGAGAAGTCCCTCCTCAGTTAGGGAAATGGGTCAGAAATGGTCGCTTATAACTTTTCTACTTGGCTTGAATATTATTTTCTGCGTTTAATTTTTCGTGTCTTTGTCATTAAGTACAACTGGTTTGGGTTTTATTTTGCCATTTCATGGTTGGGTTTGATTCGTGGGCACTACAAAATTAGAAGGGATGGGATGCTGAATGCAGGACAAGGGCTCTTCCTCCCTCCACCCACCCCTGCCCTGCTTTGTGTGTGAGAGCCTTTACTGTCCCTTCATCCGTGTTTTGTTTGAGTGCCCCGTGCTTTGAAGAGCAAAAAATCTGTCTTTATGAGACCTTGAATTGGGCAGGCCCTTCCTCTCTATTGTAATGCATATAATAAATGTCAGGCTTTCAATTTCAGTGTTAATGCAACTGTAATGGGATTGCAGCAGCAAAAAGGGGGCTTTTTCCCAGCTGTAAAGTGAGGGAAGGTTTTATTCCCAGCAGAGTACAGTGGCTGTGAAGAAGCAGAGCAGCAGCTCTCTGAAGCTGTTTTAACAAAGTAAATGCAAATGAAGACAGAATGATTGTACTTGAGCAAGCACTGAGTGCAACTTTCTTCAAGATCACAGGATAACAGGATGGTTTGGGTTGGAAGGGACCTTACAGACCATCCAGTTCCACCCCCTGCCTTGGGCAGGGACACCTTCCACCAGCTCAAGTTGCTCAGGGCCCAGTCCAGCCTGGCCTTGGACACTTCCAGGGATGGGGCAGCCACAGCTTCTCTGGGCAATCTGTGCCAGGGCCTCCCCACCCTCCCAGCCAGGAATTCCTTCCCAATATCTGATCTAACCCTGCCCTCTGGCAGTCGGAAGCCATTCCCCCTTGTCCTGTCTCTCCAGTCTCTTGTCCAAAACCCCTCTCCAGCTCTCTTGGATCCCCTTTAGGCACTGGAAGGGGCTCTTAGGTTTCCCTGGAACCTTCTCTTTTCCAGACTGAACACCCTCAGCTCTTCCCGTGAGCTCTTGCCCTTCCCGCAGCCGCTGGACCAGCCTGTGGACACTGCACAGGGATCTGTTACCAGCTCTCTGTAGTTTGAAGGAAAAAACCAAGCTGCTGAATCAAGCTAAATGTGTTTTTCAAGCTTAACCTAATCCTTTTTAAAGTTTTATTAACACCAAATTAAATTCAAGTCTGTCTGTTCGTTTTTATTTCCTCTTAGGTTTTATTTCTAATTTGTTTGAAAGAGCGAGTGAGTCTTTTAGGACTCATGATACCTTGGTTCCCTTTTAGAAAGCAGCAAATCTTAGAGCTTTCCAACCTATCTTTTTTCAAACCAGTGAGTTTTCATTCTTTTTTCACTTAAAATACTTTCACAATTTAATTTTAAAGGGTCTGTAACAAACCCCAGTAGCATTTCCAGTCGGAAAGAAATACGTCATGTGTAACTCGGAGGGGGAATTCTGCTTGCAAAGTGATGGTTTTCCACCAAGGTGGATCAAGTAGGAGGTCAGCAGGATGCTGGTGCTGAAGCACTTTGCTCATTCTTTGAACTGTCAGACATCTGAAGGCAACAGCCTGAGCCTTTAGTGGCAGCAAGAAGGGATTTCCTTCTAGTTTTCCTCTGAAAACTCTCACTCATGCGGTATTTTCCAGCCTCACATGATCTGACTTGTATCTGCTCCAAAACTTGGTCAATCCTTTTATACTTTTTTAACTTTCTGTGTCCCATTTGCAGAGAGCGGGAGGGTGACAGCCATCTGTGCAGGGGACAGACGCTGCCCGGGGAGTGACAAAGTCCCCCGGGGTCTCCCCGGGGCAACCTGCACCTCTCACTCCTGCCGTTCCTCAGGGATCAGCCAACCAGCTGCCCGTGCCAGGAGGGCACACAGATTGTCCCCTGCTTTCAGCACGGGTGATGGAGGGGGAGCTGTTGGCCAAGAGCCTCATGGTGACGAAATCCACCAGGAGGGACCTGGAAAGCCAGAGGTTTTGGCCTTGTTCTGTGCGGTGTGTTTCTAATTTTAGATCAGCTAATTGCTTCCTGATCCTGGGAGGTGCCAAGGGCATGCCCAAGGGGGCACAAGGACAAACTTTTTAGCTGGGCCTGCTGTGATAAGAAAAGGGGTGGTGGTTTTGAACTGAAGGGGAGTCTATTTAGATCAGATATAAGGAAGAAGGTTTTTTACCATGAGGGTGGTGAGGCCCTGGCACAGGTTGCCCAGAGAAGCTGTGGCTGCCCCATCCCTGGGAACATTCAAGTCCAGGTTGGATGGGGCTTGGAGCAACCTGGGCTAGTGGAAGGTGTCCCTGCTTTTTGCAGGGGGGTTGGAACTAAATGAGTTTGAAGTCTCTTCCAACACAAACCATTCTGTGATTCCATGAGGCAGTGGGATGCCTTCCTCACGCCTGAGGCTTTTGGAGGCTTTTTCCCACTGTGGGGTTGTCTGAGGCCACCAACAGATGCTCTCAAGCCAGTTTTCTGCACAAAAAAACCCCCATCGACATCCTTGTGTTCCCACACGATGAGGGGAGGAGGGAAGGCTGCTCCTCCCCAAGCAATGATCCTGGATGTGTGCCCTGTGTCGGGGGGAGCAGGTGTGATATTTGGCAGAAGAGGCTCAGAGTGTCCCCTTTTCCAGCATCGAGCACAGAGCAATCCAGCCTCCCACCTCCCTCCCCACGGAGGATTGAGAGGGGACATGCCCGGTCTGCTGAGGACTTGGCCATCGCCCCTGACTTTGGCCGTGGCACTGCTGGGCAGGAGCAGTGCCCGCTGTGCTGTGAGGGATTAGCTTCTCTGTGGGATTAGCATCTCCTGGGCACGTTGTCCTGCTAATCCTGTCCCACCTCCTGCTTCCCAGCACGGTCACAGCGTCACAGCACGGGGAAAGGTTGGAAGGGACCACTGGAGGTCATCTCATCCACCCTCCCTGCTCCAGCAGGGAGTACCTTACTCAGGAGTGTGTCCAGATGGATTTTGAACATCTTCAGGGAAGAAAACTCCTCAGCCTGTTCCACCTTTACACACTGAAGGTGTTCTTCCTGGTGTTCATGTGGAACTTCATCCCAGTGGCACTGGCACACGGAGTCCGCCTCAAATACTGAAACTCAGCCGTTTAAACGAGAAAAAGGAAGGAAAAAAAAGATCCTTTTCTTTAAAATTCTTCCTGCAGGATTTGTGGCAGCACCTGTGTGGAAGTGGAGCAGACCCTGATTTTCCAAGAAACCCACTCCTGCTGTTGGGGGACCGGTGTATTTGCTGGAATGTGACTTTTACAAAGTCCTTGTTTTGAGTGCACACAACAGGACTCACCTCCATCAACAGCCAAAACTGTGCTCACACTTCCTCAGCCCCTGGAAGAACTCCCAAGGGTGTCTGGGGGCCCCAGGCACTTCTGCAAGGATGGCCCCGGGTTTTCCAGAGACATCCTGGCAGGGACTGGGACTCATCCTCGGGGAAACGCCCCCCACCCCCAACCTTCCCCCCCAGAGAAGGGGAAGTGGTAGCTGGGGTACAAAGTAAGAAATGTGTCGGTGACTAGATGGTCACTGCAGGTCCCTTCCAGCTGAAAGTATTTTAGGGGGATGTTTTCTCTGATGCACTGACCTGCAGCAGTCGGAGTACTGCCAAGTGAAAAAAGGGAGTTAGTTTCTGAAAGAGGAGACCAAAGACCAGGAACACTTGCACATCATCTGGAAAAAAAAGCATATAAATGCTGAAAGTTGAATGGCCAGCAGTGGCAAGCTCCAGCCACATTGGCAAGTTCATTAGATATAGTGTTTCATTAACACAACACCCTGGTCTGCCAGAGGTGAGTAACTGCTGGCTCGGTACCTGAACCTGACAGAAGGCGCTGCTCTGCCTCACGTTTTCCTTATTTCTACTTTTTTTTTGGCAATGATAATTTTCAATACCTTTGAATAATTCTTAGCTGCAACTGCACAGTCATTTGGGGGAGGGCAACAACCATCAAAACGTCTCTGATTCGAACGCCCTGTGCTTTTCCCTTTTCCAGAAATACTCGTGCAGACTGACACCTGCTATTGTGCTGATGCTCTTTTTGCTTCATCAAGCTTCTCTGCTGATGTTTAATCTACTCT
>VXAY01001424.1:1822374-1845680 GCA_013399855.1 Oxyruncus cristatus | reverse complement strand
GTTACAGTTACAAAAGGCACTGACTCAAGTCTTTCACCGTTGTCATTTCAAAAATGGATTCAGATTAACAACAAAAAAAAAAAGCGTTGTTTTTTTTTGGGGGAGAGGGGGGCGGGGGGGAAGGCAGGAGAGCCCGAAAAGCACTAAATAGAATAAAGTTCAGCACGACTTCTTAGCAGGTGCTGGAAGAGGAGATCAGCACATTTATCACCCCTTTGGAATCCATATTACTGGATGTTTTATGCGAGGGTGAGACACAGGCAGTGTTTGGGAAGAGCTGGTGCCGACAGTGTGCTGCACTCCGGCCAAATCTGCAGGTCGGAATGGTCCCATCAATAGTGGAGTGACAGTGAGGACGGAGAGCTGGGATGTGCAGGAAGAGGTCCCGGAGGAGAAGCGGGGGGTCCTTGCCGGGTGCCGGCTCCGGAGGGTGCGCGGAGCCGAGCGTGGCCGTGGCAGGACGTGCCGTGGCACCCTGCCCACCGCTGCCAGCCCATCACAGCATCCGCCAGCTCATCTCCCGGTGAAATGTAATGTGCTGTTTGCCATCTGCCCAGCATTAAGTGACCTACCCCCTTTTAAATCAGAGACTGGCTTGACAACTGCTGTCTGCAGCAAGGCTTTGGCTGGCTCCCCTCCAGGGGAGGCTGGAGCAGAGCAAAGAGTCTTCATGAGGAAGATCCGCTGGTAAAAATGGATGAGGGTTTTTAAAAATGTGTTCAGAACCATTAATGTCATTTATTTGCTAAAAATCCCAGCCGCAGTTTTTGTTTTATTTTCTACATTTTATTAAAAGCTTTGGAAAACACTTAGTGAAAGTGACTGTGAGGTATTTTGAACCCCAGGGAACGGGATGTGTCTGAAGACACGAGGAGTGAAGGTCGGCTGCTGGGACAAGGTAAGGTCCCTACGTCACTTGGCCTGTGTCTCATCAGAGATACGTGCACATTTGTTTTCAGAATGTGACCTGGCAGTCTCTGATTTCATAACTAGAAGGATGGGTGAGTTACTGAGTCCTTGGGCAGCTTCACCCGGTCTCCTTTTGGAGGTCCTTATTTTTAATAGACTGACCCCAACCATCCCACTGCGGTTGGACTAGGTGATGGTTGTATCCTGACATCAGGGGTTTGGCTTTACTGGGGTGCCAAATAAGCACAGTACTTCTATTAGGCTGAGCACATTGGGGTTGTTCATCCTGGAGAAGAGAAGGCTCCAGGGAGACCTGAGAGCCCCTTCCAGCACCTAAAGGGGCTCCAGGAGAGCTGGAGAAGGACTTGGGACAAGGGCCTGGAGGAACGGGACAAGGGGGAATGGCTTCCCACTGCCAGAGGGCAGGGTTAGAAGGGATATTGGGAGGAATTCTTGGCTGTGAGGGTGGGGAGGCCCTGGCACAGGTTGCCCAGAGAAGCTGTGGCTGCCCCATCCCTGGAAGTGTCCAAGGCCAGGTTGGAGGGGGCTTGGAGCAACCTGGGCTAGTGGAAGGTGTCCCTGCCCATGGCAGGAGGTGGAACTATGTGGCCTTGAAGGTCCCTTCCAAACCAAACTGTTCCATGATTCTGTGACTCTATGAAATGCAGTGTCCAGGCATCTCGTACAGGTCCGTACCAGCCCCTGTGGCTTCCAGGGAGCTCCAGCCACACACCTGGTGAAAAAAGAAGGACAGACTGTGCAGTCCAGAGCCTTTGCTGATGTGCCATGTGAAGCAGGATTAGGGCCCAGGAAGCAGCTAAAGCAAAGGGGAGAGAGAGCTTCAAACAGGTGAAAGACTCATTGTTGCTACTGGCAACATCTCTGGATTGCACAGTGTTTGATAAGACGTGGGAAGTCAGGGAGGAGGTTGCTCCATCCACCTAACGATACCGTAGGATGGGAATGCGTCTGCCACCCATTTTAAGCTGAGCTCATTATGGAATCTAAACTGGCTATTGATCATAAATACCCTATTTAAACCATTTTGAAAGAAAAGCCTTTTCAGTCCACAGTGAATCTTTCCTGCCATATTTTCAGGTTAATCCACAGTTTTCATCCTTTATGAAAAATCATAAAGCACATTTTCTCTCTCCTAACGCAGTTCCCTCTCACTTGGAAACCTTCCCCATCCCTTCTATTTTCCAAAGCAAAATAATTAAAATCAGAGGTTGTTTTGCATCCCAGTGTAGCTGTTTTTTAATGTTAACGGAAAAAAATGGCACAGATGATTTTACCATGAGAATATTTTAACACACATGCTATTTCTCCCCAAACAGGGTAGACATTACAGTAAAAGCTTTCCCTTCTTCTAGTGACTTTGCTGAGGTTTCTGTGCTCTGGGGTGGTGCCATCCCTCTGGATTTTCCCTGCTTTCCCCTCGCTCCCTGCAGCACCAGCAGCTTATCCCATCTCCCTGCTGAGTGTTCCCCAGCCCTAGCAAGGGGATAATAATGCTGTGCCATGCATAAGGATTAATATTTTAAAGTGGGTTGAGGTCAAAGGGTGTTCCATGGATCTGATCTGTGCTGTTGGAGGTCAGCAGAAGCTTTAGGATAAGGATGGCGTAATAGCACTTTAAAAAATAATTATGGTTTATTCTTTTCAAATCCCATTATTTTCCAGAAGAACAGCGAGTAGTTTTAGTGTAATGGCCATGGAAGTGGATCACAAGGCATTGCATTGCCCTGGTGCCTCACAATACTTGGATTAGCTCTAATGCCTTCTCTCCTCAGCACTGAAAGTTCTGCTTGCAGAGTAGTTTATAGTAAGCTCTGCGTTGCATAAATATTAAAACATATAATCAGATGATACCCCACACATTATATTTTCCTTTCCAGGGATGACTTTTACTCACAGCAGTGGCACAGCGTGCCATGCAGCCAAACCCAGCCCACGCAGCCCTGGATTTGTCCCGTGTAACTCATGTCATGTGCTCCAGTGGCTTGGACATCACCTCCTGCGTGGGCACCCGATCCTTGGTTGCAGATGAATTCCCAGGCTCAGAAAACCAAACTGTCTCCTTAAGCCACACAGAGAGATTGCCCATCTGCAGGGTTTGCCCTGAGGTTGGGTGGCAGTAATTTAGTGCCCCTTTCTCCTGCTCACTGGTGCCCAGCAGGGATCTGCACCATTGTCACGCCACACAGCTGCAGGTGGGCACCAGGTGCTACCTGGCTGGAGTTCCAGGTGCTGCACATGTGCACCCCAGAGCACCCTGGTGTGCAAAACCAGCTCAGGTTAAGTGGATCCATTCCTGCTTTTATCCTCTGAATGAACAGGCAGCCCTGGCCCTGCTGGTGTTCGGTGTTATTTTGTTGGAACATGTTGCATGTCACCTTATGGAATGTGCTGCATTATTCATCAGGGAGATTAAAAACTGGAGGAGCCATTGTTGGTGCTGTTTAAACTCTCTGTTCCTTCGACATTGAAAGGAGTGGTCATTACCTGTCTCCTCTTTCAGGGTAGATCCAATTTGCTGGGATGCAGATTTCCCAGGAAGCTCCGTAGGACACCTCAGGGCCAGGATGATTTATTTATAGGAATGACCTCACCGCCACTTTGAAGACTGTCTGCTGACATCTGTGCACTGTAGAGTATTTGTGGCAAGAAATTCCCTGTGTTTCTAGTTTCCTTTCCAATTTGAGAAAGTTTTTGCAGTGTGCTGTACTGTTTGTTAAACTCCGGAGTAAACCACCGGCCGGCCACAGCGGAGATCTGTTCCTGGCTCACTCCGACCACTTGTTTGTTTTCCATGCCTACATTTTCCTCTTCCCTCTGCAGATCCAAAGCTCAGCACTGCTGACCTGCTGCATGGAGCAGCACTGCTGAGTTTTCCTGCAGGCTGCTGTGGGATGCAGCTCCACAAACCCCCCCCCAAAACACGCACCCCTTGTGCTGCTGCCCGGCTGCGTTTGAAGCATTTGCGCCAATCAGGCTGGAAACGTCCCCAGGGTCACCCGACATCACCCAAACCTGCTCTGACTGATGCACATCACTGAAGTGGAGGTGCCTGATCCATGATCCGTGGGCTTGGCCACGCAAACCTCCGGGCACGTTCTTGATGAGCAGGAATCCCTGTGCTTGCCGGGCAATGTGACTGTTCCTTTTGTGTCCTGTTTGTAAACAGCCAGGCTGGGCTCGCCCAGAAGGGTTTTGTTTGTACCCGCGGTGCGCCGGGCTGTGAAGGGCTTTAAATAGCTACTGACAATTATTTGGGGATTTTGAACGAGGAAAGAGCCAGTAAATGTCTTTGGAAAAGGTCTGATTGACGCAGAGGGAGAGGAGGGAGGTGTGGATGCAGCGGGACGCGTGGCTGCCCGTGTGCTGTGGATGTGCAGTGGAATGACTTTTCTGACCACTGCTGTGTATTTGGGAAAGACAAACTTAATGCTGAAGCCATTGAGCTATTTCTCCAGCTTGGGATCTTCGTTAGTTATCACTTTATGTGGGTAAGAGCAGACAGAGAAACAAATTACTCTAAACCCCATCACTGAGTTTTTACCACGGCAGGGATTATAATTTGGCAGCAGATTCTCACCTTCCTTCTCGGGAATCTCAGCGGTATCAGAAGTCCCCAGACAGGGCACATCTCCCCGAGACCCTGCACTGACCCCTTCTGTCCAGGTTGAGTCTCCCAGATTCCACAGGCAGCCCCTGATCAGTCCTTTCATCAAGCCTGCCCCTCTCTGGGCAGACCAGAAATCCAGCCCAGTGCTGCTTCCGCAGGGAACCACAACCAAATATTAAAATCCCTCATGGAAGGATGGGAGATCCAAGCAGACGCCACGTTTCAAGCTGCAGCTTGATGTGGCTGCAGAGAAACACCGAGCACGAGGCAGGGGATTGTGGATCCCACTGGTTCCATGCGGGAATAAATACACCCCTGCCCGGCACAGCCAACCTCTTAACAAGCTTCTGGCTTCATGCAGGGAAAACTGTGACCTCAGCAAAGCAAAAGCCTTAAAAATGTTCCAGGAAACAAGTGTTTGTTACTCACAGGGGGAGAAAATGGGACAGCTGAGGGAGAGCAAAGCAGGAGGATGTCGGGTGGCAGGAAGGCTTTGGGGATGTGATGGCAGGTGGCACGGACGCCACATGGAGCTGCAGGGAGGGCCAGACTCTGCCCTGGAAATCATGTGGCCTGTGCTAATGCTGCCAGTCACTCGGGCTGCCAGGCAGGGGAACATGGAACTCCAGCCTTCACTGGTTTATGGGGTGTTTATTTACAGCCCTCCTGTGAACCAGGTTGTTTTCCAGCCTGATTTCCCAAGGAAATCCCGCTGCCTGCGGGTCACTGGGCTCACTGCTCAGGCTGTTGGGTGTGTTGCCCACCTCACGTGGCTGATGGACAGGGAGATGCTCAAAACACGTGCAGTTCCCAGAGATTTTGTGAACACCAGTGGTGGCTGACGTGACTGTCACTGCTCATGGATCCATCCTGAGCAGCAGGCTCTCCCAGCTCCAGAGCAGAGCATGTGGAAGAGCAAACAATGGCATCTGTGTGACCACCACCAGCACTGTCTATAAGCCAAACCCCAGCTGTTGCCCATTCATGTGAGCACCACCAAACCCTCTTGAGCACAGACCCCAAAAATCCAGGAGGAACATGCAGTCACTTATCACTGCAGCTGCCTGGTTAGGGGTTGGCAGGTCTGGATCATGTTCACTTGGAAACTGGCTGCTGTCAGAGGGACAAAATATCTTGCAGCCAGGCCCAAATTTTGTGAAATGACAAGGACTTGTCCTGGTTTTGTCCCCCATCTCCCCACCCCGTTCCTGCAGGACTGTCTTGGTCACCTGAGCCATTTAATGCTGTATAATCTGCTTTGGAACCTGGGCTCTGATGAATGCTTCATCCCATCCACAGGTTTCCAAATGATAAAGGATCTGTCTCAGAAAGGTCCCTTTGATTTATTTCCAGGTACTACATATTCTGCAGCAGAAGCTGAGATGGTCCATGACCTCTGAGACATTTGAGTAAGAAATGACAGCAATGTTCCATTTAGATGAGGCAGATATTGGCAGCTGGGCTGGAAACTTTCTGAAAATGAGGTCAACTAAACAGTTAGTAACTTTTAAAGTGTCATAATGATGGAAGGATTATTAAATCCTGAAGAGATGGGACCGGGTCTTGACCCTTATCTTGGGTTAATTGTCTTCTCTGGAGATAGTCCAGGACCCGGTGTTTTTCACAGGGTTGTTCAAATGGTTTATACTTGAGCAAAGAGAGAAAAACTACTGAGCTGCAGTTTGGACCAGGGGTAGGAGTTATCTGACAAGCTATAGTTTGGAATCTCTGAAGTCTAGGAGAGAGCAGTCCTTTTAAAGTATCAAACTGATGGCAATTCCAAGCTGGGACATCATGTGCCATTAGGGAATGGAAATTCAGTCATGCAAAACAGCTAAACATATCAGCTGCTGAAAGAGAGCCTGTTTTGTGGAAGAAAATAGGGAGGCTGAGCCTACAAATGTGTCCTCTCATGTTCTGCACAAAGTTTTTGGAAATTCCCATTTACACAAAGCAAAGGTTAACCCCTGTTTGGAGGAATCCCTAAAATCCTACCCTGCTCCAGGTCTTCCCAGTGTGTCTGTGTGGTTAAGAGTTAAACCCTGAAACCCTTTGTCAAGTGTGTCCTTTAAATCAGGTAAATTGGACTGGGGACCTGCCTTTAAGCTCTTCGTCAGAGGTCAGATTCCAGCCTATTTCTGACAATTCATGCTAAAATACGTGACTTAGGAAAATTTCTAATACCAAAAATCTGAAAGCAGATTTTCCCCCCCTCCCCAGTCTGATTTACAGAAAATATCAAAGTGTTAAGTGTGGCCTTGACCACACACGTTAACTGATGGGGTAAACAAGGGAAGATTATCTGACTTACCAGGGGTTGTCATGACCTACCACAAGGTTTGTTTGAGCATTTTGCCTTTCACGCTTCGTAATTTTGGGGTTTTCCTTGCAAAGCCATATCTGTACTTAAGAAAACAGGAGCGAAAAGGCACCCAAACACAGATGTGAGTGTACCACAGAGCCCCCCATCTCAGCAAACCGCAGTTTCCAGCTTCACACAGCTTTATAAACTCTGCTCATTTCAAGTCCTACGTGGGGTTTCCATAGGGTTTCCCACCTACAGACAGAAGAGAGGGGAATTTTCATCCTTGTAACAAATACTCATTATTTTAGCTTCTGGTCACCACAGACGCTTATCTAATACTTTTTAATAAATTCTGACTTTTATTTTTTTGTGCCAGACCTCATGTTTCTTCCCCTGTGCTGATTTTTCATGCCTGTGCATGCTTCATTTGATCTTTCCCTAAAGAGTCTAGGGAATCAGATGAACGAGGCAAATTAATAACCTACTGCAGCCACGAGGCCTCTTACACTTTACTTACCAAGCACAGTACATCACCCTTAAACTCGGAGGTCAAGTTATTAATGCAGAGATTTTTGCCATCCTCGTTGCTGGGTGGCTACTGCCCACCAGGATGCTGCCAGCTGGAGGATGCATGGCTGTGAAATGCCCCAGGGATTTGGTGAGTTTGGAGGCTGTGCCTGGGATGCTGAGACAGTGGATGGCCACGGGGAGCTCTGCAATGGCTCAGGCATCGAGGTGTGTGGCTGCTCTGAATCCCTGCCAGGGAAATGCACTGTGTAGCTGGAGATTTTATCACAGACCATTGTAACCTGACAACAATGAAGCAATTAGAGCTTGGACCCGAGCCTGCAGCACTTGAAGTGTGACTGTGACCTCACCTTTATGGGGACTAACAGCAAGGTTTGGTTCCTTCTGCTGTGGCTTTATCCATCAAAGTGACTTACCCTCCCACAGACTTGCTATAAGGTGAGTTTGGGGCTGTGCACCCTTCTCTGAGGTTTCGAGGTCTTTCCTGTCACCAGGCAGGTGGAGATCAGAGGGATGCCCCACCCATTTCCACGCCGAGGTCAGTAAAAAGCACACCCAGCCTTTGCAGAGGGTCGGTTTAGGAGCAGTATTTATTCTCTCAGCACTTGCAGCCCTTTGGCCGGGGTGAGGTGGAGAATGAGCAGCTCAGGACGGTGGGATCTGCCTCCAGGAGATGAGCCTGAGCACCTGAGACCGTGCCTGGGCTGTGGTGGGATGGATTCTGTGTGCTCTGGACAAGCTCACGCTCCAAGGCAGGGCTGCAGACCACGATTCCGATATCAATCTTTGTTTAATATAATATATTAAGCAATTTGAACAGCGAGCACCTGGCAGTGCTCTTTGGCAGGCAGCCCATGCTCTGGGGAGCATCATTTGCTGACTTCTGCTGTGCCCAGCCCCTGCCTGCCCCCCCAGCAGCTTTGGGAGAGGGACAGAAACCGGGAGGGACTGGCAGGGCAGGCAACAGGGACCCTCTGGCTGAGCCCACCCCCAGACAGGTTTTCTCTGAGCAGATGGGGATTGGAGTTCCTTATTTGATTAGTACTCTTGCCTTTTCTAGTGAGCTTTTTCCTCTGTGGTGGCCCACGGATGGGGTGCAGAGGGAACACCAGGGAAGGCCATGTTCTGGTAGGCAGCTGCTTTTGCTGTCCAAGGCAAGGAACGCTAAGAGACAGGGGAATGCACAAAGCCAGATGAGATTTGTCTTTTACTAGTGGCCTCCTTGCAAAGTGCACCTGTGACTGCCTGGAACAGTTTTAAAGAGACACAGTTCTGGGAGCGCAGGGAGGTGGGACAGAGCAGGGGCTCCCACCTGCCCCTTTCAGGGTGGACTCAGAGAACTTGAAGGCTCCTGACCATGGCAGTGATGATGTCCTGACTCCCCCGGTTCTCTGCTGGCACAGGATGTGGAGGCAGAGTCCTTGGAAACCTGGAGATGGCAATGCAGTGATTGTCAGGGAACACCTGCTGGGAAGTGGTGACCTTGGCTGTGGTTTAGTCAGACCCTAAAGCTTCACCCATGCAGGCTGGAGACAGAAGCATTTGTCTCACCAGGGAGAGTGATTTCTGTGCATCCTTTAATCTGGGAACCCCACCTTTGTTAGGGAGAATGGATCCAAGAACCTGTGAGCATCCTGAAAAGGGAGCAGACTGGATCAGTGTCTGGAGCTCCGGCAGGTTTGGGAGTGAATGCCTTCCCAAGTTCCTTTACAGGCAGAATTTTCTAGTTGTTTATGTCAATCTTGCCATGTGTAATCTGTTTGGCTTGCGTGGAGGAGCAGCAGGACACTAATTAATTAATGATCACAGGAATGACTCACTTTCCTTGTGCCTTCCTGTGGCACCTTCTTCGTCACAGTAGGAAGCAGGAGCACAGATCCTGTTCCAGGCTGCTCTGGCCTGTCTCCTAGGGAAGGAGGTCAGGAAAATAGGAGTTTAGAGGGGCCATGCAGTGTTTGTCACTGGCCCAGTGTCACCACAGAAGAAGCAGCGTGGCGTGAGTGTGCTGAACAGCCACTCAGTGTTCCTGAGGAAAGCTGGGAACGTTGAGGTTTTAATAGCATTGGGACTAATGCTGCCTGTTGAAATGAAGAAGGCAATGGCTCTGTAATTAGTGTGACTTCCTGCGAAAAAAAAAGGAAGCTGCTTGCCCTGGTCCCAGGGCAGGCTGGGCAGTAAGGCTCCTACACCACGGGGGATCCTACATCACCACTGCTTCCCCTAAAAGTCCTGTAGAAGCTCCATTGCTTGTACAAATCTGCATGCAGGAATCCTTGAGGGTGGGAAATCCTGCCAGGGTTAAAATTCTCCCCCCACCCCTAAGCTGTGGTGTAACGAGAACACAGAACCTACTTTGTCCCATTTAGGACAAAAAAAAAAATAAAATAATCCAGGTTTGGCCACCTGGTCCGGAACAGGAGAGAGAATTGATGCTGGAGAGGGGGTAGAAGCTGGAACATCACCACGCAGGGGTCAGTTTTATTTGCAGATGGGCAACAAGCTATTTGTCGTGGGCAGATCCCTTCCCTCGGAGATTATCCCAGCTGCCTGTCATCAGACGGGGCTGAATTCCCCATTCCCAGACAAGGCTTGGTCATATCCTCTTATGACAGCTTAGAGTCTGTCATTACTGCTCATTACCAGACTGACAGAGGATGGCAGGGCCTGTCCCTGCTGCCCTGCCTGCAGCTGACACGATGGGTGATGGATGCAGGAGTCAGGAACCCCTGCTGCCATTAGAAACCACTAGAAATCCTATAGGAAAAAAGCCTCTGAGCCTCAAATTCACCGCCACCACCAATGTCACTGTGCCAAAAAGAAAAAAAAAAAAAAAAGTTTATATATATATATGTGTATATAAATACATTTTTTTTAACTGAAGGGAAAGATTTCCATGTACTTTAGCATTCTATTCGAAATCTTAGAGAAAAAGAACCCTCTGAACCCCAAACCCAAACCCCTCAATGTCATCGTGCCAAAATAAAGCATATACATATATATTGCTTTTTCAAATGTTTTTAATTTTTTTTTTCTTTTAACTGAAGGGGGTGATTTCCATGTCACTTAGCATTTCATTAGGAGTCTTATAGGAAAAAAGTCTCTGCACCCCAAACCCACAACTCATAATGTCGCTGTGCCAAAATAAAACATATATACATATATATATATACATATATACATATATACATATATACATATATATACATATATATATATATATACACACACACACGTATTTTTAACCGAAGGGGAAGATTTTCATCTTCTCTTAGTCATCACTTTTGTGGCCCAATGCATTGAAAAGAGACTGAGGAGGGCTGACTGAGCCCCTTAGTGTTCCCCTGGTTATTTCTTGTTCATGCTACACTACGTGAATGTAAGATAAAACATCACACAGCTTCCTTCGGCCCCTGGCCAGGAAAAGGTTGGAAAATAATCCTCTTTTTTATGGATGTATTTATCCATCTAGTATGTACAAGTTTAGCCAAGAAGGATGTGAGCACTGCAGGGAAATTGATGCCCAGTCAAAGAAAAGCCCCACTACATCCTCTCTTATTTTCTTAAGGATATCATGGAGAAACTGCAGATGAACTGGAAGCAGGTAATGCAACACGGATCTCAGCAACACATCGAGGTGAAAGCTAAACTGGATGTTTACTTTCCTCCTGCTTCCATCTGTGATCCATAGCTAGGAACAGGGACTCAGTTCCCTATTTATTTAATGGGAGACGACAGAACATCTCAGGATACAGCAGCCTGTGTTCTGCCAATTTGCAGTATAAACAGACAAAATATTTCCTGGGGTTGATTTGTAAGGAGCAGCTGTTCTTTAGGACGTCGTAGGTATCTCTCCCTCGAATTAATTTGATTGGGACTTAAAAAGCCCTCCACAATGTAAATACTCGACAGTTCAGGCAGACACTGCAGCTGCTCGGCGAGGAAGGCTTGAGTTATGGAAAGAGGGAAATTGCTGCTCCACAGGAAGATGGAGATAAGTATTTCCTCTGGCTTGGGAAGTGTTGTCACAATGATGCAGAAAAACAGAGCACCCAAGGAAATGGGGACCACAAGGAAGGGCAATTAGTGACTGGCTCCAAGTGCTTGGTATAGAGGCTTAGGGACAATTACACAGGAGTAGGACTCACCTTTAAAAAATATTCTGTATAAGGAGACAGAGAGGATGTGCCTAAGCAACAAAACACCTTCCTTTAACATTGCTTTCCCATTTTTTTTCTTCATCTCCTCTTAGTCATCATTTTTGTGGCCCAGTGCTTTAATTTGTCACCAACTGCAGGTTTCCATCCATACCAGGTAGCCTCTGTTGTCTTTTCAGTCTTGAAACTGTGCAGTGTTTTTGAGACCACTTATTTAAAAAGAGCATTTAAAATGAAGGTGGTTCGCTGCATGGAAGCCCTGAGAGAGCTGTCAGGAGCACAGCATAAATTACAGCCTCTTCTACTGACCATTTACTGCAAGGAAGATGGAAAAAACCAGCATGCAGATGATGATGAAAGCCAAGAGCATTTTTCAAAACTCAAGGTCCTTACGCTAATAATAAAAAATTCCTTGTCTCTGCTGGGGGTGACCTTGTAAAAACCAGCTTGCCTGTGTATCTCAAAACATCAGGACTAAATTAGGCCTTCATAATGTGACTGTAGTCTGAACTAGACTGTTTGTATTCCCTGGAGGGGTCAGTGTGCCTGGGATGTGGCTTGTTTAGCCTAGTTTAGATGCAGTGAAACGTACTCAGATGTGTTCAAGTGTGGTGAGCTGCATATGTTGCTTTCTCCTTGCACTCAGAAGACAGGACAGCTCAGAGCAGCTTGCAGGCAAGTGGCTGCTGGAGAGACGGCTGCTGGCTGGGGAGTGAAATACTTCCCGTTGGATGGGAACTGCTGCTTGCAGGACAGTTCCCAAAAATGCAGGTGTTGTGGTCAATGACAGCTGATTTGCACAAGCTCATGAGTTTCAGCATATTTTTGAGCTACGCTGGAAGTGCTTCCAGTTTTCCAGGAGCATGAGGAGATGACCCGGACCTGATGGAATGTAAGCCCTGTATTATGATGAGGCATCCTCATCTCTTCAGGGTCCATCCCTGAACCAGCCACGCTGGGCTCCTGGGCTCCCTGGCTTGGACACTGGCAACCTTAGGAGATCCCACAGAACTTTAGAGAGCAACTTCCAGAGCTTCTGGATAAATTACAAAAACCCCAAATTCCATGATAATTTTTGTCTTAAATGATATTTTTCTTCTTCTGGCAAGTTTTCAATACCTCTTCTTTCATAGAATTAAGTATTTTAAACTCTGACAACTGAAGCAGAAAATAAATAGTGGGCCTTAATCAGCTCTAGTTATAAACTTGGATGAGGAACATCAATACGATTTTTGTCATGGCCCTTCCAGTTTTAGGCTGGCAGAAAAAGAAGCCAAAACTGTTCTAGGTTAATGGCTTGTGTTTCTAATCCATAATCTCTTTTATTTCACACAGCCTCGCCAGACTTGGGACTTCATGATATCTAGTCTATTATCTCTCAAGGAAAAACAAGGAAATGAAACTTTATTTGGGTTTACAACACTGAAAAGAGGCGGAGTGTACATGTTTTGGAGACAACTAGTGAAAAATTAGACTACTTATTAGAAAAAGAATAATCAATGTCAGTCAGACCCTGGTCTCCATCCCTGGAGGGATTCAGACTCAATATTGCAAGGCCCTCAGCAAAATGGTCTGAGCAGGGCTTGTCTAGACCATGCTTTGGCCAAGAAAGGCTGGACCAGGTGATCCTGGAGGTCGCTCCCAAGCCGGTATTCTGGGATTCTGTGACGTTATCTGATACACATCTAACACCAAAACTGTGTAAATCTTTAGAAAACACCTACAAGTAGATAAAAATATTGTATCCAGAGCTATGGCACAGTCACCTCTGGGATGGGCTACTGCAGCCATGCCTCCAACTTCAATGCCCGATGGCGTGGAAAGAAAAGGAATATGTAGGTATTCTGCTACAGGAGAAAATTAGCTAAATTTTCTATATTTCTAAATTTTCACAGCATATCTACCCAACATGTAACCCAGAACACAGATGCCAATATTCCTTATTTTTCCTGGCATGTTTTAGGAAGACTGCGATTACTACTAGAGGTAAGGACAGCCTGAGTGAGCTCTTAGTGAGAGCAAATCTACTCATTCCCCTGTACTAAGCTGGAATATTGATCCAGCACTGGCCCAATGCCTTCTGCACTGTGGAACTGGCAGTCAAAAACATCAGGAAAAAAACTTGGCCAGTTTGTTTATTTTTATATAAGGACTTTTAAAAAAACTATATTTGCGGCTTATTTTTGGTCTTTACTTCCAGTTTCTGAACCTTCGGCTTGCACTGAGGTTATATTTAGTCCATACTTTGTGCTTTTCTGAGGTGCCTCGAGGATTAGAAATCTACTTTGAAAATAAAACCTTGGAGTCTAACTTAATGACTCGACTCTGGAGGCAGAAGGTCTAGGACTGGAAGCCAATATTCCAAGACAAACGTTAAAATACTGGCAGCTGACAGAGCTGTGATGTAACAGTGTTTAACTGAGAAGGTCTAACAGGACCATACGCCGAGGCAGTCAACAGCTCCAAGGGGAAGTCAAAGTCCAAGGGACTTCTCACAAGGGGTTCTCAAACTTAAATAAGACGACACTATTTTGATTTTGAGCAACACACCAGCGAGGCATTATTTGGAATATTCTCTGATGTGAGAGGAAGACAGCCAAGAAATGAACACGGTTCAGCTTCAGAGCCGTGTGCTCCGAGGGAAGCCCAGCTCCACTTGACCCCTTCCCAAGGAAGTGCCCAAGGACGACGTGAAACCTCCAGAACACGAAGCGATCCAGGTAAGACGTGCACTTGGAATAAGAGAGTGAAAATTCAAAGCCAGGATGGCAAGATAAGAGAAACAGCAGCAAAATGAAAGGGCAGAACTTCTGTTTCTTCGGCAGAGTGGTTGGAAAGCGCTAATCCAAACAAACATTTTGCTCCATTTTAAAAATACTCTTCCTAATTTGATGCAAATGATCATCCCCATTCATCTGAACAGCCACCTTCTGCTTCTGACATGTGTGGCCTGGACTCTTAAATACTTCATATCTACTCATCATACTCTACATCAGGCCAGGTCTAATCTACATCATCCAGGCCAGTCTGGACAGGGCTTGGAGCAACCTGGTGTAGTGGAAGGTGTCCCTGCCCATGGAAGATGTTTGAAGGAGATGATTTTTAAGGTCCCTTCCAACCCAAACCTCTCTATGACTCCATCATCAGTTGTGTAATAAATATCACTAATATCGTCAGTGTAATGTGATTTTTCTGTACTGATCAAATCTGGCTTGTGGTCAAAGGCCCAAATCTGGACTTTCTCCCTTTAAGGGGCCTTTGGTGTTTGCCCAGGCCCCTTGACTGTAGCAGTTGACTTGGCAAAGGGATGTACTGTGGGAAACCTTGGGGAACTGGGCTGTGTGAAAGTCATATCCAGGAAGAAAAGCACGTGAATCCCCCCGTGTCAAGGATTTCAAAGGTTCCAACTCCAGCAGAGGAACATGACCTTTGTGGGACCGAGCAGCTTCACCAACTTCCAATTATTCCAGCAGGAGCTCAACATTTTGCATAATTTTGTAAAATTGGTTTTATTGATTAAGCTGAATTGCATTGGGCAAACATAAGTCAGTGGCTCGCCCTGTCTGCTGCTGTTGTGCTTGGCCAGTAATGAGATGTACAGACAAATGATTACACATGGATCTGGCTGGCTTATGACATCAGTCGTTTACTCCTCAGTTAAATACACTTCTGAATTCTCTAATGCTCAGTCCTCACTCTGACCTCCGCAGAAGATCTAATTCCCTGTAATATTTAAGCAATTTCAGCTGTATAAAACCCAAACATACAGTCTAAACTGTCCTTTCGTGCTAAAGCCCTGTAAATTCAAAGCTCTCCCTAGACATGGGCAGCTCCAGAGCTGCCTCCCCTATGGAAGTGGAGGCTTTTGAAGCTTGAACTTTTTTCAAAGAGCTCAGGCAAGAGGCAGTTGAGACACGTGGCTGGAAAACTGAAGCAACACGTTTCTGTATCTCTCAGCGTGGCAAAGATTATTTGGGAGACAACAAACGTATTTTTAATATAAAAGCGGAAATGTGACTTACAAAAAGCCTGTTTATAAGGCTGCTTACCTACCAGATAGCCACGTCAGAGCTGTCAGTGGAGAGAGGACAGACAACAAATTAATGACCTCCTGCTGCTCAATGAATGTCTCAGCTTTGCTTCAGCATCTTTTTGTGCGGTGGGAGGGACACAGTGATCCCAGACAACGTTCTAGTGCAATTATTTTATTCTGCTTCTACCCATCACTTTAACATAACATACAAGAAAGGAGGCACAGCAGCTTCTGTGAGGCCTGATACAAGTAAATAATAGTTGCTGAAGGTGCAATTACTAAATTATTTTTTTTTTAATGTTGGAATACAAGCAATCAAAGAACTGTCCTTCCAGAAAAGTAATTTAGTGTGAAAATGACTTATTTTTTTCTATTCCCCTCATTGTACCTGTAAATAAGGCAAAGCACTATGAGGTATTCTGCTAGATGGATTTTTGCAAGATTAAAAGTAGATATAAGATTGAAAGCTACTTTTTATGCAGTTGTTGAAGCTGCCTACTTGTGATGAGGAAAGATGGGAGAAGGTACAGATTTTTTACAGAACATATCTCTAAAATATATTAAATTATATTAATGATGAATGATTAAATTATATTAAATGATATTAAAGTAAAATGAATTTATGGCCCAGGCTAGGCCTGAATTAGAATAAAAATCTATTATCTTCCAAAATTCATGACTTCCCAGAAAAACGTCCTTTCCACATTTTAATTCCAGGCTTGTGTATTCCTTATCTTGCTGTGTTACCATCCAAGGCCTGCACTGATGGCTTTAAACTATCCCTAATATTCTATCACCATCCTGCTGAACCAGGACTGTTGTAAATGCCACCACTCCATGGAGTCTCACTCTCACCTGGTTTGTTTTCTGGTTTTTATTTGAGCCGTCCGTGTTTAATCCCAGATTTGCTCATAAAAGGGATAAGTCCTGATGAATAGGTAAAAGGAAAGGCTTCCGAGACACAGAATGAAAATATCCAGAATCCTTAAGCAGTCTGTCGGTGGATTACGTCAACTCGAAGATAGATTTTGCTCCCTCTGGCTCATCAAATAATCAGATTAGCTGGTACTGATTATGCTCTGCACGATGGGCTGTGTTCTGTAAACCAAACACAGAATGTCCCTTCTCGGTTGCCTCGTGTGCTCCTGGGGAGCCTTATTTATAACAAATCCCATTTTCACTTTCGCCGACCACTAATGGCTTTGGCTCGAATTTGGGGTGTATTAATGCCACCTCATAGTGCTGCCTTGCTGCACCTGAAGCAGAAAAACACCCGAGTTTTTGCCTCTCCGCTCCACAGCCACCGAGTTCAGCATCTGTGACTTTTATACAATGTTTGGGGAGGGATGATGTTGTTGGGGGGCTCACAAAAGCCAGTAGTCAGAGGAGGGAGGGGGCCACCCAACCCAGCATCAAAACCAGTGGCTGTTCAGCGTGGAATTTTCATCTCTTCCAGCCTCAGCTGGCAGTGTTGGAGGAGTCAGTGTTATGCTGAGCCCACACTTCATTTCCTGCTGGCAGAAGCATTTTGGTGAGGTCCTGGGGCTTGGTAGCAGTGAAATCTGTCAGCATTGAGGACAAGAGAGATGCTGGTCATTGTATGGAGAAATCCAGTCTCTTTAGGCCTGACATTTCCATAGAGCAACTAGTTGATGGATTTTACTTCATTTTTATAATGGATTTTTGTCTCAAGTCCTCACAAATGTCTCACATGTCCCTGAAGGGACTCGGACTACTGCACCCATTTATGATTGTGTTGTGACTTGTCACTGTCATCCCTCATGACTTTCTTTAAGAGTGCATTCAAAGACCTCTCTGCATTTTCCTGTTTTATTTTCCTTTTCCCATTGTTTTTAATACCCTGTCTCACAATTTCCTTAGTTTCTTCTCTCTTTTTCTCCTTTCTGTCCTCCCCCCTGCATTCTTCTGCTGTGACAAACCTGCTGATGCAAGTTTAGAGTGGCGGCAGCAGCCACGCTGTGCTCACCATCTGGGACAGGCGGATCCTGCAGCCTCATGGAGCCTCCAGATCCATCCTGAATGCACATGCTGGATTACAGCCACCCCATCTTCCCCCAGTTTCCCATTTTTCTCCACGTGTGTTGCCCTTCTGTTAGCCACAGGCTCCGTCCCTTGCTCAGTGTCCGCTCAGCCGAGGAAAGTTTCTAAAATTCCCCAATCATATGGCTCAAACTCTTCAGCTGGAAAGCCCTATCCTGATGGATTTACTCTGTCATCCCCCTCCTCTGCTCCACGTGGAACCAGAGAGAAAGCAAGAAAAATATGGAGCATGTGGAAGCTTTCAATCCAAGTGCTCCCCACTCCGAACCTTTTTCTTTTTGCTGTTGATATGCATTTCAAAGTGAGGCAATAACAACTCTGAAGAGACTTTTGGCATATTTCTGGACAGTTTCTCTGAGCTGTATTTATTTATTCTCTATCTCTCCTAGCTATTTTGTCCCTAAACAATCACACACACTGTATGACTGTTTGGAGAGCTGTGAGGGGACTCTTGCTGGACCCATGCACAGACACAGCACTTTTGCTGTAGAACAACTGACTTGTTTAGGGTGGAAAAGCCCTCTGAAATCATGGAGTGCTGTTCCCCCAGCACTGCCAAGGCCACCACTAACCCATGTCTCCAATGCCACATCCATATGGCTTTTAAATCCCTCCAGGAATGTGACTCCACCACTGCCCTGGGCAGCTGTGCCAGGGCTTGACAACGCTTTCCATGTAGAAATTTTTCCTCGTATCTAACATAAACCTCCCCTGGTGCAACTTGAGGCCATTTCCTCTTGTCCTGTCACCTGTTATCTGGAAAAAGACTGATGCCCATCTGGCTCCAACCTCTTTTCAGGGAGTCGAAGAAAGTGAGAATGTCCCTCCAAGCCTCCTTTTCTCCAGGTTGAGCCCCCACAGGGCTTGGGAGGGGTTGGGAATAGAGGGTCTTTCAGGTCCTTTCCAACCCAAACCATTCAGTGGTTCCATGATTATGCCTTCTCTGACCTCATCCTCGCCTGGAGAGAGGGGACAATGATCTAGCTACAGCTGAATATTTCTTACGTTTCAAACTACAATGGGAAAAGGAGCCACAAGTATGAGATTTACGGGGTATGAAGGCTGAGGCTGACTCAGAGAGAGGATGGGAAAATGGTAACAAATCAGTCAGCCATTTAAAATATCCTGTTCTCCATATCTCCAAAACATGTGCTTCCTTTGGATTTTTGTGCTTGTCTATTCCTCACCCTTGATCTAAGTGTCTCACCTCAGCTGCAAACCTTCCTTGCTCATAAAGAGCCTGAAAACACAGAAAAAAGCAGGATTGGAGGAGGGACTTCTGCATATTCAAAGTTCAGCTAGTGAGAAATAACCATCTGGTGAGCACGTACATCCCTGCTCCTGGATAAGCCGAGGATGAATCTCCTAATGGGAGCCGGCGCTCTGTCTGAGAGCGAGGAGTTACCAGGGTAAAGAGAATTACATAAGAGCAAGATCTGCACTTAGACATCACTAACTAGATGTAATCTTTGCACTCAGGCTGAGGTAATTCTGCTGCAGCACAAAAAGCCCTCCACGCCAGCAGAAAATAAGTCGCTGGCTTTTTGGCTTTTTGGTTACCTGAAGCACGGTTTTGTTTCGCAGAGTCCCCCCAGCTATTGCTCACAAAATGCTCCCGTGAAATGTTTCGACGCCTGCTTTCTAATTATAGCTTTGGGCGTCATTTGGTCGGGTATAACCATGGTGAATCAGAACAGAAACATCAGGGAGGGTTGAGGGAAAAAGCCTTTTACTAACAGGGAGCAGCAGGACAGAAGAAAACAGGGCGTCTTGTGAGGCAGCGCGGTGCAAAGAGCTCACGTTTAATAGGAGACGGCGGCAATTTGCCAGATTTTTCAGATTATTCCGAAAAAATCCTAAACTTATATATCCTTCGCAGAAAAGGAAGGGAATTTCCCAGCCATCTGCCAGCGAGGCTCACACCTTGGAGGCACAAAGGGCTCCAAGCGCTGGTGGGGCAGCTCCAGGCTGACAAGGAGTGGGAACGAGGGTGGGTTCTTAGCTGGGGTCCATGGATATTCCTGCAAAATCACAGCGTGTGGGCACGTTGCTTGTTTTTCATTAAATCTGTGACATTTCTGACAGGGAATTTTACTATCAGTTCTTTCTTGTTCTAGAGGGACCAGGAGAAAGGAGATCAGACTCAGGATGGCTGAGGAAGTTAGAGGAACAGGGATTTACGATGTTTGAGAAGAAAGCTGGAACACATGCATGTGCAAATGATATTTTTAGGTGTGAGTGAAGGCTCATAGTTCTGCTGTGGGTTTATTCTGAGGTGCTTAGGGCAGTTGCACAACTCTGTGTGAGGGCATACGATCTCCAAGGCCTGAGTGAATCCAGCTCTGCAAAGGAAAAGTTCCCAAAATAACACATTTAGCTGTCAAATGAGTATGACTGTTCCAAATCCCTTTCCAGGGAGTTAAAATTTCTCCTGAAACTGGAGGAATGAAAGGAAAATTTTGGGTGGAATATTGGAAATTAGTACTTGCCTACAACTTTTCCTACCTCTAACAAAAATAGAATTATCTTCCTGACATTTAAAACCCAAAAAGATGATCAAAACACCTAGTCTATGGAGAACTTAGTTATCAAGTCATGTAGATTTTGATTTGTCTCCAAATTAGAAGTCTGAAAGCTCTCATTGGACAAAATACATGTGTAAATATCAATGTTCTAAACTGCTGAAAGGTCATTTCTATTGTATTTTATTGTCTTAAGTCTAGAACAAATGGCAGACTCCTGCAAGGTAAACCTGGAGGGAGATGCCTGCAGCAGACGTAAAATCTTTGGCTTAAAGGAATAAAGTCACCAACATTAAAAAGGCCTGGTAATTTGGAGATGCAGCCAGGATTCACTTTTAAAAGCAACAATGGTAAATATTTTCAAATTCAATTTTACCACATGTTCACCTTTGAATACTATACAGGGACCTGTTTCACTACTCTGCTGCTGTTCCGCAGGACAACGATGCAGAGATTCAAATTACTTGAAATCATAGAATTCTCTGAAAATATTTTTTCAGTCGGTGAAAGTGAAGTTTTTGTCTTACCTATGCAACAAAAGTCTCTGAAATAATATGAGCCAAGCTTCATTAAAGCTCTTTTCTGTGTTGTGAAGGTACATTACACACTCCTAATGTGCTGCAGTGCACTGTGTTTTGTCTAAAATATGTTTCCATGATCACCAAATGGCTTTCTAGCAGTTTTAGGAAATATTCTGGAAGAATTTGAAGGGATATTTTCCTCCAAATTACACATTCCTGCCCATAGCAGGGGGGTTGAAACTAGATGATCTTTAAGGTCCCTTCCAACCCAAACCATTCTGTGAATCTGTGATATTCCTTGTATTTTCAGATCTTGTTATGCAGTCTAATCTGTAACAATTATATCTGGAAATTTCCCATTGTTGTACAGTTGTGGCAGCATTAAGGATTTACCCCAACAGCTCTTCCATCACTTTACCTGGCTGCCAAGAGCAAGGGACACATTTTCTGAATGATTTCTAAGCATAGAGATGGCACAATTCCTTCAGATAAGGAATATTTAATATTTATGACTTATCCAAGTCTATACAAGAAAAAAAAAAATAAACTTGTCTCCCTGTTTTTCATAGCTGCATTTTGAGAAATGCACTAACTTTTTTCAGTGGAGTTGGAAAGAGAATTTAGTAAATAACTAGTCTGGAAGAGACAAATCACATTACCCTCCCCCTGCAATGATTCTTGATGTTTATAGGGAACTAATTTAATTGCAAATGAAGATAAATTTCTATCTCAGTCTCCATAAGTAATTACATTTTACTTGTCCTGACTCCAGTTCTAGTTGTTTGTCTGCTGGACAAATGGATTTTTTTCTAGCACTGCTCTTCTGGAACATCTCAGGTGTTCTTCTTTTATGCAGATTAAGCAAGAAGGTATGGATCCAGCTGGTCCAGGATGAGTTTCCCAGGGCAATACCAAACCTGAGGCATCAGCTAACAGAGTCCCCCCTCATCACCATGTCTGGGAATGGGGAATAAAAGCATGGAAATAAAAAAGTGTTAAAACATCTGAGAAAGCCTGAGATAAGAAGTAGGAACTGCAGTGGGGGAAAAAAAAAAAAAAAAAAAATCAGGTACCACGAGGGAAAAGCAAGGATGTGGGCAAATACACCTTTTCTGTCAGAGAGCCTGCAAGAGCAGCTTGAGGAAGATGCAGACTTGCAGGTTTTGAGTAGAAAGCAAAACAAAACAAAACAAAAAATTGCATAGCCATCACGAGGACTGAACCCAAGGGCTGGTGGAGCAGTTGCTGCTGGTCTTTTCCTTCCAGAAGAGGAATGGGCTTGCACTGTGTGGCTGCTGCTTGGATGAGTCCACCAGGCCAGGGTGGACATCCCGAATTTAAAACCCCACACACTCAACATGCCGAGTCAGGAACTGACACGTAGAGGACACATTGACAGTTTATTTCACAGAATCACAGCATCAATCCAGTCAGAAAAGACCTTTGAGGTCACTGAATACAACACTACCTTATGGACAAGACCATGGCATTGATTGAGTGCCACGTCCAGTCTTGCCTTAAACACCTCCAGGGATGGGGACTCCACCAGGGCAGCCCCTTCCAATGTCTAATCACCCTCTCTGTGAAGAAATTCCTCCTAATGTCCAACTGCCCCTGGCACAGCCAAGGACAATGTCCTCTATGTCTTATCAGTGCTCAGGGAAATATTTTGCTATGGAAGAACTGAAGGAATTAACGGGAATCCAGCAAGGCCTGTGAGATGCACAGCCTGGGTGTGAGACCTTCTGTCATGATCGTCACTTTATTTCTCTTTATTCTCTGTATTTACTGTACGCAGGAAAAGTTTCCCATCAGGACAGTGGATCTCAGGCTACCAGTGACGAGAGGACATCGTCTTAAGCTGTGTCAGGGCAGGTTTAGGTTGGAAAATCAGGAGGAAATTCTTCACAGGAAGGGTGATTAAACACTGGAAGGGGCTGTCCATGGAGGTGGTGGAGTCACCATCCCTGGAGGTGTTTAAAGACTGGATGTGGCATTTGGTGGCATGGAGGTGTTGGGTCATAGGTTGGACTCGATGATCTCAGAGGTCTCTTACAACCGAATTGATTCTGTTCTGCAAGCGGCTGCCACAAAGCAGTGTTCTGCACGGCTGCCGCCTGGCTGCGTGCCATCACAAGGGGCTTTTGGAAGGATTATTCCCACGGGAAACGTTTATGTCCACATACAACCCACTGTGATGGACACGGAGCTAAGGGGGGGGGATGCCCTCTTTTCCTCTAACACGCTCTGCCTGTTACGGCGCGTGCCTCGGGCACATGTTTGGCTCGGGGAGGGCCGTGTGGTGTCAGGTGGCGCCCAGGGAAGCGGTGGGATGTGCGGGAAGGGATCGGGAATGGGAGGGAACGGCTGGCTAAGGGCACGCGGGATCGCCCCCTAAGCGTCCCCGGGGGGACCCGCCCTGAGGGGCCGGGGCGGCTGGCTCCCCCTGGCGGCCGCGCCGCGCCCGGCGCCCCGCGGCAGCGATGACATCCCCGCTGTGCCCAAAGAGCCGCCCGCCGGTTGGCGGAGGGCGAGCGCGCTCGGCCAATGGGCGTTGCGAAGGGCGGCAGGCGGCGCTGACGTGCGGCTCGGCCGTGCGGGGGTTTATTTTGCTTTGGGCCGCTCCGGACGCCGCCATTAGAGCA
>VXAY01001424.1:1742623-1822119 GCA_013399855.1 Oxyruncus cristatus | reverse complement strand
CGGCGCCGGCGGGGACCCCCGGGGGAGGCGGTGGGGAGGCGGCCCCGCATCCCGCTGGGAGCCGTGTCCCGCCTGGAAGGGCTTGTGAGGGAGGGCAGCCCGACACCGCCGCGGTACAAAGCCAGGAAACTCGGATTTTCGCCCCGTGGCCGGTGCTCCAGACCCCGGGCTGCGGAGCCTCGGGGTGCCCGGTGAGATCATGCCTGTGCCGCCGCTCTCCCGCTGCCTCCCACCCCGCTCCTGGCTGGCTTTTATTCCTTTTGGGATGTACCCGTGTGGATCTGCACGCGCCGTGGCGGAGTAGGTGATGGGAGCGATGGATTGTGGATTTGGGGCAGCAGAACTTCCATGGTATTGCTTGTCCCTGGAAGTGTCCAAGGCCAGGTTGGAGCAACGTGGTCTAGTGGAAGGTGTCCCTGCCCGTGGCAGGGGTGGGACTGGATGGGCTTTAAGGTCTCTTCCAACCCAAACCAGTCCGTGATTCATTCTGTGGTTCTGTGATCGCGTATTGTCGTGGCTTTATCAGGAGTGAAGAACGGTGCGGGAAGTATTTCAGAATTGGGCTTGTCTTTGTGAACCGAAGTAATAACAAAAATCGGAAAAGTTGGATTAAGGAGCAAAGCTCGGTAATCCGCGCTCCCAGCACCTTTCTGTCTGCCCTCACAGCCCCAGACCGCAGCAGCCTCCCGGCAGGAGGAGATAAACTTGTCTGCGGAGGTCAGGGAAGTGTCTGTGAGCCCTCTGGATGTGTCTGTGAATCCTTCCTCGGCAGTGACAGGGGTCATTCCTCCCAGCCCTCAGTCACAGCAGGCACCGCTCCCTCGGGAGCAGCGGCTGGGAGAAGGGATGGGATACGATCCATCCCGGTGCACAGCCCGGCTGCTGAGAACTTTCTGCTGCCACGGGGACTTTCAGCCATGGCAATAATGACAACTTTTTCTGGAATTCTTGGGGGTTGGTGTAGTAAACAAACGACAAACGTTGTTTTTTAGCCGGGCTTTGTGCTGTGCCTGAACAGTCTCTGCTCACCAGCTGCTGCTGTGTCACAAGTGGTGGGGCTGCCATGTGAGTCCAGGGCATTGATACCTTTGTTGATGCAAAAATTGAAAGGTGAGATGTCTTCTGTGTGGTAACTCCCTCTTTTCTCTTCTTAAGGCTCATTCTGGTGCTAGCAGAACTTTTTAGCAGTAGTTCAGGAGAGATCTGTTGTACTTAGTTTTGTTTTTCCTTCTGCTTGTCTGGTCTTTGGTGGCTGCAGAAGTTTTGTGAAGCTCATTTCTTCCCCTCCTTCCTTCCCCCCCCTTTTTTTTTTTGCGGGGGGTAGCTCAGAGAGGGGGAAACAGGCGACAGCAGCAGGAGGTGTTCTGGAACTCTTTTATTGGCCTCCTTTCCGAAGGCCAGGCTGAGTTGGTGTCTCAGCATGTGGAGTCTGGCATATACATATAAAAGATCACCTCTGGTTTAAGTCTGTGACAGTATTAAAAGGGAATAGAGCTTTTGGGTGCGTTGTGTTTTGTGGGATTTGTGAAACACTAATAATGTGGTGTAATTCTCTTGAAGGAAAAAGAAATGACTGCCTTTACTTTTCCTCACGCTGCTTGAGCAAGGACGGGCAGGTGAGGGTGACCAGTGAGGCCATAATCTGTTCTTGTGGAGTTGTGTCCATTTGCATTTTCTCAGAAGTATAATTACAAATATTAATTTAATTGGAATGCTGAGCAGCATAAAAGCATCAGCGGGATTCATCACAGAAGCATGACTTAAATTGGAGACTAGTTAGAGTGCAGAATTGGTCAAGGGGGCGTTTTCAGTCTTATTTAGCCTTGTCTATGACCTCTCTAATTCGTGTTGTTGGACATGAGAATTCCTCAGGGATGGGAATTCCCACCCATCTTTGGTGCCCTTTGCAAGAAGAATCTGTAAATAAGTCAGAGGTGTAAGTAGGAAATACTTTGCTGATTGAATGGTTGGTTATTTTTAATACGGTCAATCAAATAATCAAATGTTCTCTCAGGCACTTTAAAGTGAGATTTACTGACTCCTTCATGTGGTATTAACTTGGTGTCAACGTTTCTCTTTACCGCTTATCTTTGCTTTATCAGTTCTGCACTGAGACTGTGTACAACTCCAGATCAATAAATTCCGTATCATGATGTACTCTCTACTAATCACAGCAAAGCATTTAAACTGCTGCTGCCAGTTCTCTTCATAATCTCATTCTCCTTCCTCCCCACCCAAATTCGAAGACTGGATTATTTTGGGCTGTTCAAAATTGATGTCAACAAGTAATCCTCATTTGGACTGCATGAGTTATGATCCACAGTCTCCTGGTACTAAAACGGAACTAAACTTTAGTTTGGCAGCTGAAAATGGCTGGCTTAGCTGTAACAGAGTTCTTAATTTTTTGTTTGTTTGTTTGTTTCAAGCAGTATTACAAATGAAGGGGGAAATGATGCAAAATTGGAAAGAGAATTTTCTTTCAACACAGCTGACGAAGAGTTCACCACTTTACTTGTCAAATGGCAGAGCTTGGTAAAATCAGTGAAATAACGGAGATAATTATAACTTTGTAATGTCAGTTGAATGGAAGTTGTTATACCTTAAAAAGGAAACGTCTGCCTTCAAATTAAGATCTCAAACGTTCAGAATTCAGACACTTTTCTGGTAGCTTTTCGTAGCATTTCTGTCGTAACTGCCATTGTTTCATCTTGCAGAGTTGTGACTGTGCTCATTTTTCACCATCAGTGGCTTGGAGGCAGCTTCTCACACCTCTGTAGTTATTTCTGTTGGGATTTTCTTGAAATGCAAGATTAATAATTATCTCTGTAGTGTTTACCAGTTAATATACTTTAAAAGAAGGGCTGTAGCACTTGAGTAACAATTTTGAGAACACATTAATCTCTAACAATATGGATGATTTTGTATTTCCTTCTTTCCTGGCATAGGCAAGTGCTCAGAAGCTCTGGTCAAACTGGGATTGTATCCACCTGGAGTTTTTAAAAACGACTTTTTTTCCTGTGCCTCTGTGCTCTTTGTGCAGAAACTCATTTTGTTGAAGAGTGGAGAGAGGAGAAAGTGTGGAGGGAGTGGAGCAGGGAATGAACAAAGTGATGTTTGAAGAGGGAACTGCCTTCAAGAGGGGGCTGACACGGTTACTTTGGTTCAATAAAGAAGGAAAAGTAGCTTTTTAAAAGGAATATAGGAGGGAAATGTATTGGAAAGAGTGGTAGTGGCTGGTATGTGCAGAACATCTTGCCTATGAAGCAGCCAAATTTGCAGCCCTTTTACATTTTCTACTATACAGGAGATATAATTAAGCTGACATTTCTCCCTTTGGTTATTTGAATTTGTCCTGATATAATCTGTTCTGCTTGTTCTTAAAACAAGGATACTACTGCATGGTTTGGTGTTCTTTTTGTTATTTCTAGTAAGTGATGTTTTATTTGGGTTATGTTTGTCTTTACTTCTGTAATCAAATGTTAAGGTTTGAAAGTCCTTTGCTGTAATTCTTTGAGTTTGATTTGACTCAGCATCTAGTTCTGAGTAGCTGTTTTTTGATAAAACAGAAAAAGTTGTGGGTTTCTAAGGAGTTTACAGACACTAAGAAACCTCTGTAAGTTATGATAATGTCTAGATATTGAGGAGTTGGTGTTCCTGAACTGAAGAAAACTCAGAACCATGATTTATGGGACTCTGGAAAGAAAAATAAACTTGAGTGTTTTTTTTTTTTTTTCTTTTTAGTGGATTAAAACTATTTTGATCAAGTAATCTTTTAGTGGGTTTGAAGTTGAACCCACTTTTATTGGTCCACTCCTTTGAAAACCGTGTGTCTCTTGGTGCAGAGGCAGGTGACTATCTGGGAAGAAAAACAACTGTCATAAATCTCTCAAATGTGTATAATTCCAGCAAAAAAGTAGGGAATTTGCTTTGTGGTGGTGATTGTTGGTTTATGAGAAAATCCTGATTCTTGTGGCCGTGAGGACTGTAAGTGCATTGTGTGAGCCCTGACTTGCACTTCTCTCAGGCTAATGGGCTTGAAAGTATTCCTTGTGTTCCCATTCATCTTCCCAGTATCTAAGGAGGGATTGAGTAGAGACAGCTGGTGTATTCATTCCTTGCTTTATCTGAATAGTCCCCTGGAACAGCTTCACTCTACAGGTCTTAGTTTCGAGAAGTGTTGAGTATATACTCATGTTTTTTAATAGTTCAACTGCCCTACTAAGTCTGGAGTGCTTTGAATTGTCATTTACACCTTCTGCCAGATGGGCCTGTGGTTTAGCTTTTACCTGCAAAGGCTTCCCCTCACTGGGTGCCTGTTGAGAAGCTCATTTTTATCTTGCTGAAGGGCTGGGATGGTCTGCTGAACTATTTACTTTTATTTTTGACCTCTGCATGACTGTTTAGCTTGGCAGGGACAAAAATAATTGTCACCTCCTGGCTTTTAAAGGGTTTATTTAAAGAAAGCTGTTCAGTGTTGCCTCTAGTAGAAAGTTACTCCCACCCCCAGAAACTATTTTTGCTGTTTTACTCTGAAACTTTCTAGCAGTGCAGAGTATCTTGCAGTGGTTAACTCAGGGTGTTGAATATGTATTATGAACAAAATAGAAATTACTAATCATAAGGTTTAAAAAAAAAGTGACTTAAAAAACCCCAAAACTGATACTACTCCGTCTCTAGAAGGAGTTTAAATTTGTTTTCCATGTGGTATTTGACACTAGTTCTTTGCACTGTGTTAAGCAGCAACGTATGCAGTAGTGGATTTTCTGTGCTGTAATAATAGCGTTTTTTGCTCCTCTTTTTGACTTTTTCCCTCTTTTTGGTACCTTATCTAGTAGCCATTATCTTAGGAAGAGCTGGATAAAATGACTATGGCTTGTTCTGCTCACTGTAACTGGGATTAGTCTTTTAAGTGTATGCCAAATGCATGTACCAAAGGCCTTCCTTAACTATACCTTAACGTGGCTTGCCATTGATTAGGAATAAACTCCCCAACAGTCAATGCTGAGTGTGTGTTTCCACGTTTCCTTTGGAGACAGGTGGTTTTCCTCCACCAAATGGTGGCTCTGTGTGTGTTGTAGGCGTGCTCTAATTTATGGTCAGCCAGCACTGAGGAGGTCCAGGGGATAATTACTGGAAAATGGATAAGTCTCAGTGTAATGTTCCTGTTGGTGGGCAGGTTTAAGTGTTTTAAAGTTTTGATGTCTGACTCCACTGTGTGGTTCCAGTCAGAGTGTGACATCTGCTTTTCCTCCCCTCGTGTGTGAGGACGGCTGAGAGCTAAACAAACCCGGGTCTCGTGTTTTAGGCACAGTCTAAACACAGATAAACTGTTCTTGTGTTTGACCTCACTTTTTATAAAGAAACATCATGTTCAACTTCTGTACTTTGTCCAAGGCTAACGACTTTCTAAAAATGAAATTTTAACAGTTCTGTTGTGGTTTATTATATGTTTGTTACTGTGGATCTTGAGTCTGTATTCATCTGTTGCTGACTTTTCATGGTCAGAATCATTAAATGCTGCTGGCTGTAGTTATGCAAATGTTCTATCATAGCTCATTATTTTAAGTCACTTTGCTTGGTTTTTGATTAGTATTGTGTGGGAGATGGTGTGTATTATGTAACTGTTGATCTGCTTACTCTTGTTTGCCCAAATAGTATTGGTTTCTAAGCAGTCAGTCGTATTTAGTCTGTCCTAATATGTAGTAACATCTCATCTGGATAGTTATTCACTTCTAATTGAGTTTAAAACAAAACAAAAAAACAACCCTGAAAAAGAAAGAAGGCTGGCCTGCAAGCCGCTGCTGCTGGGTTTTTACAGGCTGTTTTCAGCAGTTGAGATTTTCCTAGGTTTTAGTCACAAATTTAATAGAGCTGTATGGGGTTTGACCCGTTTGAGATGAGTAACAGATAAAATGCAAACGTGTACTTTGCAGTTTACACAGCAGGGTTACCTCTAGTGGGTAAGAGCACAAAAATGCATCAAGGGGTAAACATTAAAATAAAAAAAGACAGCAGGAAGAGTGAATGTTTACTACTCTCAAATAAATCTTAATTCTGTGTTGTGTTTTCAGCTTTTGCTGAAGAGTCTGTTGACATTAAATTTCAGACCGAATTGTAAAATTCACTGTCAGTCTTGTATTTCAGATGTCTCCAAAGATCTGTAGCCTCTACTGCATAGAACATTTGCAAAATTGGTCATCCTCTTGCATTAAAACTGCATATAAATTGTCTTGCTTATGAAAAGTCAGCAGTTGAATTGGAAGTGTGAGGAGAATATTGAAAAGAAGGCTGATGCCAAATCAGCGTAATTTTTTTGAGTGCCATAAATACCTAAAAAAGTAGACTTAAGATGCTTTGAAATGAGATAATGACTCCATAAATCAAAATGAAAACAATTTGTTATTAATTGTATGTGAATGAAGCCCTTCAGAATTCACCCAATGAACAGACTTGTGAATGTTTTCAAAAGTTAATACTTATTTTCTCAGACTTTTTTTGGTTGATAGAACTGCGTTTCTTGCAGTGTGATTCCTTGTGAAAGACCAAGTCTTCTGGATTTTACCTCATTTCCCACTTCGGAGAATCGATAAAAAGTTGTATGTAATGAGGGAGGTCATACCTGAAATTGTTGACAGCCCAGACTGTGAAAACTGAAGAAAAAGTTAAAACTCATTTAACCGCCCAGGTTTTAAAACAGCTACTCAGTTATAACTAAAATGTTTTCAATTCTCCTTTTTTTCATGCACCGTTAGTGCTGTAGTTTGTAGATTGTGTTGTGATTGATGTGGCAACGATTTGGTCTTTAGGAGAATTGAGAACTGGATGATGCTTCTCTCAAGACGGCAGCATTCTCCCTGTTACCCCTGTGGGTAGGAGTGGAGGAGCAGCTGTGGTGCTCAGAGGAGCAGAGGTGATCCCTGTGTGTTTGGAGCAGTGCAGTTGCTGGGATGAGGATGGGCAGGTTAATGCAGTTTGACAGAAGCCTCCATCTCCCATCACAGCTCTTGTGTCTGTGTTTGGTAGCAAAGGGGTTTCTGCATTTTGTGACTGCCGCAGTCTGAGAGCGGTTCCTCTGCCTGCTCTGCAAACAGCCAGCTGGTGTTCTGTGGAGAAAAGCAAAATTTCCCAAGCAAAAACCCCACCTTGTAGAGCAGCTTGCAGAAAATTACTTCAGCGCTCTTTCCCTGAGATAACAGAGTGCTTTCTCCTTTTTGCTGATCTGTTTGGGGCAGAATCCTTTCGTTTTTGAAGAACTGTACTAACAAGCAAAGCTAACTATGCTTGCTTGTTACATTCCTTGCTTCAGTGTATTCAGACTAATACAGAAAATACTTTTACATTTGTTACTTTGCAGTAATCTTCCCAGTATTTATTATAATATATAGGTACTGCCCCTACTGCAAAGCTCCTAGACTCAGTGCTGATCTGATTTTGTTGTCGCATTGACAAGGTCAGTGTTATTAATTGTATTAAAATTAATTTGTGCAGACGACAATGGAGCTTATTGTTAGGTCCCTTCAAATTATAGAAGCCCAGGTTCAAGTTTTCTGTTTTTATATAAAGATCTGTTGAGGCTTATACTGAATTCTGGAGAAAGCCATCATCCGAGAAGAGTGAGTAGTTGAAGGCAGAGTAACTAAGTTTAGTAAGTTAAGAGGACAAAAGGTAAAATTCCACCTTGGAAAATTAGGCAGGGATGTGAGAAAGGTGTTACTCTTATTTTTACGAACTGATGAATTAATTGATTCTGCATTTGGTTATAGAGATCTCTTTCTTGCAGAACAAGATGCTTCTGCTTGTTTTTTTTTTTTCCTCTGAAAAGTTGTTTCAGTGTTCTTAAAATAAGTAAACCAACCTGGCTTTCTTTTTGGAGCAGCCTAAGAGGGGCAGCTGCATGTGGGGAAGGAGGATGGATCTTCTCGTCTTTCGGGTGTTGCTGGAGGCTGAAGTTGGCACCTGAGCTGCTTTTTCCCTGTAAATACAGAAGTGTTAGCTTTGGTCCAGAATTTGTACACATGAAAAAAGAGTTTAAGGTGGGAACACTGATTTGATGGATGTAATTACATAAGATTTCAACCAGCACAGATGCCAGCACTGTCCCAGCAAAAAATCCGTAGTGCAGACCAGTCTAAATCAGCATCTGGCTTGTTTACAGGGAAGGGTTTGATCATGTAATGAAGTGGAGCTCCATGTCATTCCTTGTTGAAGCCAAAGGAAATATTTTCTGGACGCAATGAATAATTAAATTGAGGGGAGTGTAAAATATCCTGTCATAAAAGCGGTATTTGAGAACTTCATTGTTTTTTCCCAGTTTCTGTGAGCCCTTTTGCATTTTCCCATGCACCTATAAGAACAGTCTTGAAACAAAGCAAAAGACAAATTTCTAATTGTTCTAGGTGACCTTTTCCCTCTTACTTTATTTAGTAAAAGGCTGGCATGGTGAGGTTTGATTTTTGTTTGTTCCTTATTTATCAGAACTTAATGTATTTGTCTCTTCAGTATAGTGAGTTACCATACTAGTCTGTCCAGAAGGTATTTAGTGCACTGTCTGAACTGATCAATTAGAACTTGTTTGAAGTTCTGTGGGTTTTAATTTCTTGTCAGCTCATGCTTTTTGGACTTTAAAACATGCACCTGCACTTCACAGTCACTGTGTTGCTATTTCTCTGTCAGAGGAGTTGCTCCATGATTCAGCTTCTCCTCTGTGAAGAATCTAAAATAACAAGTTAACTGGAAAACAGAGTCAAAGAAGTAATTGGGAAAAAATGTAATAAGCTTCAAACTGCTCAGTGGCTGGATGGTGATGCTGTATCAGCAGTAAATCATAGGATCATAAAATCACAGATTTGGATTGGAAGGGACCTTAAGGATCATCTCGTTCTACCCCCTGCCATGGGCAGAGACACCTTCCACTGTCCCAGGTTGCTCCAAGTCCTGTCCAACCTGGCCTTGGACACTTCCAGAGATGGGGCAGCCACAGCTTCTCTGGGCAACCCTCACAGGGAAGAATTGCTTCCTAACATCTAATGTAAAGATACTCTCTAAGTGTGAAGCCATTTTGCCGTGTCCTGTCACTGCAGTTCCTTGTGAAAACAAGTCTGGATGGGATACAGTTGGGGATCAGACCGAGACCTAACAGTAACAACCAAAAAAACAATACATGAAAGTGCTCAATTTCCTTGCCGTAGTGGGTGTTGGCAGAGCTGTCAGGGAAGAGAAATTACGTTGCTCCATTGAGCCTTTTCATATTCTTTACTTCATAATAACCCGAGGCCTCATGTTAGGAGGTGGTGAGCTCATATCTCAGAGGCTTTCAAAGCAGCAGAGGCTCAGCCTCTCTAAGAATTATGTCTGAAAGCATCTGCTCTTTAAGGGGCACAGGGGATAATTGCAGCTAAAAACCTTATCATGTGATATATATGAAAGCTTTTCTGTAACATGGGATGTCCTTAGCTGTTTAGTTTCCTAAGTGGTATCTCAGTACTTGTTTGGATTGCTTTTGCAGCCAGCTGCTTTCCAACTTGAGCTGCTGTCTCCTTTCTCATTCGTAATATCACTTAAACAGATGATGCCTCGTTTTCTTACCCCATCCCAAATGTGTGTTGGGATTTGTCTGAAATGGGAACTATTTAAGACTTCACAAACTAGGGCAGGTAAGAGACCATTTACAGTTAGAGGTACCCATCACATGTTGCATACAGGTCTCTTTGGAAACATCACCCACTCAAACCATACCAGCTTCTGCTCCAGTAGGAATCATTCTCAAGCATTGGAGTTTTGGGACAGCCACTTTCTGGTGGTCCTCAGGGGCGTAATTTTTGGTGGCAGTGGGCAGGTGCACGGGCAGTGTGTGCTACCTTTTCTTTAATGGAAAGCACGTTCAGCTCCCTGACGTTTCTAACTAGAAAACTGTTTCTAGAAAGAATAAGCTTATTAAGAAAGTAATTAAAAACCTTATTTTGGGAGTTGGGGGAAAAAGCCTTCACCTAATCAAATAGATAAACCTAGTGTCTACTCTACTCATATAGGAGGTGTTTTGGCAAAGCTTTAGTTTATCTATGGAATAGGGAAACCTTTTTTTCTTCAAGTTCCTGAAAAGCCTTCTTTATGAAGTCACCTTTAGTAAAATCAAGTATTGTCCTGTATATACATATGTATTTTTCACTTACAAGGATCCCTGTATCTGTAAAAAAGTATGATCTTGCTTGTTTTTCTCATTCTGCATGGGCATGGACATCTCTGAGGAATGGTGGAGGGGAAGCAGTAGGAAGTCTAACTGCCTTCTCAGCACATTCCTCAGCCTGGCACAGTTTTATAACGTATAGGTGGGAGTGAAGTGCTCTGCAGGCTGTTCAAACAAGTGATGTTGGAACCCGAGCTTTATGGGAAAGCCTTCTGTGTTCCTGATTGCTCATCTGCTGTCATGGAGCATAAATATGGATCGCTCAGAAAAGGACAGTCCTGCCCTGCCCCCTGGTCCGGCCATGCGATAGCCCCTCATTCATGCGGCCACCTGATCTGGTGAATAGATCAGCGGAGCTGTTGGAAAAATCCCATGTGTGTGCCTGGAGTCCTCAGAAGGAGACAGTAGGAATAAGGGTGACAAGTTGGAGTGGACGTTTAGCTATGCCTTGTAGGGCAAGGTGTGTGTGCAGGTATTGCTGTGAAGAATGTACTAACTCGTAAAACATTTAATAATCGGGGAACGGGTATAACTAATTTTTAGTTTGATGTTGTCTAGTTTTGAATTGAATCCTGTTGTGTAACTTCTGAGTTTTTGTTTACTGGCTCTTGGTGTTCTGTAGGCAGAGAGAGTTGCAATATGATGAATAAGAAATGACAGTCTGATGTGACAAATTAGTATTTTAATCAGTTTTGCATGCTTAAAACAGCACATCGTTGAGCCTTAGGCGTTGGGTAACTATTCTGTGGTAAGGGAGGAAATACTGTATGCATTTGTCTATTTGTCCTTTTATCTACCTGCGTCACCCTTTCCCTTTATTATGCTCTCTACACAAGGTTGTTTTGCCTTCCTCATCCTAAGTTGCAGATTGCAGTAGGAATGTTCTTGGATATTTTGTTGTGAGCTTGATGTTGCTTGGATGTGCTTCTTTCACTTCAGCAGATTGGTCACTTGCGTGGCGACCGGTTCTTTATACATACTGGTTTGTTTTAACCAATCTCTTTTACTCTCAGCAGGTCATGACTGGGTTTAACCAAGTAAATTGGGATCAGAATAGGTGTGGCATTTAATAATTAACTTTCTGGTTACTCAGGTCCAGTAGGAGACCTATAATGAGTCTGTTTTTGTTTTGTTTACAGGAATAGTTATCTGCTTAGTCTCATCCTTCATATTTGGCAATCTGAGGAAAAGGTCTGAGCCAGCATGAAGACAGAATCCCCTCTTCATTAGAGAAAAAGTGAGTTGGAATTGGGTTGAAATCTGAATTTGTAGAATGAAAACACCACGTTAGCCTGCCAACACACACAGCTTGTGCTTGTGGTATTTTCACTTCCGAGCACTACTCTTATGGGTGATGTCCAGTCAAGTCCTAGTCCTGATTAAGCACATGTATAAAATTTTCAACATGGTCAACAAAATTTTCTACACCTTCCTTTTCCAAAAGAACTGCTTGCCCGTCTGATGTGCTCCTTCCATCCAAATCTGGTGAGGTCTATTACAAGACCTTACAGGATCTCTAAACTTTGTGTTCTTTTTCTTGTACTTCTGTATTCATAACTGTTTTATTTTAATGGCTTGTTTCTGTAGCTGTGCTGGTCTCTTCTCCAGTGTTCTCAGTGCTTAATGCGTATCTGTTTTCTGAATCTGTTTGGAAGCCTCTGTGAAAATTTGAGGAATCCCACAAATGCAGGACTGAGGGTTTTTTTCTCATTTCTGCACTAGGAAATCCTGAATTCTGCATATAAAATGCTGTTAATTCAAGTCTCATCCTTTTCACGGTGGTTGTAATAGCATCAATAACAAAGATTACCTGTTTGCCCAACCTGATTTTTGTATCAACTGGGTTAAACCTCATCTATTTTTGGTTTGAAGCAGCTCCTGTGCAGGCACTGTGTACTAACGGTGTGTTGTGACTCCTCAGCTTTCTGCCCGACGCAGCTCATTTCAAGAAGTGCACGATGACAGAGCGTGGAATTAAATGGGCTTGTGAGTATTGTACATATGAAAACTGGCCCTCTGCAATCAAATGCACCATGTGTCGTGCTCAGAGGCCCAGCGGAACAATTATCACAGAAGATCCGTTCAAAAGTGGTTCCAGTGACATCGGCAGAGACTGGGATCCCACGAGCACCGAAGGAGGGAGCAGCCCTCTGATATGTCCGGATTCTAGTGCAAGACCAAGGGTTAAATCATCCTACAGCATGGAAAGTGCAAATAAATGGTCGTGCCACATGTGCACGTACTTGAACTGGCCCAGGGCCATCAGGTGCACTCAGTGCTTGTCCCAGCGTAGGACCAGGAGTCCCACAGAGTCCCCTCAGTCTTCGGGGTCTGGGTCCCGGCCGGTCCCCTTTGCCGTTGATCCGTGCGAGGAGTACAATGACAGAAATAAACTGAACACGAGGGCTCAGCACTGGACTTGTTCTGTTTGTACATACGAAAACTGGGCGAAGGCCAGGAAATGTGTTGTGTGTGACCACCCCAGGCCCAACAACATCGAAGCAATAGAACTGGCAGACACAGAAGAGGCTTCTTCCATCATAAACGAGCAGGACAGGGCTCGGTGGAGGGGGAGCTGTAGTAGTGGAAATAGCCAAAGAAGATCTCCGCCCACAACCAAACGTGAATCTGATGTGAAAATGGACTTCCAAAGAATTGAATTGGCTGGAGCTGTTGGCAGCAAGGAGGAACTTGAAGTTGACTTCAAAAAACTAAAGCAAATAAAAAATAGAATGAAAAAGACTGACTGGCTGTTCCTAAATGCGTGTGTCGGTAAGTTGTTTTCCTGCAGCCTTCTACTGTTTATGCCTGTGGTTAAGTATTTTGGGAGAAAGAAGAATTAAAACAGAAGCTTGGCATTTGATTTCAAACCAGGTTTTTTTTATCTCTGCATTTCCATTTTAAAAAGTAAGCCAAATGTAGAAGTTCCTGAAATAGCACCTGCTGAGAGAGGCTGTGGAGTTCATCCATAATCTGAACAGGGTTAGATGTGTTTCCCAAGTGTGCTTGGACTTTTTTGACCTTTCATAGAAGTGATATCCTCGTAACCAAATCCTGTTTTTCCATGTAATTGTTAAAAGGTGGAAAAACGACAAAGGCCAGTCTAAAGAACAGTAGTGTATAAAGTACTGTAAAAAATACCATTACTGGGTAATTAAAATACTCTTCTTTTTGCTATGGCGAGCTATGCTTGTAGAGTCAGCAGCTGCAGCTTGGGAGTATTTGTAAACAGTGCAGAGCTCACAACAGTACAAGATGCTCTGTCAGATGTTAAAAATAACACCAGAATATGTAGCTCCAAGAAACTGCATGTGTAATACTGACCTTGAAAGTAATAATGTTGTATTAATACAGCTACTGTGTTGTAAATGTTTACAGGCCTTCTGAAAGTATTTCAGCAGTCAACTGCTTCAAAAACGTTCAAATACCAGTTTTGTTTTGTACTTTAGTGCTTTCCTAAGGAAATTCTGGGTGACTCTCCCAGTGCTGTTCAAGAACAGAGACCTTGTGAGTTAACTTTTGTGCTGTAGCTTCCCAGAAGCAGATATCCTGTGCCCCAGCACACGAGCAGGCTCAACACTTGAAATACGCAACTATTTTTAGAGTAAAACACTTCATATGAAACTCTGGCTCTACTAGTATGTCTCATGCTCTTCCTTAATGTTTCACAAAGTCACTGCATGGTTGTTGTAATTGAAAAGCTAATTTGTGGAGCTGCTTTATTTAATATCTTAGATCAGGTCTAAATGTTTTTGTGAGTATCCCGTGTTTGGTGTCTCTGAGCTTATAAACCAGTTTATTTTTGTGTTGTTTGAATAGTTTAAACAAGCACATTTCTTTTTGAAAATAGATGTCTCAATATCTCCTGGTATCTTTAGGTCCTTATGTGTTTTTTTTTCTTCTGAAATAAAGCAGTTGAAATTCTCTGTGATATTTTTTAAATTATAAAATGCCAAGGATCAGTTGTTGTAGGTCGTTCCTGTGCCTGACAATATCTTGCATTCTGATAGCAATTGTAATGAATATTAGGGTATTTTTTCCGCTGATTTTTGAAAAGTGATTTCTTTTTTCACTGTTGCAGTGTTACTTAAAATATTTCACGCTTTCAGATGTAATCTGTGGGAAGGGTTTTATTTATATTTAAGAACACGGTTTTGCGAGTATTTAATGTTGCTTGTGACTGTGTAGTCACACGTGAAACTCAAAACTGTGTTCGTCAACTTTTTTAAGGCAATAGTGGTTTGGCTCTTGGAAAAAGAGTTTAAAGGAATCTCTGTGAGAAAGCCAGAATGCAGGTGGAGTTGTGTGCTGATTGTTACTGTTCAGCTGAAAGATGTCATGGATTCCTTTCTCTAACTTAAACAGTTACTATACTCTTTAACTGAGGGGATAAGAAACCCAGCAGCTAAAGCTGTTAATTCTGAAATGAAAGGTGGGTCATTTTGTTTGGTGTATCCCAGATGTCATGTTTTTCCAAATACCCCTTGTAAAAGGAATAACCTTAGGAAGATTGATGGAAGCTCCCCAGACTCTTTTGTGGTTGTATCTGGTTGTTTTGCAGAGTATATTGGAAAGGTACTGCAATTTAACCAGTAACTTTTAAAGAAATAAGTCAAATTTATGTTAGTGGCCTTAGTGTAACATGCTTAGAACAATTTAACTCTCAGTTGGACAATTTTGCCCGAAGTATCTGTTCTTACCATTGAAATCAGCTGTGTTATTGTGACTCAGTGAGTTCTATTCTGTTTGTTTGCCAACTGGAACTCTTGGGAACTTTTAGCTTGAGCACTTGTCAGTCCTTAGTCAAGCAAAACTATAAAATAGGACAAGTTCGTGTTAAATGTCGTCAGTTTGTGAACACTCATGACCAAGAGTTTGTGTGTCACCTACTCCAGCTGACAGATTGTGCCTTGTTAGGATTTGGGAACTTCAGACCACGCACTTCCAAGTTTGAGCTGAATCAGTTGTGGAGGGTCTGTTTGCTTTGAGTCTATCTCATGTAGGAGAGATGTTAACTTTTTAACTTCAACTTTATTTTTAACTTCAGGGTTAACTTGAAAAGATTAGAGGAGCAGGAGTAGGAGGAATTCTTGGCAGAGTGGTTATTTTCTTTTCTCTTAGAAGATATTATCTGTCAGAAGGTACCAAGGAAAATGTCTGATACTTTAGGACAGCTCTTGGGTTGAACTCCCTCTTCACATCTTGACTGTAGTACAAATTCTTTTTACTAGATTTTATATTTAATGTCAGGTCTCATTAGAAACACGTATCAGGCTGCTCTTTTCCACATCTGTTCTTTTTAGCTGAAACATGGGGATAGATAGGTGTCATTTGTAGATTTAAGAAGGTGCCTATGTGTGTGTTTTTATTTTATTTTTTGTTCTGTTGAAGACACCCATAAATGCTTTACCCACCTCAGTAAATAAAGATGTCATCAAGGCTTCTATTCCTTGCAAATCCAGGCTGTACAAAATGTGATGAGTGCAACTCAGCATGAATAGTTTCCTTGATGGATGGTTTTCTTTCCAAATCAGAAGGATTAGTGGCATTCCCCCATTCAAACTCTGCCAGTAAGTGTACTTGGACTTCTTTTTTTTTTTCCAATTGACTTGTCTTTGGAGCAGTAGATGTATGTGTTGGGTGATTCTTTATCAAATGGATGAGATTTTGAACTGGTTCGTTTTATTAAAATGTATTAAAATCCAAGCAGAACAGGTATTAAGTGGGGCTGCTGGATAACAGGGCCTCCTGCAAATGCCAGTTTGAATTGCAGTGAGGAATTACAAGTGCTTTCTACAAGAACACCAGTGTTTTCCACCACAGTGGCCTACCACAGCGTTAACATGAAGTCCAAGGTGACTGATTTCTTGGGGAGGGGGGTAACTAATGTATATTTAAAATTAAGCTCTGTTGTCTTTTGTCTAACTCATGGTATCCATGACAGAGACTGTCAGAGAGTCTTGGTGGCCTGTGGGGCTTAAGGGAATGTGATGTGCAAGAGCCAAGTGTTGCTGTGGGCCTGGTGAGGCTGGTTCCAGCTGGCTGTGGATTTAAGGAGTCCAAGTGGATGAGGGTGATTGTGACTATGAAACCTCTCTAACAGAGTTCATTTGGGGCTTACACTTCAGAACTCGCTGGAGCTTCCACTCTGCTGGCACTCAGGGCTGGGTTTGACAGTGGTGCTGGCAGAGTGTGTTTGCTGCAGGGCACTGCTGGGGATTCTTGGGTTGTGAGTTCAACTCCTGTGCTTGAACTGTAACCCAGAGATGAAAAGTAAACTGCATTTCTTCTCCTTTTCCTTTTTCCTCCACATGTTTATTGCCTGATGCAAGAAGAGTGTGCTCTTCTCCTTCAGATCAGTCAGGTGGGTTCTGCTGTCACAGGCCAGACTTCCCTGTGGGGATGGTGCCTCCCAAATCAAGTAGGCACACATTCTTAGCTCTCTGAAAGAAACAACTAAGAGTGTGTTTCTTAAACAAATCCAAAGTATTTAGAGCAATCTATAATGAATCTTGTTCTGCATTACATCCTTAAAAGGACTGTTAGTTCATTCCTAGTATTCCTGCATATGTCTGCTTAGTTTTTCCTTTGTTGACAACTTTATCTCTCACAGGGTTTCTTTTTCCCCTGTCAGTTCTCTGAAATAGTGCCAGCTGTGTTACCCACGCCTTCAGAAACCCTGCCCTGTCCAGACGTTGGTATGGAGTTGGCTGGGAAGGGCCTCACGCTGCTCTGCAGCTCTGGGAGAGGTGGAGACACCTCCTGCTCTGTCTCTTCACTGCCTGTGGCTCCTCACTGAGTATAATAATATATATATAATAGTATAATATATATAATAATATAATAAAGGCAGCCTGAAAGGACATAATCAAGGTGCTTTCAGCTGGCACTGCCACCTGAAGTAGTCCTAAATGCCCGTTTCTGTCCTGCTGGGATGTTGGAAAGTGAGGCTTGATTAGGGGATGTTTTTGGGGGGGCTGCAGGGGGGACTTTGTTGGTTTTGCTGGTTTAGTAAGGCCAGACTGGCTTCCTCATCACATCCATGGTGGAGCTAAACCTTGATGGGGCTGTTTATACTGGGATAAGGGAGTGGGAAGTGTTAGGGGTGGGAACAAGCTGCTGGAGGAGGGGAAGGGTCATGCACCTTTCCTTGCTGGTGTCAGTCTAGGCTTGAAGTGTTTGGGGAAATACAGCATGAATTACTCACTGAGAGGTGATCACCTGCCAGGCTGGTCTTGGCTGGATATGGCAGGCAGGGCCTGTTGGGATGGTTTGGAGGGGAAGGGTCCCTGCTGTGAGCTGTACAGCCTGGCTTCCTTTCACCTGGGTGAGAAGTCTTGTTGTATGTGTCATCTGTTCCTCATAAATCTGTTCTGTTGTAAATGCTTGACGTTTGTGTGTGTGTATCTTTCAGAGCAGGGAAAACTCTGCATGCCTTACTCCTTGGTAGAAAATCTTAATTCCTGAACCACAGTTTATTTTGGTCTCTTGACTACTTTTTTTAAACACTCTGTGGTATTTTATGCTGAACATAATTGACTAAATGATAAAGTTAAAACCAGTTGTTTAAATTTGTCTTAGAAGCACTGATGGTTAACTTTAATAATGATTTTCCACTGTCTAGTCTCCCTTCAGGGTGCAACCCTGCAAGCAGCAAGTTGTGTGGGTGCCTCTGGCAGACTGGAGAGGGGATAACGACATCTTTAAACAGTTGTTCTTACCTATGTGCTGCTCTGCCTTGTAATGATACATTCAAAACATTCTGCATGGACCCTATGTAGGGTAAGAGCTGTTTGCATGGAAAAAAGAATAGGCAATAGTCATCCTCTCCTGCCTTGGATGGCTTCAGCTTTAAGGGTTGTGTCTTCTGGTAAGTATTTGCTTCTTTTTTAAGGGGATGCGAGTTGCGGAGCATGAAGAATTATTTAAATCTAGTATAGAGGAGGTTCTGTCTCAAAGTGTCATTACCTGGAGAGTTGATCTGCTGTTGACTCTGTGCTGATACTGACAAGGGAGGTGCTGGAAATGAAAAAAGAGAAGGAACAGAAGGGTGTGGTTGGAGGCCTATAAAGGTTTTCCAGTCAACCTCTCTTGACTTGATGTGTCATATTTTCTTGCAAAGCGGTTCTTCCTCCAGGGGGAGAAATTCTGTTCAGGCTGAAGCTGTGGGGCATTTATTATCGGTAGAACTTTATGGCCACCTGATGTACCCCTGGTGAAGAGCTGGAAGAGACTGAGGGCTGACTCAGCTGCAGAGAATGCCCCAGCTGGTGTGCTCCAACCACAGCTCCTCTGTATTCTGCATTAAAGGAGCACTAAGATTCTCAACAGATGTCAGAATTGGGTTTTAGTGAATCAGTTGATCAGCCTCTCGCTTTCTGGCACTTAACCTAATCTCAGGATCAGTCTGTAGTAGGAGTAAATCAGAGCATATATATGATGCATACCACTTGCAATTGTATCTGTAGCTGAAGAGAAGCAGCACAGTGCAGACAGTGTTTCTGCACTGGTCTATGTTACAGAAGGATCTGTCTCAATTTCTGACTTGTAAAATGTATCATTTGGTTGTTTGAGAGATTTGCCTTCTATTACCAAGCAGCTCAAGGAATTGTCCCACATAAAGGCACAGTGACCTCCTTAAGATGAAGTGTTTCCTTTTGCAGTCTACTCAGATGTGAGGACGCTTTTTTTTACTGTGGCAGGGCTACCTCCTCAAATCGGAGAAATCCCTGATCCAGGAGGTTGTTCTTCAGATAGGCAGAACTGCATCAGTCTGCTTGAAAGAATTTCCCTGCTTCATTTGCAGGTTGTGCCAGCCAGTGCTCTGGAACTATCAGAAAGATAGTGAAGTAAATAAAGGCTGCTGCTGTAGTATTTTCCTTGGAAAGTTTTATATCTGGCTGTTCTGAAGTCACTGGGGCTGTGTGATTAGGGCAAACAGGAATTGGTTTTACTAGATATGCTTGTTAGCTACCTGTTTTCTGAGTTTGTTTAACTGCACTAAACCCTCTAAATATTTACATGTTCTGAAGAATAAACTTAGTAGCACCTTAAGCTGAATTCTGGCCTTATTTAATATCAGCAAAGGTAATATTGGTGAATAAAGAAGGTAGTTTAACAGTTTTGGTAGGATCAAGATGGCACAAATAGTTGTTATTGGGTGATTAATATTTTTAAAATTTTTAATCTTTTTAAATTGCCTTCTTAATCTCTATCATCGTCTAATGTATAGTGAGATTGCAAGTTCCTGGTCTGTGCTATTTGTAAGTGGCAGGGCTTTATTAGAAGAAGAAAAACCCTCAGCTGCTGGTGCTGTGGAAGTGTTCCAATAAGAGGAAATGCCTAGATTGCAAAATGGGAACACAGTTGAACCTGTAGATGCAGAATTCTGACTTGCAGTTGTATTTTCTCGTGACTTGGGTGCAGCACTTGGCATTCTGTCCTCTCCCTTAGGATACCAGACTATAGTCATAGTTTTTCCATTAAGCCAAAGTTTTTTCTGGGGGGTGGGTAGGCGCACAAAGACTGGTGCATCTTCAAATACAGCACCAAAGGAACATTTCTGGAGTCCACTTTAAAGGCAAGCTGTGGCTGCTGTGGGTCGGGAGTAGGCACTGAGTCATCATCGGGATGTGTTTGCATTTGTGTAGCTCCTGTAGCTGCCCAGAGCTGTGCCCTCGAAAGGCTTGAGCTGCTGGAAGCTCCTGGGTGCTCTGGGAACAATCTTGAGGCAAATGCCACTCTTCCTTTTGACATTTTAACAGTCTGGGGAATGCAGTGGGTGTTGGGGGGAATAATCCAGCTGGCACAGGGCTGGATCAGAGGCTGCTTGTCAAAGTAATCAGGCGCTTCTGCGTTGGGAAATGTAGTAAGTTATACCATCAGTAAATACTTCCTTGTAATTTTTAAATAAAAATACTTCCAAGTAATATTTCTTGTAAATAGTGTTTTGTTAAGCCTGGTTAAATAGACTTAATGAATTGGAGGCTCTCGCTCATCCCACAGAAATCAAAGCCTTTGTAGGAATGTGCCTCCTGTTGTCAGTAAATGCACATTCGGGTCTCATTTTGGAGTGGTGGCACTGAAGGTAGGAATTACAGGCAGTTCTTACGAGTATTTCATGTATGAAAGTTTACTCTCTAGTTTGGGGGCAAGATCTATGTTTTATAGTTCAGATTTCTGACAAATCTGCCCGTTATTAGTATATTTTGTATTCAGTGCAGCCTTGGATTGCAGGGACTGGCACTCTAAGCAGGGTGGCACCTGATGAGCTGTCAGGAATTTTCCCTGTTCTTTTGAAGTGGCTACAGGGAAGTTGATATTTGGTAGAACAGATAAACAGAAATGTTGAATTTTTTTGCTGCGGCTCAGGGGGACCAGAGAGGTTTGTAATGCCTGCAGCAGTGATGCTCTGGGTGCTTGGGTCAGTGTTTCAGTGCAGGGAAGTACCAGACATCAGCACCATACATTTACCATCTCCATTTTTTTAAACAAGGCCTAGAAAACATCCACAGTTTACCTGTTTGGAGGTAATTTTGATCTTAAGCTTAAACTTCATTGGCAAAGTTTAGAAATGTACTTTTAAACTGGAAGCTTATGTAACAATTTCAGTAATTAATTCTAGGACATGGGGTCTTTAGGAATGTCAAGTATTGCAAGACGTGGGAATAAACTTCAAGAACTGGCAGTGCTGCACAGAGCACATGGCACTGATTTGGATCCTTGATGCAGCTTGTAGTAGTTAGTGCCTGACAGAACCAAACCTCACATGACCACCTCTGCATCAGCCTTAGACCTCAGTTGTTGCTGAGATTTGATGAAGAGTGGGATGATAATAAGCAGCTGAGGGTGGGGGACTGGGAGAATAATTACAATTATGAATTTCTCAGGTACTGACTTAAGGCTGTAGTAGCAGGTACTACAGTGTAGTGTGTACTTGGCAGGCTGGGTGGAACTGTTATGATTTGGGTCATTAAAAGACCATTTGGGGGGATATTTGTTTGAATTTTCGAAATCAGTTGGGTATATTTTGATTCTTAGAGTGGTCACCTACCAGTCTTGTGTGGTCTTTGGTGTGCTGGTACTGAGTGGTGTGGTGGAAGGTGCAGATGTGGTCACAGGAATCTTTTCTGTGTCAATAGAAGTGGTTAAAATACAAAAGGGTTTGAAGTGGCTGTAAGTCTTTAACAAGATGTCTTTCCTAAATTAATACAGTTTTATAAAAAATAAAGTGTTGTAAGATAGCAGAGAATATGTTCTTCTGTCAAGATTCTTCTTTCCCTGTGCATTCCTGGGTTTGCCAGAGCTGTAGTATAACTTGTTTTGAGAGGGCAGGTCCCTCTGTTATCTGTGTACACATACATATCTGTACACACACACAAAGCCACTTTGCAGCATTTGGTTGGAATCAAGTATTGCAACAGCCATGGAATTGCTTTATCAGTGGAAAAAATACGATTGCATGGAAATAAAGTTCTAATAAAGTTCCACTTGGCGCTTCTAACTCTTGGAGAACAAGAACTAAAACACGACAGGCAGAACTTATCTGGGGGGAATACAGGGGCAGGCACTTCCAGAATGAGACAGTAGTGCTGGAGTGGGACAGGAGTGTCTTCCTTACAGGAGACAGAAACATGCATCAGGAACCGAAGAAATTGTATTGTTTTTCTTCTGCCCTGGTCTATTTGGACTTTGGAGTCCTTGGTGAATGGATAGGTGTTGTATGACTGAAATTTGCAGCTGAATTGTTATTCAGGAACTTCTCTGCTGTAGACCGATGTTGAATGAATAATCTACCTTTTATCTGTAGAGCCTTTCTGAGCACAGCTGATAACTTTGTAGAGAAAAGTCTCGCACTGAAAATCCATTCTCCCCCCACCCCCCGGGGCATTTCTTCTGAAAGCTTTATAATCTCAGCATTCAAAATTACAGACTTTTTTGGCTGAGCTAAGAATGATTTTCTAAATCCTGGATTAACCAGCAATCCAGCAGTTTCTGTGCTTCTGTGGTAGTAGGTACTTAAGTTTGTTGGTTTGGGTTTTTTTTTTAATTTTGGTAGGGGATTTTTGCTTGTTTGGGATGTGAGGGTTTTTTTCTTTGGAGGGAGGAGGGGGTTTGGGGTTTTTTTTTGCTTTTTTTTGTTGGTTGGTTTTGGTTTTTACTGGTTTGGGGTTTTTGTGGTTTGTTTGTTTGTGATTTTTTGTTTGTTTTTTTTAATCTGTCTCTTTTTTTAATCCTGAATTGGGAGTGAGTGCCCCGATTGAGACAACTCCTTCCCTTCTGATCAGTTTTTGAGTGTTGGTGGGCAAACAGGGTGAGGGAAGACTTGGCTCTCAATTTCCAGCTTTATGGCCTGCACTCTTTGGAGATGGGAAGGAGGTTTAGCTGGAGAAAACAGGGGAGAGGGTTTTCTCCTTTGTCAGCTGAGCTCTTACTATGCTGTTCTTGAGCTGCTCCAACATTCAGCATGAGTGCTCTTGATATCAAGGATGGTACAGAAGCCAAAGATTGCCAGGGACTCTAGAAGACATTAGGGTCATTCTTTGTGTGTGTGTGTCCCACCTTTATTTAGAATGTACTCACAGTGTATTTAATTTCTCTTTAATTCAGTTTTATTAGAGTACCCTGAGTGATAACTGTAAGTTCTATTAGTAGCAGAGATGATGATCTGAAGAGAAAAGCTTGTGCTCTGTACCCTCTTCCAGCACTGAAACCATATTTGGAAAAAACCAATCCTTTTATTCCAAAACCCTGTTAACAAGTCTGTTTATTAGATCCAGTAGTTTGTTTTTAAAATAAAATGGAAGATAAAGTAATCAAACTAATCTCTTGTGCTGTGAAGGAATGACTTCTCCTGAGTACTGCTGGTCAGATGAAGTGCTAGTTAGTACATTATTGCTTGTGTTTCATCATGGGTCATCAGCACCACTTCTGAGCTGGCTTTTGATTTGCTATATCTTCCAACTAGTAAGGATAATAGAAACGGTCTAGGAGATGAGGTGAGTATGAGTCTTTTGTAGTTGTCTGTTTAAAAGAAATAAAAATTGGCAATTTTCTTGGTATGCAGTTGATCTTCGCCTGTAACAGAACAGGTGAAGTTAAAATGTGTTAACTGAGGTAGCTTAATGCAGGTTGTCTCACTCACCAGCTAAAATGAATTGTGTTTTGTTCTGTGTGCCCTCAGGAGTTGTGGAAGGTGATTTAGCTGCTGTGGAAGCCTACAAGTCCTCAGGGGGGGATATTGCCCGGCAGCTCTCGGCGGATGAGGTGCGGCTGCTGAACCGCCCGTCTGCCTTCGACGTGGGATACACGCTGGTCCACCTGGCCATCCGCTTCCAGAGGCAGGACATGCTGGCCATCCTCCTCACAGAGGTGAGTCCCTTCTGCCCCTGAACATGTGGAACAGGCACTTTGTAACTCCACCTTTGTGTGCAGCCAGTGACATGTAGGTTTTACTTGTGATGCTGTTAAAATACACAAGTTACTGTTTTGTAGCTTGGATTTCTCCTTAAGAAGTGAGTTTCCTTGAAGGCTGTATGTTGTGGTGGTGCTGAGGATGTTCAGTTTGCTCATTAATGAGCAATCTTGGCACAGGTTCTGACCTTACTGGCAGTGGAAGTGAGCTATTGTGAGGCTTCCTGAGCTCTGGGTGGGGGAGAGGAAATGCTCTGAAAGCAAAACACTGACATCAATGACACTGTAGTTTTTCTGAGTTTGTTAATGAGTAAGTCTACCTGGTCTCCCTTTCCGGGTTTCATGGGAGCTTCTCTTCCATAAAAAAGACAAATTTCTTGCTTTGCAAAGTTGCTGCATTTTTTGCATTTACTTTTTGCATTTTTCCCATTCTTTGCCCATTTTATAGACAGTTTGGTTCCTCCCTGTGATCTTGCTCTTGGTAAATTTTTGTACAGTCCATCTCACAGTGATCTCTGCCCTCTTCCATCTTTGCCCTTTTAGTTGGCCTCTAAATAATTGTTAGCTTTTTGTGTCTGTTTTCTTCCACTCAGACTTTTGGTTCCTCACCTGATCATAGCCAGACTTTTATTCTGCCTCCTTTCCCGAAGCTTAATGCAGCTCTGAAAACTGATGTTCCTGAGAAAAGTAGCATGCCCACATAAAGATGATGGAATGCTCAGCACTGAGTAATTAAAAAGAGCAGATGAAGCAAGACAAATGTAGCTAAAGCCTTGAGTATATATTTATATATAGCTAATCTCAGTGGTTTTGTGCTGCTTACATAACTCGATATGGATGGAGTTGCATGTTTAAAACCAAATTAATTTGCTGAAATACTGTCTTACAGATTTTTCTGTTTGGTTTTGTTTCAGGTCCTAGAAATACTGAGTCAACATACCATTTGTGAGAATGCTTAGTAGAGTTTGAGCCCCAGGGATACTTTCCTTTCCTAGGATTTAAACGAGTGAAAATGGGGGCCTTAGAGGTGTTTTTTTAAATATGCATCTGGTGGCATCTCTGTGTCACTTGACCTGTGTCATTGAATGAGTTTCTGCTGCCAGTGGTAGCTAGAATCTGGAGAAATTTAACTGTCTTAGCTTGATAGTTTTTGGGAAGATTCTTTGTAGGAAACTGTGATGAAGTTCTTTGTTAAATGTAGACAGGGCTCATGGATGAGACTTGAGATTTCAATTATTACAAGCTCTAGAAGGTCACCTGTTAATTCACTTCTTCGATTTAAAGATGTTTTTAACCAGCTTTATGTTATCTGCTGGATGACAAACGAGACATTTCATTAAGAATCACTAAACTTTTAATCCTTCGATACCAATGTTAATACTCCTCTTGCATTCCTTGCTAACCAAGCGCTGTCTGTTGGTGCTCATCGCTGCAAAGTCTTCATACTGACCTGGAGATAATCCTGAGTGCAGTAACTGTTACTTTACAGGTATCCCAACATGCAGCCAAGTGCATTCCTGCCATGGTGTGTCCGGAGGTCACGGAACAAATCCGCCGTGAAATCGCTGCATCTCTTCATCAGCGAAAGGGAGACTTTGCTTGCTATTTTCTGACTGACCTCGTGACGTTTACGTTACCTGCAGGTACTTACAGAATTCCTCTTACTGGTGGAACATGCGACTGCTTTGTCACCTGCTTGACAATTGCTTGTTCTGGATGTATATTTGTGGTGGTGGTGTGTTTTATTTACTAAGTTTTAATAGCTTAGGTCAGATTTAGTAGTTGAATTTGCTTATTCAGTATTTGCACACTTCATACCATACATTGTTCCTGTGAACTGAGCATCTGTTGTCCCATTTAGAAATGGAAAGAAAGTGGTGTATTCTAAGGAAAGGCTGTGTTTAAAGTGAAGACTGGAGCCCAGACGTTTCTGGTCCCTAATACAGCTTTTTCCCATAGCTATTTTAGCTTTCAGTCCTTTCTGTCGAGGCCCAGAGCTATTCTTTGTATTTGTACTTGGTTGTAGCAATAGCACTTTTTGAATACTGTTGAGATATTCTGCAATCAAGAGAATGTTTGTGTATTAACAGAAAGCTTTTAGAAGACTTTTAATCTTCAGTAGCTGTTTCCTTTAATAGAAATGCTACCAGCAGTAAGAAAATGTGCACATGGAAACTGCTAATCAGCAGATCTGCTTCTTTTTTATAAAACACTGTAAGGATTGTATTTGGAACCTCCTTGGTTAAGTGTTAGCTCATCTCCTCTTGAAAAAGTCTGGATAGTATTTACCACTTGTGTACCAGCTGCCTGTCTGAGGTGCTGTATTCAGCTGTACTCTGTGGGTCACCTGTGAGAGGAAGATGGGGTGTGTTTTAAGTGTCTGGAGACTAAACCTTCGTTGCAGTTTAGAGGAGAGAAGGAAAAGGGGCAACAGAATGATTTTGTGAAACATGAGAAATACTGTTCTTGCCAGAACTTAGGAATTTGCTCAGTATTTTCGAGAAACCCATCTTCAAGCACTGTGCAGCTTTTTGATGTGTGTAATAGCCATTAAATGATTAAGGAATAAGAATGTTCAAAAGCTTTTGTACATCAGGACTGTCAGTGTATTTCCACTTTCATCACACTTTGTCAACTGAAGATCTTTTGTAGTCAGCTGTTGGGCTCAAGATAGCATTTCCAAGGGTGGAGGGATAAATCACACAAGTTTAGGAACTGGTTTCCACTTGACCTTTCAGATAAACAGATCAGATCCTCCCCAAAAGCCAGTGCATGGATGTTAAAGTGCAAAGCTTTTAAATGGATTGCTGGCACTATAGGGCAGTTTTAGTTTAAAAAGCCCCAATCAATCATACAAAAAAAAAAAAAAAAGACCACCCCAGATCATCCTGCCTGAACCAAACAATAATGTGCTTCAGTGGCAACTCATGTGCCTAAATGTGGACTTTCAGAAGCCCTGGGGTATTGGACATCTGAGCAGGACTGGCAAATACCACACAGCAATTAAGAGAGATCTTCACACCACTTAGGTCCCAGTCCTTATCCCCTGGAGTGCCTGAAGGGATATTCCTGTTTAACTGTTTTACTTACTTTCATAACTTTCATGTATTTAAGTTTCATGATTATGCTGAAGCCAGCAGAGTTTCTTTAGCTGCTGCTCTGCCTGGCAACCCCTCACTGCTTATCCTTACTCAGCCCAGGAGCAAATCTTTATGATGTAGCATATGTTTGAGTTTTAGAATGTGTGACAATGTTTGTTTTAAACGATGCAGAAGTCACAAGAGAGTTTTGCCTATTGCACAATTTTTTGCCCCTTTTTTCTCCCCTCTTGTTTTTTAAGAAGTAGGTCCATAGTTGCAGGTTCTGTCTGTACAGCTCTTGTAAGAGTTGTCAGTACTGGCATTTTCCATGTCATAGCTCAGTAGTTTTCCCAGTTCTTGTTTCTTGGCTTGCAAGCTGTGGCCTGCAAACCATTGGGGTTCTCTGAACTACTCGATTGCAGTCGGCATGAAATGACTAAAGAAGTGGATGTTCTGGACAACAAGTCTCTTGGCAAACTGTACCTGGGATAGACTGGAGGGGGGAAGCCATTCAGACGAGTGGAAAGCTATTGCTTAGGATTGAAGCTGTGATAAATACAGTAAGGGTTGAAAATGGAAGTACTCTTTTTCTAATTTCTCACGTCGAAGTGGTTGTAGTCTTTCTCCTTCAGAGAAATCCAGTCTTACCCCACGTGTGCTGGGATGATCCTTTTTGCATCAAAGGTGTGACAGGGAGGCTGAGGTGAAAACCTGCCTCAGCAACACTGGGGAGCCTTCGGTCAGAAAGGACAGATCTGAAAGGAACAGCAGCTTTTCAGAGGAGATGTCAGGGCTGACAGGGGGAAAGCTGTTGTGTAAGTTGTGTAAGTTCTCCTGAGCAGCAGCTGATGTTCTGTCTCTTTTACAGTAACATCAAGTGACTCTTGTGTTTGCTTTCTGTTTTTCCAGATATTGAAGACTTACCACCCACAGTCCAGGAGAAGTTATTTGATGAAGTACTTGACAGAGATGTTCAGAAAGGTAAATGCACAGAGAATGGCTGGAATCTCTCCTTGTTTTTCATTAGAGAATGTTTCCATTATTAAAAACAAAGTACTTGTGTGTGTATATATGTGGCTTTGTCCATCAGTGTGTTTTAAATATAGATTTGATAATTTCAAGTTAATCGTCACCCTGGAAATGATAGAATCACAGAATGGTTTGGGTTGAAAGGGACCTTAGAGGCAGGGACATCTTCTACTCTCCCAGGTTTCTCCAACCTGACCTTGGACACTTCCAGGGATGGGGCAGCCACAGCTTCTCTGGGCAACCTGTGCCAGGGCCTCACCACCTTCATAGCCAAGAATTCCTTCCCAATATCCCATCTAACCCTGCCCTCTGGCAGTGGGAAGCCATTCCCCCTTTTCCTGTCACTGCATGCCCATGTAAAAGTAATTTAAATTTAATATGTCCAGTCTATTTTTGAGGCAGAGGGAGAATGGAGTCTGTAGAAATGATGTTTGTAGTGTATCTTTGTAGAGCTTTAAAAAAAAGTGTAAAATTCAATGTTAAGTCACAAGCTTTTTAAAGAAAACTGAACAAATCTTTCCATTTCAATAACAATCCTCAACCAAATGATGTGGTGCTTTGTGTGAGGTTATGGACTGGTTTGGGGTTTTTTCTTGACACTATTTCACTTCATCCAGTGTAGTTCACCTGTTCATTGTAGTGTGAAGGAAACCTGGGTTTTATTCATGCAAGTGGATAAATTATTGAGTCCATGCCACTGCTGCGCCGTCGGGATGCTCTGAGACCCCCAGGTAAAGGTTTTAAGAGCTGACTGTCGTGTTGCAGAGCTGGAAGAGGAGTCTCCCATCATTAACTGGTCCCTGGAGCTGGGCACGCGCTTGGACAGCCGGTTATACGCACTTTGGAATCGCACTGCTGGGGATTGCCTGCTCGACTCGGTGCTCCAGGCCACCTGGGGCATCTATGACAAGGACTCTGTGCTGCGCAAGGCTCTGCACGACAGTTTGCACGACTGCTCCCACTGGTGAGTGGGTTTTATGGCAGCTTTTTGTTCATCTTTTTTTTTTTCCCAGTTTTTTAAAAACCGGCACAACCACCGCTCCCCGATTTCCTGCGGTTCCTGTTCCCTTTTGCGCCTCAAAGAGGTCAAGTCACTGGGAGTCCAGTTGTACTCCAGATCTCGTATCTTAAATAAGAGCACTGGGAACTGGGACATTCTGAACTCAGTGATGGTATGTGATAGTCAGCAAGTGGCATTTAGAGCAGTAAAATATTTTATACTGTCAGGCGTGCGCTGACCACAGCTATTACAGCTGGAATTTCTGTGTTCTTGCAATGTAAATCATGCACATGCCATGCCTGGCTGCTTGGTGGGAGCTTTGCAGAATTGTTTGTAGAAGATAGCCTTCTATTCCCTGTAAACTTTGCAGTATTTTCATTCCATCTGCTTAGTTACAGCTTGATTTGGGATTGCTCTTTTTGTCCCTGTTCTGTCTGCTAAAATAGTGGCAATAAAGCACAGTGTTGAAACTTAACTAGGGCTGTCATTTGGCTGTAAAATGTAATTTATCATTTTGTAAAAAACAACTTTTGTTGGTTTACACTGGCAACCTTCTTTAGTCTGATGTAGTTTGCCTCTCCTAGGGGGAAAATCCTTCCACTTGGACACCCGGTGGTGTGTCATGGACCAAGGGAAGAGCTGATAAAGGCTGATAATCCCAGTCACAGGCAGTCATTTCTTTTATGTTCTTTGTAGTCGAGGACAAGAGAAACAGTCAGCACATGCTAGAGAAAGAGCCTGGCCCTTCCTCTATGTGCTGTACAGGAAGTCAACAACAAAGGTTAATTTTAGTGGTACCTATAAGTAGCTTTTGCAATCACTGTCCCCAACTGCTTTTGGAGAAAACTCCCCAAATTAGCATCCGGAGCTGGATTCAGTGAAGTTGTGCTTCAGTAGCAATTCTCCCAAGAACCTGCCTCTGAAAGGATCTGTCACTACTTTGGAGTTGTTTATGGTGGACTGTGCATCTCGACCATGCAGGAATGTCCCTGGCATTGCAAGCAGTTCCCCTGAGGCCAGAACAGAAATTTATGATAGATCAGGTTTTGTTCTTTACGGTAACAAAACCTGGCATGGTATCCAGAAACGTGCTGCAAACTACTGAGCTTTGGACCAGATCTCTCAAAATGTTGGTGCTAACCGTGGCTGACCTAATGCTGTATCTGACAAAACACTCATTATTTGGGGGCTGTTAAATCTTGCTAAGCTTTTTAGTTTATGTTCTAGACAGAATTTGCATTTTACTCTGAATCTACTTAATCTTTATCCTTATTAGAAGCAGATTTTTTAGCTTTCATGTGCTCCTTAACAGGAACAAGTCTTTAAAGAACAAGTCATGTTCCTTTATAGGAACAGGTCTCTAGAAAAAGTCTTTTAGCCAAATTCTGTTGTAAATTGATCATCCTGTACATCCTATATTTGCTGTATAGATTCTGTGTGTGAAGGTACAAATAGGAAGTAAAGTCATCACTGGCTTCAGTGAGAGTTGCTGAAGGAATAGGCTCTTAAATGCAATCCCTGCTTAAACTTTTATCTAGTGGAATTATTCTTTAAAGCCTTCACAAAGACATTTTGAAATGGGTATTTTTATAGTCAGACAGAGAACACTCATGTAACTCATTTGGCCTCATTTTGTTATGTTTGTTTAGATGCTGAACAAAGAAGAATCTATTTACCAGAGACACTCTTGTGTCTGGTACTCAGAAAAAGCTCAGTGCTGAAGTTCCCAGAGGCTCTGGCCTGTGGAATCTTTCCCACTCACCTTTAAATAACTACACTTTTAGTTTACACACAAGTGTGTTCTGATGTGTCCCTTTTTGTACTCCACCATTAGCTTTTGTTGGAGAGTGGGCACATGCCCTAAGTTGCCTTTCAGATTTTTTTTTCATGGATGCATTTAGTTCTTTTCTGTTAACCTGAGAAGTTTGCTGAAATGAATTCCAAGTGTTGTCTATGTCTGAGTAGCTCAGGGAAGAAACTTCTTCAGGAAAACACTTTCACAGTCAATCTTTTGGGGAGTAATTTGTTTTGTTGGTTTTTTTTTTCCCCCTCTTTTTTTTTTTTATTTCCCTTCTGGTTTCTGGAGTTCTCTCCCACTGTGTTGGTGGGGGGTTTGTTTGGGTTTTTTGTTTGTTGTTTGTATGTTGTTGGTATGTGTGTTTTGGGGTTTGTTGGTTTGGTTTTTTGTTTTGTTTTCTTTCCCTCGGAATCTGATTTAATTTCTCTCAGGGGCCCTGGCAATTAATTCATTTAGCACAAGGTGCTCTGTTAGAGATTTCTGGGGGGAAAACACAAAATACTTTATCAGCTGCAGAGATGGAAGCAGTTGGTGCATTTGGATAGAAACTGAAATGTAGATCCAGAAGATTCCTTGTAGATACATTACTGTGAATTAGCAGAGACCTATCCAAGTGTCTTACTGATAGGAATTTTAAGCCACATAAAGGTTTTAGCTGGACTCAGGAAAGCCTGGCTGGTGGCTGTTCTACACACCAAGGCTTTAGGATGGTCACAGCTTCACTGAAAGCATCGGAAAGGTTTGATCCACACACGTTCACTGTCTGTTGATTTTCTCAGATTTTAATTAAATGAGTTCATTTCGGTGACTTTTTTAATAAGCTGAACTTCAGAATGGTTTCTTTGTCTTCACAGTAAAGGCCATTGTTTAAAAGTTGGCTTAGCACTATTCCCTAAACCTCTGTCCCTAATGTGAGGTTGTGGTTTTGCCCTAGTACTGTGATGGGACTGTGTTTAAAACTTGAGAAAGCCAACATCTGCTTTTTAATGTGTGGGTCATTTTTCACTGTAGATGATTAAGAAGGATAAAATATTGTCACTTAACTACCAAATAAAAAAAAATAGAAATACTGTGACTTAAAACTTTCAGTGTAAATCATATTAATCCCACTTTCTACATTTGATTCTTATCCACACTGGTTTATATAATGTGAAATTACCATAACCTTTGCTCCAAAAACTGGTAGGAAACAGATTCTGCATTTTAACCATGGTCTATTTTAAATTGATACGGGATTACTTTGTAGTTAATTGGCTTGTGATATGGTTAAAAATAGAGAATACCTGTATTTTTTGTGTTAGAAGAATGAGCAACTCCTCTGTTATGGAATGGAATGTCTTAACTATGTGCCCTGTCCATCAGCACTTAAATAAACCCAAATAAGACTTTAAAAACAAACTATTCCAAGAAGTATGACACTATCCAGGAGCTTGGTAGGAACTTGGATCATGTTTGCTGCAGGCATTGCAATGCCAAGTGATTTCTTAAATGAGGATTTCTGAATGGAGTCTCTTGAAGATTAAAAACAAAACCAGTTTTCCTGACCTATGCTCTCTTTCTTCCTCCTTCTTGGACTTGGGACAAAGGATTAACAAGGGTTAAATATTGCTGTCAGGGTTATGGTGGTTGAGTAAATATTTTTGGCTTTACCACCCTTTCTCCCTGTCTTAACAATGTAGGTTCTACACACGCTGGAAAGAGTGGGAATCGTGGTATTCCCAAAGCTTCGGTTTACATTTCTCGTTGCGGGAGGAGCAGTGGCAGGAGGATTGGGCATTCATACTCTCCCTTGCGAGCCAGGTAAGAAAACGCCCGTGAAAGAGGGCTGACAGAAAGGGTATTTCAGTTTCTGACAAGAAATTGCATGAGATCCAGGTGTTGTTCAGGGATTAAGAATATTAATATATGAAGGAAAACGTTGCTTGAAGTATTACTGGGTAAACTCTTCTACCAATATGCAAAGATTCATTTCAAATTACAATTTTCGAGCTTGCTCTTAAGAAATACAAAAAAAAAAAGTCTTGTGGTGTCAGCAAAGTCTGTGGAATAAACTAATACACGACTGTCTGCCTAATGTCCTCCTCCAGCTCCTGCAGCACTTTTGCCTCCCAAAACACACCTACAAATCTGTCATCTTACACTTCTGGAACTTCAGCAAGCTGTTATTTTATAACTCCCCTCCAAAATGAGATTTACATTCCTACAAGCTTCCGGCTGTAGGAATATTTTTAGCAAGTATAAACATGATTTTGATGGTAACTTCTTGAGCTTTGTTTTGGATGTGCCCTTTCCCTATCATCAAAAGGTATTGGCCTTAGCCAGAGTGAATTATTTTTAGACTAACATTATGTGGAGTTTCAGTTCTAGCTGGGGAATGAAGTAAGTTGGATTGAATCTGGGCAATAGGACAAAGAATTATTACTGACATGCTAAGTTTTGTGCAAGCTGAAGTGTTTTTGCTTATTTCCAAAAGTCTACCAGTCTTCTGTTTTTCCAGTCCAAGCTATATCACTCTTAAAAACACTTTCTACCTCCATTTGGAGACTGTTTTTCAAATTTCCAAGTATGGAACGATAAGTTTTGTTTCAAGTGATGTCTTTCTTTGTGTTTGGTTCAGCCTGGAGCAAGTTTGGAGCAGACACACATTTTTGTACTTGCACATATTCTTAGAAGACCAATTATAGTTTATGGAGTAAAATATTACAAGAGTTTTCGAGGAGAAACATTAGGATATACCCGCTTTCAAGGTAAGCCTTTAGTTTTTCAAATTCAGTTTTAAAAAAGGTTCAACTGTAAACTTAAAGGGAGAGTGACATTAAGTTACTGTCTGGGAGAGGATGGAATTCTGTCGTAGGTAAATTTTCATTTGCTATTAAAAAGAACAAAACAATGCCCTCAAAACTTCTAGTTTTTCATTTTAGAGTGGGCGTGGTGCCTGTGACCACAGTAAAAATGTATTCTGAGCTCCACTCGACATACCTGAAGTCTGCGATTTATATGAAATATTCTGATTGTGAAAATTTACCGAAAGGTGTGTGGCTTGTACTACTGCAAGGCACAAGAGGTTTAATAAGTGGACTTTGAAATGTGGCTGCAAATATTCATTTTAGAAACTGCAGAATTTAGCATTTCCTGGAGGAAGCTCATAAAGGTGGGGGCAGAGGGTGTTGGCACGGGCCAGTTTTTCCCTGGAGCGACAGCAGGATCTGCTGGGTGTCCTTTGGGAAAGGAGGGCTGTGCCTTGTCACCGCAGCAGCCTGGGAGGGCGTTTCTGGAGCAGCCCTCAAGAGCAGTGACAAATAGCCACCCCTAAAGCAAGGGCCAAGGGCATTCGGGGACAGGAAGAGAGATTAACGTAGTGTGGAGATGATACAGTTGAGCTTTTTATTGTAGCTGATTTAAAATAAAAGAAGTGGCAACTTGAATGTAGCAGCCAAAAAGGAGGAATTCTGTTCATAAATACTCTACCAGTAGTTACTGTGTGAGGTATAAGACTAGGTAACTGAGTGACACTTACAAAATATTGGTCAACCAATAATGTAAATCTCACTTCCTGCAAAAGTGAATCCCATGATGTACTTTAAAGGAGGTTTTAAAAGTTTGTCTGTGTTTCAGTAATTCACACTTTACAGCAAGTGTGATGTAAATACTGACCTGTTTCTCATTAGTACTACGATTTTCCATAGTTTGATCAGGTTCTTTCTGACTTTTTCCTCTTCCTAGTCTGACTTTTTCTCCTTCTTGTCTTCTGGGCAAACAGCCTGACTGTCCTTAAAATAAATAAGATGTTCAGCTGACTCAGTTCAGCTTTGCTTAGACATACATCTGGAAATTTCTAAAGATGTGTTTTCTGTTTTGCAGCCAAATCTGTGTTAGGACAATTTTCTTCTCTACTACATGCCTAAAAAACTTTATTATTCCAAGAATAAAACTTCAGAAGGGATTTGGAGCATCTGCACAGACTCAGCAGTAAACAAGACCTGTGTGGAAAGAACTGTGTGTGTCACAGGGGGTTGGGGTATTTGTTTTGCCCACGGTTCATCTTCCTGGGCTCGAGTATACCTGCTTGGTGATGACCCACTATTTATTTATAACTTGGTGGAGGACTTCCCAAAGCATCTCTTTTGGTGATTTTAAAAAAAAGTGTGATAACTTTGGAAGGAGGCAAACCCATAATGTATGGAAACCCCCAAGCTGTGGAGTTAATCTGTAACTCTGTTTAGATCTTTAGAAAACCTGAGCAGCTGTTCTGCTTCTGTGTTTGGGGCAGTAACACAACTCATGTAGGGAAATGAAATACTTCTTTGAAGAGTCTAAAAGTTTGGTGCTCTTTGTAGTTACATGTTATCTTTTATTTGAGATGATGGAAGGTTGGGAAAGAACAGTTTTTCGTGTCACACGGATCTGACATCTGACACTTCGGCTTTGTGTTGCTTTTGACTCCAAGGTTCTGTGGTTTGTAAATGTTTTTATTTCCAAGATTGGGCATCAAGGCAGAGAAGTGTTACACAGCCTAACTGTGCTGAAATTGTCTTCTTGCTCTGTGAACCAGAAGGTAACTGGGAGTCTGGGACAACGTTTTACTGGAAATGGGTTTGCAGGAATTTAGGCAGCCAGATATTTGTGACTTGATTTGTTTGCCACAAGCCACATCCATCCATACATGGAAACACGCAGCACTGTGGACAGGTGAACTTGGGAGTCCTGTGTCAGATTACCTGGAATTACTTCTATCCCTGTCCAGCCACATTTTTGTGGTTAATGTGTGCTAATTAAAAGTCAGCACAGCTGAGACCCAACAGCCGTCGGGCTCGGAGCAGCGTCGGCTGCCAAGAGGAATCTCCTGGAAATGGTACAGGACCGCTCTGGGTTTGTGGGGGAGCTGTGGGGAGTGCTGGGGTGTCCCTGCCTTGCTGGGTAGCCCCCTGCCTGTGTTTAACATCACATCCACCAAAAAAAGAAAGGAAAGAGAGATTGTGGTGCAGATGTGATTGATGTGCTGTCCCTGGAGGGGTTCAAGCGTTGGATGGGGTTGGGAGCAACCTGGTCTAGTAGAAGATTTCCCTCCCCATGGCAGAGAGTGGAATGAGATGACCTTTAAGGTCCCTTCTGACCCAACCCATTCTGTGATTGTAGGTTATAATGGAAATGGGGAATTGGATTTTTTAAATACTTGCTTAACGTCATGGTTCAGTTCGTAGCTCCTTGGAAGGTATTTCAACCTTCTTACCATCCCAAAAATACTCTCCCTGAGAGGAATTTTTTCTCCAGGGATTCCTTGTTCCAACTTGACAATCTTGCTGTAACTGCTGTGAATCCCATAAGTGACAACCTCCTTGTTTCCCAGGTTGCAACTGACTGTTAATGCTTCTTTAAATATTAAGGCTTTGACAGTGAAAGATCCATTTACTATTCAGCCCTAAGTGTGCTCCTGGTTTGGCTGCATGTATTTAGTGGCACCAATATACGGCTTTTAAAATTGATCAGGAAAAGAGGTGACTGACTGAAGTGATCCTCAGATCAGTTTGGAGAAACTAAATCCTATGTGGGTGGCTCCCAGGATAGGTGTTAGCCCCTACTCTTTATTTTCCATGCCTTGTGTTCGTGTCAACTGTGGTTACACAACCTTCTCACTTTATATCAGAGTGACTTTTATAACCCGTAAGAGCACTAGATATTCTCCCTGGTAATGCCTGAAATTCCTTTCTTGTGGAGCTCATCACATAATGTTGAGGAGGAATGGCAAGTGTAGCACAGCCTTCTGTCATGGGGAAATGATTAGTGGGGAATTTTTAATAAGGCAAAACAATGGTGAAAAAAAAATCCAAAAAGTTGCTGAATTTTATTGTAGGGATTATGTTGAGGCAAACAGGTGAATTTTAGTCCTGAAAGGTCATGTAGCCATGCTAGGTGTGCATGAAGAACTAATTCCCAGGAACTGAGGGACTATTTCCCTTACTTTTGACTATATGTTATTTTCAATGTAACTTTGAATTTTGACCACGTTTGGTTCTTTCCCTAAATGTAAAGGCTTGGAACTTTTTGGGTAACACTTATTCCTGCATCTTCAGTTGTTTCATTAGAGTGAGATTTAATAATGGGGACAGGAGGAAGAGAGTGCTAAGAAGGTATTAAAAGGATTTGTCCTTAAATCAAGGTGTAAAAACTTTGTCTGAATCTTAATCTGAAAGAAATGGAAAGACATTCAGGTAGCTCTTGATTGCTAATTCAAAAATGGGGGGAAAGGGACAATTATTTACTGGTAGCCCCCACTAATTTTTACTGCAGCAAAAAAAGCTGAGTTCTAAACTTAAGTAAAACCTCCAAACCCACCCCCTGCCTCAGATTCCCGTTTTAGCATTCCCCCTCCGTGGATGTTGGAGGAGAAGTGCCTTGTTTTGCTGCAGCAGCTGTACTAGGAGGGGTTGCTATGCTACATGTGCACTTCAGTTTATGTGGGGCTATTTTTAACCTGTCACAAGGTGAGCTGTGCTTCTGCTGAAGTTGTCTTGCAGCAGTGCACACCAGGAATTACTTTTGTTCCTGGAAGAAAGGGGTTCCAGCTTTGTTTTGAGACCTCGAGCAAATTGCTGTATTTATTGCTAAAAATGGTGGGGAGAAAAAGTGCAGTTCCTCTCAAAACCTGTGACATCAGGAGTTTGCTGTACCTGAGCAAAATAGTATCAGCTTTTTGGTGGGGTTTTGGGGTGGTTTTCCTTTATTGAGGCTAGATATGAATAATTGATGTGGGTTAATTTAATCTGTGACTACTGTGTATGAGCAGTCCCATTCTCTCTGGGATGGGTTACATTGGTACTGAATAACATTTAGTGCAGTAAGTTCTCTTAATAATAACTTTTGTGAGCAGATGGTGGAGTTTTTGATCTGGTAAAAATAGACATCTGACAGTAGATTTTATTTCTGTGATCCAGAATCTGATTTTTTTTTCTTCTTCACGTGTTTTTTCTATTTTAAGAAGAGTTACCAAACATAAGACTGCTTTTTAAATCTTGGTTTTATTCATCACTGTACTATGGACTGTAGGTTTTAGGGATAGGGTAGTGTGATATTGGTTATGATTGTAATGGCTTTTATGTCTGAACTTGTAGAGTTGCAAAGATACCTGACTTAGTTTTCAGTACAGCTAATTATTATTAATTAACATGACCTGTGTCAGTGTAGACCAAACCATATGTTTTAAATACTTGTGATGTGCTGCTGTTACTGTTTAGCCAAAGCCAAAAGGTTTGTATGAAAATCCTACCTTGTGGAACACTAATTCCGAGTCTTACCCTCCGTTTCAATTTCCCAACAGGTGTGTATTTGCCTTTGTTATGGGAACAGAGTTTTTGTTGGAAAAGTCCTATAGCTCTGGGCTACACGAGGGGCCATTTCTCCGCCCTGGTTGCCATGGAGAACGATGGCTATGGCAATCGAGGGGCTGGTGCTAACTTGAACACTGACGATGATGTTACTGTTACTTTTCTACCCCTGGTGGACAGCGAGAGGAAACTATTGCACATTCACTTCCTTTCTGCTCAAGAGGTAAGAAAGAATCTGTGTGTGGCTGGTCCCCTTTGTCACAGCTCCTTGTTGAAGCTCTGTAGCCTTGACACTACAGCTGTGTTTCTGCTGCTCAAAGAGTTACAGGGAGTGTGCTGTTCTGTTTAATTACTGCTCCTCCCTTCCCTGTCATTTGAGGTGATTCTGAAAGGTATTTTCCCACAAATTTCCTGCTGATTTGTAGCTCTGTAACTTCATTTGTCCATTGTGAATCATAGGACATTAGAATAGAATCACGAAATATCCTGAGTTGGAAGGGACCCACAAGGATCCTTGAGTCCAACTCCTGCCTCTGCACAGGGCACCCCAAAATCCCACCATCTGTCTGAGAGTGTAAAATATAAGCACATGTAGAACAGGACCCAGAAGTAAGGATTTTGTCACTAATGCAAGACTGAAATCTGCCTTGTGGTTTTTTTTTCCCCCCCCCAAACAATGCAGTACAAATATTGCCCCATAGTTACAGCACATTCTACCTTTTATTCTAATGAAACTCAACTTGATTTTTCTTTAGTAACTGTGATGAAGACATGGAACCGCTTAAGGGTGTTCATGGGGGAAGGGAGGGTGGGAAAACCTGAAGTAACTGCAAAAAGTGGGCATCCTGTGATACAGGAGAAAAAAAATGGATGTTAAGTCTAGAGAGAAATGTTTCTTCAGCAGGCCACAAAAGAGGAAATGTTTCATGTCAAGAACTCTTAAAACTCCTAAAAAATGTCTTTGTAAAGCCAGAAGGCTCTTTTAGGAAAGGAGGTTGTAACCAGGTGGGGGTTGGACATCAGGAAGAAACTCTTCACACAGAGAGTGACTGGGCATTGGAATGGGCTGCCCAGGGAGGTGGTGGAGTCACTGTCCCTGGAGGTGTTTGAGGAGAGACTGGACGTGTCACTCAGTGCTGTGACAAGGTGGTGTTGGGTCATGGGTTGGACTCGGTGATCTCAGAGGTCTTTTCCAGCCTGGGTGATTTTGTGGCTTACTCTTCTTAGTGCCTACAGTAACTAACCAGCCGCTCAGAAATAACTGAAATTTAGGAAGGCTGAATTGGAAATACAGATGTGAAAAATATGGATGGGAAGAACAGCTGGAGGATATTTCCAGAGCCTTCAAACTTTGGTTGTGGGCATCAGTTTGGCTTTTGGAGACAACAGGGTGCAGCGGTGTCCTTTGAGCAGGGACCGCACTGCGGATTTTGGAATATCCCAGGGGCCTTTCTGGCAGTGCAGGTGGGGCGTGAGGGCTCATCCTGGGTATTTTCTCTCGCCCCCCAGATCGGCAACGAGGAGCAGCAGGAGAAGCTGCTCCGGGAGTGGCTGGACTGCTGCGTGACGGAAGGGGGGGTGTTGGTGGCCATGCAGAAGAGCTCCCGCCGGCGCAACCACCCGCTGGTCACACAGATGGTGGAGAAGTGGCTCGACCGCTACCGGCAGATCCGGCCCTGCACGTCCCTGTCGGACGGCGAGGAGGACGAGGATGACGACGACGAATGATGGTGACGAATAAAGTGAAAATGAGCCGCGCAGAGTGTCTGACCAGCAGTTGTGCTGTGGCAGTGGGGTGTGGAACCACCCGGGTCTGGGGGGATACGTGCTGGGGAAGGATTCTCTGACAGCACGGAGGGAGGATAGAAGCTCATCCTGCTGCCTGGAGAGAGCGAAACGGGCTGGACTCCAGTTTGTATAAAAACACGAAAAAGAAACAAAAAACAGCTAATTTTATTATCAAGACGGGAAAAAAAAAACAAAACCAACCCCATTTTTCTTTCTGACTGACTGTAAATCTGTCTATAAATGTACCGCATGTGGTTGTGTAAGAGGTTGTGTAATAGGAAACGTATACCAGCATCTTAATTATTGCAGAGAAATTTTTCAACTAAGGGCACTTCTGAAAGCACATGTTAGCTGGATGTCTCCTCCCTGCCCCCGAGATTCTTTTACAGTAGGACTTGGTCTTCTCCATCACCTTTTAGATACTCCGACACATTTCCCTGAAAGGCCCTTTTTTTGTGAAATCTCACTAGTGCCCAGGTCAGATTGTGAGAGGGTGTTGTTTTTTTTTTTTCCTTTTGTTTGCACAAAATACCCACAGCAAGTCATAAACAAAAGTACATTCATTATTTTACTAATATTTTAGTTATTGCTGTGCCCATATAATAAAGTCTAAACTCTACGGAACAAACTGGAAGAGAAGCTAAATTTTTCATTGAGTGAAATGATTTGTTTCCTGAAAAAGCTTTTTTTTTTTTTTTTCCCCCCCTTTTTTTTTTTCTTTTTTTCTCTTCTAATAGTTAATAGATTCCTTTCAGTGTAGGTAAGAATATTTATTCAGAGAAGTGACCTAAAAGGTAGGGATTTTATTCCAGTGAGCATACACTAAACAAAACTGTGTGAAATCTGAGAACTCAAACACAGTTGAGAATTTCCTCGTCTTGCTGTGATACAAGTTATATATACCATTTTATCATTTATTCTTTGATCACTCAAACATTGCTGCAAATGAAAAAAACACCTTTTTAAAGGGTTTCTCCTCGGTCACTAAATCTAGTGAGAATCCACTTGGCAGTTCTAATTAAAAAGAAGAATCTATGCTCAAATTGTTTAAAAGTACTGTTATATATTTCTCAGTATGTAAACCTGGGAATTTCTTGCATGTTGATTGATGTGGCCATACTTAAACTTATGTAAGTTCCTAAGATTGTAAGTTCAGAGTATATTCTCCAGTAGAAATTTTATTATATTTGATAACTTTAGCCATGTAACCTGTAATGGATAAAGTTTATCTAAAAATCTCACTGAAACACTAAAGGTTAATGCCAGTTTCTACATATACAGTGCAATTCAGGTTGTCTTGAAAAGCACTTTTGATGGTGTGGTGGTTGAGTAAGAAATTTTGCAGTAGATGAAATTGTTTTAATTAGAATTTGGAAAGAAGCCCCATAGCACATATTTTTATGTATTTCAAAGCTATGGAAACCCTGAGGGACTTGCTGCTTTTTCTTCCAAATGCTGCTTAGATGGTGTTGAAACGTGCACAACTCCTACAGAAGCTTGGTGATGACACCGAAAGTATAGAAATAATGAAGTACTGTATTAACTTAGCAATTATCCCGTCCCAGATTCCACGGAGGGTTATTATGTCTTCACCCTTTTTTGGCCTTTAGATCTCTGGTTGGTGCATGCCCAGATTTCCAGGTGAAGGGATGCTTCTCTGCCATGTCCGTGTGGGTGACCTGAACTCACCTGGCAAACTGATGATACCGCAGAGGTTCTTCACGAGTGTGTGGTTCAAGTTTCCTTTCTAGATTGGGATTTTTTGGGTCCTTTTTCTTAATTTGCAGTGAAATCCTTTTATACCTTGTCTAGCTGAGGACAAAAAGCTCTTGTGTCGGGGGAGCTGAATGCAGGGCAGGCTGGGATGAGGATTTCCGTGCCCTGAGCTGGCCTGCACCCTGCAGTGACGTGGTTTGTGTCGTGGTGTGGCCATGGATGTCCGAATTCAGGACTGAGCATGCCAGCTTTAGAAGACCAGCTCCTGTAAATTCAGATCCCACCTGCCCTGTTCAGCCCACCATCTAATGGACAAAAGGATAAGCTCCTGGCTCCGTAGCCTGCTCTCAGGATGCTGTGCTTTTTTCACCTCCCACCCCCCTGCTTTGGGCTGTGCTGTTCCATTTAGGGAAGTGGAGCTTCCTTGTCACGGGGGGAGAACAACCAATGTGAAAATCTACCTTGAGCCAAACTGGCCGAGCACTCCTGCCCTCTGTTGCTGTCCGTGGGCTGTGGCCTGATGATCCCTGTCCCCCAGCACTTCCCCACATCCCGTGCAGTTCCCTGTTCAGTGAGTTCAGCTGTTCCTCAAACGCATGCACCGATTATTTATCAAGTCCTGGCCTGAGAGGACAGTCCTGGTACTTTGAAGCCCTCAGCTTCCTTGATCATTATTGTTTGTTCTGATGTGCTGTACAATGGTATGTTCAGGTTCACGTGCTTCACAGGCCGTTTGGGAACTGGTGAAGTGTCTTTTTTTTTTTTTTCCCCCCCAGAATCAAAGTAATCCAAACCTCATGTACCTGTAGATTAAAGAGCTGCAACCCCCTGCTTGTGCTCGCACCGCAGTCAGTGTGTCAGTGGCTCCTCCAATCACACACTTCAAAGTTCACAGACACTGAGGTTGATCTGCAAACGCTCCCCTGCAGCTCGTTGGCAAGTTCTGCTCTCTCAGCCAAGTACATACATAAAATATTGGGTTTCTCAGTGTTACGTTCCTCATATTAAGGCTCGCAGCAGCACACGCTTTCCTAGCGCAGAACTTGGCTTCTCCTTGCTACCTCCTTTACAGCTGGTTGTTTGGTTTGGGGTTTTTTTTGGTTTGTTTTTTTTTTTTTTCCTTTTCCCTTCTGGTTTTATTTATGAATTCCTCAGTGAAAATCCCTGTATTTCTTTTGTTTTTAATATATTAAAATTTAGCAATTCTGGATTCTTCCAAAGTTCTGCTGCATGGCTTATGGCAAATACTCCCAGTTGTGTTTCCTCCATTAACCACGTCGGTTTGTGTGCATTTGGAGACCCTTGTTTAATTTCTGCTTTTCCTCCCCTCTCCCCTCCCCCATTTTATGCAGTAACTTCCCTTATCCCCCTTTTTTTTTAGGTTTTACTTAGTGTTTGACACCTTCAAGCTGCTTGTTTTATGCTGCTCTGACATCCATAGAGTTCTCCCTGGAGAAGGAGGGGATTCTCCCAGGAGAGTCTCCCTTCCCACCTTCCCTGTGTGCAGGGTAACAGCAAAGCAACAGCACAAATCTTCAACAGTAACTGTTTATCTCCCTTTCCTCTGCCCAATAATTTTCCTTTTGAGAGCTGCAGTTTCCTAGTGCTTTGGCACATCCCAGTTGTGATGTTACTCTTCGCTTTCCACTTCCATGGATGTGATCTCTGTGCATTTTCCTGATGTTCTCGCTGCAGGCACTTGTAACCCTTGGGATCGCTTAATCTCTGCTCCTGTTGAACTTGTAGCACTTTCATCCTTGGTTTTGGTTGAGAGGGAAGTCTGGGTGTTGGATGAGAACTCCAGCATTTTCTGAGCTCAGCCTCTCGCTGTCCCTCTGGAGAGTCCACTCCTGGCACACAAATTCCTGTGGTGCAGGGAAGTACCGGCACGATCTGGGATGTGGCTCTTACTGAAAATAAAGTACCACAGCTCGTTTATTTTTAAAACAACTCTAAACCTTAACATCAATTCAGTGTTTTCCGCTTGGTTCTGATGGTCGTTTCAGTCCTTCCCAAATACCTCCCCTGAACCTGACCTGTTTTACCCCAGTTTCTCATGGAGGTCATGGATAATTCACTGCTGGGCCACGTTGAGCACTGACAGAGAGCAGTCAGTGGCCTCTTTTTTGGACTGTTTGAAGCTGGTAACTAGGTTTCAGTTTAATGCAAACACAATACAGAGTTTTTTAACTTGGACACTTCTGATTTCAGCTTTTTTAGTCTCTTTCCAGACCAAACTCTTTGCCCCATTTAACTCCATGTGTGCAGAACTCAGACACGGGGAAAGAAAGGGCGGAAACAAGAACAGGCCTTTTGCCCAGTGAGGCTCAAAGCCACCAGCACCTCTTGAGCATGTTTTTGGGTTTATTCTCTAGTTGTTTGTTAATGCTTCAGTTCTTGAATACATACAAAAGATGTCTGAGGTGTAGCTGCTTTCAGAGCTGAGTGGAAAACCACAGTGATGCTTTCCTACGGAGGCTGCCTGTTACAGAGAATCTTCCCTTCCCACTTTAAACACTCCCAAAGTGTGACCAGACTTACATTTCTGTACCTTCGGGCACTCTCAGTGTCTTCAAGCCCCAGGTTGCAGCGAGAGCTCTTGCCTCCCAGAAATTATAGAAATTTTATCACTTTTTATTGAAAACTGCACTGAACGCTAAATGTCCACCTTTACAATAAACAAATACAGTAACGGTAACACACTAAAACAAAACATACTGATAGCCATTGGTTTCTTTTTTGTTCCCTTGGGACAGCTCAAGATTTCTTTTTTTTCTTTTTTTTTTCTTTTTTTTTTCATCACAGAAACAGGAATGTACCCATACAAAGGCTCAAAACAGGCCATCTTTAAAAACAAAAAGGCGATGATTCACAAAAGACTATGAATATAACATGTAACTAGTTGATACAAATCTAATAGGATTTGTTAAAATCAGTCACATCTAATAACACATCTTGAAGTGTTCTTGTATAAAATATCACGTGAAGAAAAGAAGACTTTTATCAATGTCTAAAAAAGTGGATTTTGTTCATAGACAGTCTGACAAGTTACCATAAAAAGTGTTTCCTGAGACATAAGGAAATGCAACATTATTCTTGAACCCTTTCCAGCTCAAGACTTTTTCCACTTGATAAAATAGCTGCAGATTTAAAACTGAGAAAATATATTTGAGTACAAATAGTGTGTGAAACTTAATACTTTCTTCTTTTTTTTTTTCTTTCTTTTTTCTTTTTTTTTTTCTTTTATTTTTCTTGCATCATTGCAGGGCGTAGGTGGATGCACAGCTACTTTATTCAGTGTATTGGGCAGAGAAGAGACTGGCAGTTTGGTTTTTTTTTTTCCTTAGCCTGGGAGGGCAGTGGCTGTTGCCTGGAGCCCTTTCTGCCCTCCCCATCCCACGGATCCTGGGTGGAATGGCTAGAACTTAAACCTGGCAGGAGAACTTCTGTTACACGGCACTGGCCCTGTGAGACTGCAAAAAAAAGGAACAGTAGTAGTAGTAGTTTTCTTTTTTTTTTTTTTTCTTCCACTTCTAAGCCAGGACTGCTGCCTCCCGTTAGGAGAGGTACCAGACACATTAACTCTGTAAAGATGGCTTAATTCAGTGGTCTGAGCACCGTGCAGGAGCCCTGTCCTTCCCAAGGAATTGAGGGGTGGGGGAAATCTATTTTTATTCATGTGATTGATGCACAGATGAAGGAAACTCAACACACAATAACAGAAGTTGCTCATTAATGTATCACATCCTAGTTTTCAGCGCTGCAGTAAGAGGTGACTTCTCCAGGGCTTCTCCCCAGTCTTGGCTGCTGTTGCTTTGTCGGGAACACTGGAACACCAATGATGCGTCTGTCCAAAATCAACATTACAAATTTCGTATCAAATTCTTCTTTTTTTTTTTTTAGTTCATGTATAACTTCTTTTCCAATGTCTCTTGGTCCTAAGTTTATTGAATGGTTTTTAAATTATCTGCTATTGCTCGTTGGGATGTTCCCTGTTGTCCCCGTGTTTTGTGGGCTGGTTGGGAGATGGAGCTTGGGACGGATGTGCCACTGTGGGAAGGTTGTGAGTGACGGGGATGCCTCCGGGGATGATGCCCTCCATAGCTGCCGGTATTCCTCCCGGTGCCACACTGACCATCCCGGGGGGGTACCTGGGACAGGGGGCACAGAGAGGGCTGTGTCACGGCAGAGCTCAGCACACGCGGATCACCCGACGCCCAGCGCGGAGACCACGGAGACAACAAGCGGCAAAGAGATCCCACTTCCCTTCTAGAGCCACCTAGAAGGGTTTTCCTTTTAAGTTACAAGGGAGAGCTCAGAGTTACACATTAACCAGGGGTGCTGTGCCTTGGGTGAGTGTCCTCTGCTACCACCATACCGGGGCTGCGGCTTGTTCTGTACCTTCCAACGGCTGCTGAACCACAGGGGGACCTTTCTCCCTCGAAAAATTGGCTAAGGAACCACGGCAGTGCTCTTTGCTGACTCAGTCATCCCTGTGTGGGAACACCCTTGAACACCTACACCTGTTCTGTGTGCAAGGTGAGCTGCATCTTCCTCATGTAACAAAGCACAGCTGAAAGCCGGGGTCAGATCTTCCCGGGAGCAGGAGGAGTTACACATATTCCAAGAAACAATACTGACTTGGAGAACGGAGGACAACCATTTCTTGAGCTGCCCAAAGTAAGACATGATACAGGGGCAAGGAGGCCAAAACCCTCTGGCGCTCTGTGGGCACGTGGGGCCTGAGAGGCCCCCACCACAGCACTTCCCTGCTACTCCTGCTGCCTTAGGGAAAGGTGGAACAGGATGCCAGGAGAGGAAGGGAGGTTTTACCTGCCCGTGAAGGTAAATCTTACAGGGGAGCTGTGGATCCTGAGCAGCTTAGGCAGGATGAAGCTCCCTGCAGAGACTGAGGTTAAGCTGGGAAGCCAAGGCTTGTGCTCAGGTAATGGCACTGCCCCCGTGTTTTGGAGCAGGCAGGAGCAGGACCAGGGGGATGCATTCTCCAGGCCTGGATGTTCTGGTCAGAGTGAGTGCTCACTGCCTGTGGCCTGAATGGCACAGGAGCTGCCTGGGGCTCTGCTGCAGGATTAACTCCTGCCTGACTCCGCCTATGGCATGACCTGATGCGCCCCACGGGGTTTTTTTTGTATCTCAGAGTATTTTTGGCAATGGCTGCCCATGCTCCAGCGCAGTCCTTATGCCTAATGTCTCCTCTCGCCATCTGAAACAGAGCAATAAGTAACCCTTAATCTCGGATTTAGGTGGAAATTAGGTCACCTGACTAGGGCCCTATATTTGGAGCTTTTTCCCTGGCTCATTAACCCGTAAGCTGGGCCAGGCTCACAGCAGTTGGTGCACGGACAGGAGCACAGAGCACATCTGCAGTTGCCTCTGCAGTTCAGAAGCCACATCCAGCTTGTGGAGGGGTCTGGGGGCTGCTCCCACTTCCAGAGAACTGTACAGTGACTCCTGGCCCACCGGGATGCAGGCTCTGGAACAGGGAGGCTTTATATACACCCGTGGTTGCATCAGGCAGCATCCCCAGCGGTGTGAGAGCTGGTCCTCAGGTGTCACCCGGGATTCCACCGTCCCTGTACCGCTGGCATCCCAAGTTCGCTGCTGCCAGCGGCGCCGGGCGCTCCCGTTCTCCCGCTTACCTGTACGTGGCACCATTGAGCTCGGGATGAATCGCCTGCTGGTCTATTACTGACCATGGAGCCGTTGTGACAAAGAATTCCTTATTCACACAGTTCCTTAGGCTTTCTGGGATGCGCCCTGGAGTTGGGGATAACGGTAAGTTTGTGTCAGGCAGGTCCCAGCCTTATCACCTAACAATAAACTACAATTTTTATAATTTCTCTATATTTCTTAGCATAAAGGATGGGTGGGGAAAAAAAAAATTTCATAACCCTTGTTTCAGGAGGATGTTTTGGCTGTCCTGAGGTGCAGGGTTGGAGACCAGTTTACCATCCTCAGTCCCAACTCTGTGCTTTCAGGAAAGCTGTTCCCTCGAGCCCACTGCTTTGGAAGCAGACAGGAAGCTGTGCCTTCCACCTTCACAAGGAGGCCAACTTTTAGGATAAGAGAACCACCCATTTGCTGGAGTATTGTGCCCGCCACCTTGCAGCAAGCTCAGTTACAGCAGGAGTTGGGCACAGGTGCTTCCACGGCCTTGGGATCTGGTTTTGGAATGTGGTGGCTGTGGTCTGCACCACTCTGTGGGTTAGCACCAGCACTGAGCAGATTCCCTGCTTCCCTGTCCCTTTCTCTCCAGTCACCGATACCAGTCCTTGTCCCATTCATCAAAAATAAACAAACCTCAAAACCCCACAAAAACCCTCACCCAACCACGCACATCCCCAAATGACAGAGAAGTAAAGTTTGCTCTCTCAGCTCTTTTGCAGGGAAGTAAATCGGGGTTAGATCCCTTTCCCAGTCCCCTGCTGGGACACGGGCAGGGTGAAGCTCTGACTCTGCCCCTCCCGGCTCCCATTCCAGGCACGCACGGGAGCCAAGCCCAGCATCCCCCCCTGCCGGGTACCTGTGATCGCGCGTCGGATTTCAGTAGCAGCAGCTTCTCTCATCTCTAGTGACGCCTGCTCGCTGTACCAGGCCGTGTGCGGGGTACAGATGAGATTGGGAGCATCTTTCAACGGGCCTTGAGCAAAACTGGGAGCAGGGGAAAAGAGAGAAAAGATTATTCAGTGTTTAAAGAGAGAATAAAAGATGTTATGAACAGCAAAAGGCTCGTGGTCTGCCCGCCTGCAACACTCCTTGCAAGGCCAGGCTGGATGGGGCTTGGAGCAACCTGGTCTGATGGAAGGTGTCCCTGTCTGTGGCAAAAGGGTTGGAACTGGATGATCTTTAAGGTCCCTTCCGTCCCAAATCATTCCACGATTCCCTGGTCCCTCACCTGCAGCACCCAGGCTGGAGGAGCCTGACAGGGCTGTGCCAACCATGTGCCAAATGGCCATGGAAGCACCAGGGAGCAAGGACAGATCCTGTTAAGGGCTCAAACTGAAAATGCACCAAAAAAGAGGCATCAGGGACCAAAAACCAACCCCTGGGGAGGTTGGTCTTCATGCTCCAACAGAGTAAATGCTTGGGGGTGTCTGCAGCAGTGTGGGGACACAGGGACAGGTCGTGGCACACCCAGCCCAGGGTGGGAGGGGCAGACAAAGGGTCCCCCCTTTGTAGGAGCACACTTTCTCTACTTAAAATTTTTCTGTGGTGGGAGAAGCTGCACTCCTGGTTACAACCAGCCCCTGAGGCTGTGTGCAGAGGGGCTGTGACACACGGTGGGTGCTGTGGGTGCCCCGTCCACACCATGACAGTGACCCCAACCCAAGGGCAGGCCCAGTAAAGCCGGAGCTTTACCTGAAGGGTTCGGACTCGTGCACGTCGAGCGCAGCCCCTCGTATCCGTCCCTCCTTCAGGGCTTGAGTTAAGGCCTTCTCGTCCACCAGCCCCCCGCGTGCCGTGTTCACCAGGAACGCTCCCTGCCTCATCTGCCGGGAGAGATGGAGTGAGCTGGGAGCAGTGACGCCACCCTGACCCCCGGGGTGCTGCCTCCAGCTGCGACAGCAGCCTGCTTTTCGTGCCAAGCGACCGTGCTCCAGCCCCAGAGCAACCCCCATCCCAGTGCACGTGGGTTTTCTATGGGAAGCCCATCTTGTGTTGGCAAACAAAACCCACTGTTGCCATCCCCTCCGCACCACGGGCACAGGGCTCGCGGCTGGCAGGACACTACCCCCCTAAACATCGTGTGGAGACAGAGCTGGGTGCCAACAGCTATTCTGGAGGTGTCCACAGGCACTGAGGCACTGGCTCGCTCTGGGAGCAGAGGGATCCGTGGGAAGCACCGGCACGCAGGGCTTGCCCACCGCAGAGCTCCCCGTGGCCGTGCACACGGGCTGAGTTACCTGCTTGATCGTGAAGTCGTTGATAAGGTGGTGGTTGTGTTCGTTAAGGTTACAGTGCAAGGAGACACAGTCGCTCTGGTAGAGCAGGTCCTGGAGGGTGTAGACCCGCTGGACCCCCAGGGACCGCTCGATCCCGTCCTGCAGGTACGGGTCGTAGAAGATCACGTTGAAGCCGAAGGCCTTGGCCCGGACCGCGACCGCCTGCGCAGTGCGACCTGCGGGCAGAGGAAAGGCAGTGTGACTTACCTGAGTCCCAACTTCCCTCCAGCCTCCAGCAGGACTGCCATCGGGGTCCCCAGAGGGGACCACCTAGTCCCCCCAGACAGCCCCCGGATGGACGTTGGCTGGGGGGCAAACCCATGCCCTTGGCACAGGGAAGGCTGTGCTTGGCTCTAGCAAACGTGAGACGCTTCTGATAAGATTTCTGGGGCCATCAGACCCCTGCCAGCCCATGGCCATTCCAACATGGGGCACCATCCATGGACATGCAGGACTGGTGGGGAAAACCCAATGTGCAGCTCTGGACATCAGTCCTCTGCTGGGCTGTGTCGACCAAAAAATGCCTGAAAAGGAAAGGAAAAAAGTGTGTCCTTTTTTAGGCAACTTGTTTGTGGTAGGGCTGTCAGCCCCTTGTGAAGGGCTGGTTGACTGGGCATGGCTGTCAGGGCTTGGAAGTGAAGGGCTGCTATGGCTGCTGTGCTGGGGAGAGATGTCTGCAGCATTGCTGGAGACTTCCCTGCCTGCTCCCACCAGGAGCTCCACGTGCCTGGTGTGCCAAGCCTCCATTATTGCTGTATCTGTTCATTTTTCCAGGCAGGAGCAGTGTGCAGCCCAGCCCATGCCTAGTCAGTGGTACACAGCACCATCCCCTGATGTGTGCACACACCTGAGTCCATCCCAGTGCCCTGGAGATCCGTGATCAACCAGGGGACATCACCTGGCTGTCTGGATGGACATGCAGCTGGGAGCACACAGCCCTGCCAGACAGACCTGTGCTAACCTGGATCTCCTGCTCTAACCTCACCCACCCTGCCTCAGCTTCCCCCATTTAAACATGCTCATATGAGCTTTTTGCATTTATTAGCTGATGCTGAAAATCTACAGCTACGGGTGAACTTAAGAAAAACTGTTTTACACAGCCCTGCCACTGTGCAGGGCAGAGGGACTGGAGATTTTGGGGAAGAGAACAGCAACACTACCAGGAATTGTCCCTCTGGGGCACTGCTGGGTTTCACCAGCGCTCCTCCAAAGACTCAACCCCAGCTCACAAACAGCTCCTGCCCCAAAAAACCAGTGTGGGACGTTCTCCCTGCTCCCCACCGAGCCACTGTGGTGGTTCTGGTTTTGGAAACGCGCATCTCGAGTCCTTCCCAGGGCAGTGATCCGCACCCCACTCCTGCGGCCCCTCGCCCACGCACCGAAGCCGATGAGGCCGAGCGTCTCCCCCCGGATGCGGGCGGCGCCCGAGGCCACCTCCCGGATCTGCTCCACGCTCTGCACCCGCGTGCCCTCCCGCAGCGCCTGGTACAGCCACGTGTTCCGGCGGTACAGGTTGAGCACGTGGCACACGGTGGAGTCGGCCGTCTCCTCCACGGCCGCCGACGGGATGTTGCAGACGGCGATTCCTGGGGGAAGCAACACACGAATTACAACCGTGGCCCAGTGAGGCAGAGAGAGGGCCCCTGGCTTCACCCCCACATCGCCCGACCAGCCCGCCGTGCTGAGCACTTGGAGCAACGTTTTCCAAGGACGTGCACGGTTTAGGTGTAGCAGCCTGGAATCTCTGCCAAACCCACCAGTGATGCTCAGGGGTCCCCTACACCTCAGTGTATGTCTGGAGTAAGCACCAGTGCAGAGTCTCAGTTACTCAGCAGTACCTCCAGCAGCAAAGGTTTGTGTTGCAACAGAAAGTCTGATTCTTGTTTACTTCCATCTACCTTCAAGGTGACTTAAATCACGCTGGCAGAACTCCCTCCCTTTCCACCGTAAGGTTGTTCCACCACTAAATTATTTCAAGGGCAATAACTTGGTGCCCTGGAGCAGGATGGTGCCTCAGCTCGGTGTGGCAGGACCAGCTTTCCCTTCCACCAACACCCACCAAACGGTGGCCTCGGAACACCCCATGGCAAGATCTGAGGTGGCACCACCACCATGGCACCACCAGCTAGCCTCTGCCTGCCCCAAACACCCACCCATGCTCCTGCAGGAGGAACTGACTGCTCCTGCCACAAAATCTGGAGGCTCTCCCAAAATTTGGGAAGCAAAGGAAGCACAGTCACGCTGGAACAGCACTCCCAACCCAGCACTGCCACTGCACACCCACTGCCCTGGTCTCAAGGACAGACCTATTCTTCCTTTGCCACAAAAGGTTTATGTTAAGCCACCATGTCCCCCTCGGAGCTAAGAGGATGAAGTTCCCTGAAAATGCCTCCCTGGTCACTTCCCTGGCTCAGTAAGGGGTGCAAGGCTGTGCTTAATTTCACACCTATTTAGCAGAGCAGCTAAGCACATGCTTATACCTGGCCAGATCCCACATGATTTAAACACACCTTAAAAATGCATGTGTATTTAAATGCTTTACTGGGGCCTGTGAGTAGAAGCCATGAAAAACTAGGAGATAAAGACAGAGCAAGATATTCAGAAAATCCTCTTCCACTGTGAGGAGCACTAATTCAAAATCCAAAATCTGCTTCTCATCCCCATATCCCTGCTCCCAGGAGCTGCTTTTCTGTTTTTAAACCTGCTTTCCATCCTGTGGCTGTTTGAAAGACCTGTGGAAACTGGGAGAAAAACTGACTGACCCTACAGGGTGAAAAAACCCCAGTGCTCATCCCCTGAAATTACTCTCTGCCTCCTCTGCCCTTCAGGTGACAGGACAGGATGCTCCAGACACCACAAGCTCATAAAGCTGACACTGTCTCATTTTACATTCCCATGTCTTCCAAGAAGGGAACTTTTGATTTGTGTCAGGGACGTGAGTGCAGTCCAGAAGCCACACTGCCAACCTGCCTGAGTCCCTAACGGAGGGGGAACGAGGGTTTCCCAAGAAAAGCACACATCTGAGTACCACCTGAACTGTTCCTGCCTGTCTGTAGGCAGAGGCTGTGGTTGCTCCCCGAGGGAGAGAAGAGAGAAGGCGGTTGGAGGCCGATGGGCAGCTCGGGCAGCGCTCCCTGTCAGCCAAAGGTCCCTCCACCAGCCCTGCCAGCACTCAGAATCACAGAATCACAGAATGGTTTGGGCTGCAAGGGACCTCAAACACCATCTTGTTCCACCCCCTGCCATGGGCAGGGACTCTTTCCACTGGAGCAGGTTGCTCCAAGTCCTTTCCAACCTGGCCTGGAACACTTCCAGGGATGGGGCAGCCACAGCTTCCTGTGCAAGTGGCAACCTTTGCCAGGGCCTCACCACTCTCACAGGCAAGATTTTTTCCTACTACCTCATTTAAACCCTCTCTCTTTCAGTTTGAAGCCACTGCCCCTTGCCCAGACCCTTGTAAATAGTCTCGCTCCATCTTTCCTGAAGGCTCCCTTCAGGTCCTGGAAGGCCACAATTAGGCAGCCCCAAAGCCTGCTCTTCTCCAGGCTGAACAATCCCAATTCTCTCAGCTTTTCCTCACAGCAGAGGTGCTCCAGCCCTTTCATCAGCTTGATGGCCTCCTCTAAACTCACTCCAACAGCTCCACATCCTTCCTGTGCCGGGGACCCCAGAGCTGGAGGCCAAGTCCAGCCCTGTCCCTTTCCTGAGGGAGCAGCACTCACGGAGCTGGAGGACACTGGGCTGCCTTTCCCACGAGCTCCTTACGCTGGTATTTGCTCCTGTGCCACATAAGCACCCACAGAGGGTGGTTCAACCCCAGCATCTCGTTCTGGGGGTGTGTTTGAAGGGGTCCAGACTGGCCCCCCAGCCCCGGCAGCGCCGTGGCCGCTGGCACCGTGTTTAGACACCGGCCATTTATTGACTGTGCAGCTTAAAATCCACCTTATGGAAAGCAATACCAATTAAACTTTACGCTACATTTGTGGGGAGTCATTACATTTTCTACTTGAAGCCACATCATTTGGCCACCCAATTTGCCAAGTACAAAAAGAAGGATTATGCTGCAGTATCCCATTACTTTATTCTTTATATCTTTCCTTTCCTGATGTTCAAAGCCTCAGAACATTGTTATAATGGATAATAACAATAAGAGTTAAAAACATGAAGAAACCATTACACTGGGAAGACACTGTTCTCCTCTTGAAAAAAAGAAAACAATTCACTATATTGAGAATTGCTTTTTTTAGGAATGACTATTTGAGACTCTCTTATCACAATTATCTCTGGAAAACGGCTCAGGTGAAATAGCTGTTATTCTTCACTTCCCCAGAGATAACCCTTAATACAACATATCCCAAACACGATTGCAGGGCTGCTTGATAGACTGAATCTTGGAATCAGATGATCAAAACCCACTTTAACTCAGCTGCTAAAATCAAGGATACACTTCAGCTCCGTGCAGCCAGTTTCGAAATCAGGTGGCCCTGTCTGACAATGTGACCCTCCACATTTTGGCAGTCCATGCTACACGGACCCACACAAAATGCCTTTTTCAAGTTCCTGAGGCACCTTTGATGAGATGGCAAAGGAGGCAGCAACAACCCAACACACAATTCCTGCTCCACCATCCGACATGGCACCTTCCCAGCGGAGTGGGCATGACTCAGAGAACCAGATCAGATCAAGAGGCTAATCTTGCTTACCAAAATATAAAACACCCTTCCTCCAATTTTTCTAAGGCTGTATCAACTCTCCTGTGCCAGAAATAGAACTGCCATGCAGTATCTGTCAGTAGAAGGCGGCACCTGGAACCAGGGACAGAGTAGGAATGAGGGACTTGGATGGGGGGGGCTGTTTTAAACACAGCATGAGCCTAAAAGCTGCTTTCTAAAGCTGCACCACTTTGTTCACTTCATGGTCAAGTTTTCTTGTTATAACATTCTCTAGGTGCAAAAAAATTTAAGATGCACTTGTAATTTTAGGGGGTGAATCAATCCCTTTTGTGGGGGTTGAAAAACCTCTGGGAGGCCCTGCCCAGAACTCCACTGTGCCAGCACAGTCCCACGGGAGCAGCAGGTGCCTGTGCTGATTCTGAAGACTTGGAAGGACACGGGAAGGAGCGAGGGCGCAGAGCTGAGACCTACCGAGCTCCCCCGCAGCCTTGATGTCGATGTTGTCGTAGCCGCTGCCTATTCGAACAATGACCCGTAAGGCCTTGAACTTCTCGAGATCCTCCCGGGTCAGAGTGATGGTGTGGTACATCATCGCCCCCACAGCCTCATTTAATACCTGCAACACAACACAGAGGTCAGGAGCCACCAGGACACACCCGGCAGGGGCACCCGCAGCCCCTGAATCAGGAATATGACACAGGGAATTGCACATCTTTACTGCTGAGCTCCTGTCAGACTCCAGCCAGCACTTGCCACTGTCACCAAAACCATCAGAGGTGTGACCCACCAGCACTGAGACCCTTCCCTTTGGGAATGGATGTGACGAATATCTGAAAATTATGATGCTACATCTGAGTAGACCAGGCAGAGGAACATCGAGCCTGCTGCCCACCTGGACCCTTTTCCATGTGGTTATCTGCTAGTCCCTCTGCTTCCAACCACCAGTAACTCTGCTTTTAACAAGGAATTAGGTTTTGCAGCAGTGTCTTTTGGTTTTGAACACGACTGTGCGTCACTCACCACACCTCAACCTCCTTTTGCATGTCAGCAGCTCAGACACCCATCACACTGTTCCCATCAACCTTTCCTGTCTGCTTTCAAAAGGACCTGAAAAGCTCTGTGTGAGGCTGCACAGCCACACAGGGCTGTGCTTTGTCCCCTTCAGTGAAGATTCAGACCTTCATTAGCACTCATCATAAGTTACCTCAGTGCTCCAGAAACCCAAGACCTACCCAAACCCTCCAAGACTGGCTCACCTATCAGTGTCTCACAAAACCCTCCATCCTCCTTCTCCCACGTTTAATATCTGCAAAATCTGCACTGATTCTATTTGTATCCCTCTTTCCCAGATCCTGGAAGTGATGTCTGATCACTTCAAACCTCATTTGAGTTATCTAAATGTGCACAAAGAATACTTCCAAGAGAAGTATTTGCAGGTAGTTGAGGTTTTAAAAAAGAGCACTCATCCACACTGCACAGATCTTCCTGAATGATGTTCAAACCTCCCCCACTCCCTGCTGGGGAGGGATGAGCTGCTGGAGGTGCACCCAGCAACTGAAGAGACCCACCAGCTGCAGGTGGGATGGTGTCACCAAAGCCACAGCAACAGCACCACAGACTTCAATAAACATGAGAAACATTAATAATATTGATCTAAAAAACCTGATGCAAAGAGATAAGGTGATTTTTTTTTTCCTAAAACAGCCTCAATGAATTTTAATCTGCAGTGCCTTCTGTTGATATTTTCTGCTGATCGACTCCTGCAGCTTTGTGCACTTTCTGCTCAAAACTCATAGAACCACAGAATGGTTTGGGTTGGAAGGGACCTCAAAGATCATCCAGTTCCACCCCTGCCACGGGCAGGGACACCTTCCACTAGCCTTCCAAGTTGCTTCAAGCCCTGTCCAACCTGGCCTCGGACACTTCCAGGGATCCAGGGGCAGCCACAGCTTCTCTGGGCAACCTGTGCCAGGGCCTCACCACCCTCACAGCCAAGAATTCCTTCCCAATATCCCATCTACCCCTGCCCTCTGGCAGTAGGAAGCCAGTCCCCCTTGTCCTGTCCCTCCAGGTCCTTGTCCAAAGTCCCTCTCCAGCTCTCTTTCAGACCCTTTAAGAGCTGGACGGTGCCTTAAAGAAAAACTGGAAGAGGAATCCCAGATCCCACCGCTCCCTCCCCGCACCTCCCAGTACCTTCTCGTGAATCTCCTGAGTTGATTGTGCGTCACAGAACGCGACGGTCGCCAGGTCCTTCAGGATGGGCATCTCCACGGTGCAGTCCCTGCCGTCCAGCAGTGCCACCAGGGGCCGGGGGTGCATGGGGCCGTTCATGATCTGCGGGCGGATACCTGCGAGCAGAAGGAGCAGGGAGTTCACACCAGAGGCACGGGAAAGGTGCCCCGGCAGCAGCGACACCTGCGCGTGGACCCTGTGTCAGATGAGGGGCTTCAGAATCACAGGCTCTTCTGAGTTGGAAGGGACCCACAAGGGTCACTGAGTCCAACTCGTCAGTGAATGGCCCACACAGGGATCAAACCCATGACCTCGGTGTTATTAGCACCACGCTCCCGTACGAGTTCCAGGGGATGATGGCGATGCCGTGTGAAGTTTGGCACACAGTCCAGATTTCTCTCTGGGAGCACAGCTGTGGTTTTGCCCTGGTTGGAGAGGACACATGGGGGGGCTTGCTGCCAGAACAGGGGTGGACAACCCTTTTTCAGCCACCTGTGACTTTCTGAGGATGTATCTCCACTGTGCTGATCCTGACACAGGCCACATCTCAATCAAACTGCTCATGCCAGAGCTGCTGGACTATTCACCCGGGATATTCGGCATCTCAGGAGTGAAACCCAAGTCAACAGTCATTTTTTCCCTGACTGCAGGAGGGCTGGGATTTCGTTACACAGACACATGCTGGCACTTGATCTGTTTTTTTAAGGAATGACTTTACCATTTTGACCACCTCAGAAAGACAAGTCCAAACAGGGAACTACTTAAAAAAGGATTAGTGGAAGAGCAGGACACTGAAGACCCCTTTAGCATAGAGGGTTATACTCTGATATATTATCAACTAACAGAAGTTTCACAGTGGGAACAGCAAAGCAGCTCAGCTTGCTTTGTAAACCCATCATTCTCCAGGGTGAGGTAAGAATTGATCACCACCAAGGGCTGCAGAAGGTCCATTTTCATACCCTATTTATTGCTCTGCCAGGAATTAACTGGTTCATTTTTGGACAAGTCACTTAGAAATTCCTAGGCCTCCTTTTACCACTCGGTAAGGGTGTTTATCACATAAGGACTCATCAAAGTATCTCCGCTATCTCTTTTGGCTGCCCAGGAAGTTTCTGTGAAGAGCACAGGTGAGGGGGAGCAGGTGCTCTGGGTACAATGTGGTGTTTTATTTCTTTTGCTGCACCATGAGATGGCCGGGGCTGGAGGATCTGGGTTTGAGTTTTCAAAAAGCCCCTGTCCTTACCAAACCCTCCTTCTGCACAAGAACCTGCCAGGGCTACCAGCCAACATCTGTCTGGTCTTTAAGTGCAGCGGTTGTGCTGATGCCGGTGAGCTGGACACGCACAGGGCTTGGCTGAGGGAACTCCATGGGGCTGTTTGGGTGTGTTTTGAAAAGAGCAACACACCGACTTAATTTTTTAAGGCAAAACTAAATGTGCCTTTTAGTCCAGATTGCTGTTGGGCGGAGCATTAGCAGGATCTCCCCCAGCTGATGCAGATGTGACAGACATGGGTGCTATGGGACACAGAGATGAATCCCAGCCCTGCTGGCACCAGGAGCACTGTCCAGGGGAGGGACTCTGCACTGCTGTGTGTGAAACGTGGGACAGCACACAGCTACACTGATTTTACATGGAAAAAACAACTCCATGGAAACAGGCAGGTTTAATGGAGTGGGTTCAGTGGCTTTCTGTTCCTTTTCCATTCAATCTGCTTAAAGAAATGAAGAACAAACCAATCCAGCAGACCCGACCAAAGGTTTTCAGCGGCACACATGAGCACCTTTGGAATAGGTCCTTCACTCCCTCTTTCCTGCTCCATTACTGGAAGTAATACATTATGTTTGCATGCATTTCATCCAGATGGGAGTGCAACTGTGTCAGTAGGCAGGGTAGAGAGCCGAGACGATGTGGATAACTGAAAGAAGCTTGCGATAAGCAGATAAGCAAGAATAAAAACATGCACAAATCTCCGAGTGCTTACACAATCCCTCTGGGCAGCGCTATACCCCAGCTAGATTATTTTCTCAGGTTAACAAGCGAGTGAATTATAACACTGACTTAAATGCTTACTAATGTGTATGATCTCTAAGGCTTAGAGCATCACCTGTCAGCCTCACACCACAACTGTAAACACTGATGCAGGGGCAAGGTGGCCGCGGTGGTCCCAGCCCTGCTGGCTACCATTCCATTCCCGAGCTCAGTGCCCACCAGGACCAGCACCATCCTCAGGCACAGCAGCAGGCACACTGAGGCTGGGGATGGTTTCCTGTGAGTGTGGCACGTGGAAGACGAAACCACAGGTTATCTGAAACTTTGACATTTAATCCGAGCCCCGAAATAAGGGGTTTATTATGCTGCCATTATATAAGCTCCTTTGAAAGTCAAACGAAACACAGGATTTTTTTCTGCCTTTTTTTTTAAACAGCATCTGTGTCTTTGCTTGGGATTAGGGATGTAACTGTGCACGGTGACACAGGTTTCTAAGGCACGTCACCCTCACTCGCACCCACAAGTGCAGTCGTTGAGGACGGACGTGGCTGGAACCTGCAAGGTACTCACAGGAATGGTTCTCGTTTCTCCTACTTCAGCTTGACAAGCAAAGTTTTGAAGCAATTCAATACGAGATGAAGTGCATAATGTATGGAAATTGCGTTTTAATAAAAACCATTGGCAGGTTTACAGCTTAAACCACCGTCTGTTTTCCTCTCCTGCCTCTCCCGTTGCCTCTCCACCACCCTGCATCCATTCCTCACTGTCCTGGTTCCCACCTCCTGCACAAACACACTCAAACCAAGACACTCGGGCTGACAAAGCCAAGCTACACTCAGCTTGCTCTCTCTTTTACCTTGGCTCATACAGCATGTTTGTTCTGCATGCGACTGCTTCGTTAAGAACGAGGTATGCCATGGATCAGAAAGTAATTAAACAGCCAGCCACGCCCCCCAAAATTCTGATCAAACATCGCAGCCATTAACCCTTTCGCTCTGCCACACACTGGGTCCACTCCACCGAGGGTACAACGCTGTGCAAACCACGAGCACCGCCACCTCCGCACAGGCAGGGAACCAGCTCTCCTTGGGGCTGGGGTGGGATCAGCTCTCCCTCCCAAGAGCATCCCGAATGCGGTGGCTCCCATGGCATCTGAAGATGATTTTTGCTGAGAAACCCCCCAAGCCGTTCTTGCAAAGTTGGGGCAAGTATTGTTCAATACATATTTTCTTTAGGCGTTTTCAGCCGCCCGCGGACCTTGGTCAGCAGTGCAGGGAGAGCTTTCAAGGGAAGAGGGAGAGAAGGAAGGGTTTACGGAAAAAAACCCCCAAAACAACAAAAAAAAGCAAGGTTTTTGCAGTCACAGAGAACTCCAACTCCACCCCGGCTCACAGGCAGCGCCGCTTGTTGCACGCAGCCCCGCGTATAAAGTGCTTTTGTTTCATTTTTAATACACAAAGCCTGCTTGTCCTTTCCTGCCGCTCCTCCCCTTTGCCACCCACTTGTATCCGATCCCAATGGCACCCCTGCCAAGAGAATTAGGGAGTGCTCCCTGCTAAATGGCAGCCTTTGTGTGACCGCAAGACGGCTGGTACTATCTCACCGAAACAAAAGCAGAAGCCATTTGCCTAATTCTTATTAATCTCAGTTGCCTACGCCACGCAGCATTAAAATAAAAAAAAAAAATAGGGAAAAAAAGGAGAAAAGAGGCTTTAAAACATGTTGCCTTGCAGCATATAAAAGTGCATCAAGAAGCGATCCTGACACTCGCCTGAATTACCCGCTCGCAACCAAGTAGCTACAGTTTTACAGTCAACTACACACTTTATTAAACAAACAGAAAAGAAACAGGAAATTTCCCCTTGCCTGGAAAATGTTGCCTCCACATTCTTCTTCTTATTAAAAACCACACATGGCAGTGGAGGAGGAGGGAGGGAGGAGGAAGGGGGGGAACCCACACACGATAAAATACTACCACTTTTCAGTGCGTTGCCTCTCCTTTCGTCTACGAGGGGATATCTTCAAACAAGCGGTCCCGTGGCCCACAGCTGCAACATCTCAAGACAAATGTCTCTTTGAACACGGAGGGAAAAGAAAAGGCTTTTGTCCTGAGCCCCAGAAGAATGGTCTGAAATTGCGAGAGGAGTTACAGTCACCTCTGCGCGGCTCCCAACTCTTCAGAGCACTCCCTCCAGACTTTGCCGAAGCTTTTAACTAATCGTAGTTCTTTCCCAGCCCTTGAATAAAATCATGTGAGTGCCAGCCAAAAAATCTTATGCTATGCACACTAAAGGGTTTGTATATGTCACAGTTGCTTTTCCCCCTTCCACTCCCCTCCTCCTATTGACTTGCACATACGGCGGGGGTTTTTTTTCAAGTTGTCTCAAATGGATTTAATCTGTGCCACGCTGTGTTTTATGTTTGTTTGGGTTTTTTTGTGCGTTGGTTTTTTTTTTTTTTTTTTTTTACTTAAAAACGAAACATGCCTTTCCATGCAGAGCGTGTTGAAGGAGGCTCCAGAAACAGGCTGATAGCCTTGAGCAGCAGCACCACAAAAACAAACACAAAGCACTGGGGAAAGCAGGGCTGTGCTGATCTCAGCTGCACCCAGAAACCAGGGGCCAAATTCTTTCTTGCTGTGTGAATCAATTGGTTTTGAGCATCAGAAATGACACTCGATTGCTAGCAGGATTCATGTCTTCCTGGAGACTTTCATCTCCTGGTCCTGCCCAGTTTGTCCCAAATAGGTAACAGCAGCCCCATGTCACTGCCCGAGGGAAGGGCTGGAGTTGTGTCAGGGGAGGTTTAGGTCGGATATTAGGGAAAGGTTCTTCCCCCAGAGGCTGGTCAGGCACCGGAAAAGTCTTCCCATGGCAGTGGTCACGGCCATAACCCTGACAGAGCTCAAGGAGTGTTTGTACAACGCTCTAAGGGGCATGGTGGGATTCTTACAGCAGGGCCAGGAGTGGGACTTGATGATCCTATTGAGTCCCTTCCAACTCAGGCTATTCTATGATTGTCACCCCAATCTCCCACTCCTTCAGGATGTAGGGCAGTGCTGCTGTGGGACACGCTGAAGGAGGGCAGGCTGCACCTGTGCAATGCCCCATCTCCAGAGCATGGAGCGGCTCATGGCTTGGAGTGGTTGTTGGAGCAGTTGTTTTTCCCTCCTTCCAGTTGTCATTGTCACTGCCAGGGGCAACAACAGCTACAAACAATCCTCATCCAAGAAACAAGAAAAAAATCTGCACCTCACTCCCATTTAATACCACCAGTGCTGCATTACTCCATCACCATTCTGACACCATCCCGCTGGTTCCAACAGCATCATCCCTCCTCTCTGCAGACTGCAGGGTGTGAACCACCCAGGGCTGATCCAAGGAAAACACCCAGGAGAAATGGGCAGCGATCCGCTGGCACATGCGGCCCACTGGCAGACAAGGGTCCTGCTGACCCTGTTGGGTGCTTCTGGATGCCCAGGAGCATCTTGGAACTGGAGGATGGGACAGGAATCAGGAGAACGCAGGTTCATTACCCGAATCTGGTACTGATTTGTAACACTGATGTCCAAGGACCTGTCAGACTTCACAAAATCCAGTCTCACAGTACAGGACAAGCAGATTCAGGCACATCTTTCTCTTGAAAGTACAACGTCATTGCTTGAGCACTTCAGATTTCCCACAGATTTGCTTTCCCAGCCATCACTGCTATGTTACAAGGTGGAGAGCAGGGGTCCCAAAGTGCCTTTCCAAGGTGGTCCAGGGGTCCCCACTCCCTGGTGGCCCAGAGCCACCCTCTCCATGGGTGATCCTGTCTCAAGGGTACATGGAGGGGAAACCTCTGGGGCTCCCCTGCCCTGTAGTCACAGATAACACAAGGGAGTGGGGGAGGGAGGTTGAGCTCCATCACCTGCAAGCACCAAGGTGAGTGGTAAAGGTGCCAGTGAAGGTTTCTGGGAGGACAGGGATGTTTTGGGAAGGCACTGTGATGGTCCCAGAGGTCCATCCTCCTCCATCACAGCATGCTCACTAGAGATGCTCTTCCTTTCACTCAACTTCTCCCGTTAAGAAATGCTTCTCATAATAAATGCATACGTAAAAATGAAATAAGACACAAGTCTTATCTCACACTTAGGGGGAAAAAACCCCAACAAACAGATATTTACTCTTTTTTCTAATTGCAAATACTCTGGAGGCCCTTGGTACTGTGCAGACAGAAGCCACACAAATACATGGCAAGTTTAGAAAGTGGCATAAAATGTTTTTGTTTGTTTGTTTGTTTGTTTAAGCAAAGCATCTTTGAGACTGCCAGGATCCTACCCGGGGAAGACTGCAAAGTCTTCCCCTTCAGAGGAGACCTGGGTGTTTGAACTGACGCAAAGCAGAGCCCTGACCTCTCCAGCACATTTCCTCCCACCAGCACACAGGAGCTGGACTTCGGCCAGTTCCCTTTTCAGATAACTTTTCAGGGCTTCCTTCAAGAAAGTATTTTTAAAAATCCATAGGAAATTCCCGTATAAAACAATATCCTCATTAGCTGACAGAAGCACCGTGGGTACAGTCCCCAGCTGAACTACACACAGAGCAGCCACAACGAAATGCTCAGTTAAAAAAATATATATACAAGGTATTTCTTACTCTTATTTGAATTCCTGGAGACACACCAGAAACACCACCTTTTGTGTACCCCGTTAAAGCACTGGGGTAAGTGTAACCCACTGCTGATGGCACAGGGATGCAATTCTGGGGCACAAAAGCCAAGCACAAGCTTTCCAAAACTCCGGAGCACTTTTCTATGGAGTAATCTCTAGGATGAACTAAATCTCATCCAGATAGAGCTGCAAAGATATAAGGATATAAACTGGTATTAATGCAATAATAGAATAATGGAATAATAATACATGGCCTGTGCTTCATATCAAACTGTGGGTGTTTTGGTTATTCCCACGTGGTCAGGTTGGTAAATCCGTGTCTACGAACACCAACCACCGCAGGTCACAGGTGGGTCAAGGAGTGATTTCAAGAGGAGCTAAGCAAGGTCTAAGGGGAAGCTCCTCATGGCCACACAAGGTGATGGACACAGGGGTGCCTGAGGGATGCACTGGGCCCGAGGGCCACCAGGGACCCTGAGGAGCAGAGGAGGGAGTGGATGGATGGATGGATGGATGGGATGGCAAAAGCAGGGAGGCAGTGAGAGCTGCCAGGGCATGGGAGAGAGACAGCAGAGCAGATGGAGAGGCCATATGGGGTGGTGAGGGATGCCACCAAGAAAGCTAAAAGAAGCACCTGGGAGAGAAACTGCTTGTTCAAAGAGCTTGGTTTCTTGTGTTCTTTTTTTGTAAGAGAAGGATGGGGGGAAAAAAGGGGAAAAATCCAGTTAGGGTCTGCGTGGTGGTTATGATTCAGACACCATATGGACACTCAGACTGTCCCACTGACCAGGGCTGAGCTTTGCAACTCCTATTAAAAAAAAACATGGAGAAGGTAGCAAAAATCCCAACAAATTCTCCTTGAATGTGCTTCATTACCCAGCCCAGTGCTGGAAACAAATTCCTGGTGCTCAGTGGACAGCTTTCCTGACATTATCCAGCATTCTCTCCTGTGCTGCCACTTGAGCTGCAGTATATATCCTTTGTTTTTCATGGGTGTGATGTTCACCTCTGAGCCACACATTCCAGCCATGTGGCATCATATGCAGGAGGGATGACATCCCGTGCCAGCTCTCCTAAGAGTCCCTCCCTATCCTCTTTATCCAGTTATCTTTTCCTTTCTATGCAAATGGAAACAAAGCACAGCAGTAAAAAAAAACAATTGAGTTGCTCCAGGAAATGGACAGCTTTCATTGTCTTGGATTTTGGTTGTTTTGGGTTTTTTTTTAAGAAGATAAAATAAATAAACCCAAGGAGAAGGATGCTGCTGCCAGGGGAGAGCTGCTGAGATTGGCCATCTGGGCAGGAGGCTGCTCGGACTTCAAATTGCCCTGAGGGATTCAGAGGCTGTAAAGATGTTTTGGAATATGACACAGAGAAATCAAGGCTAAAGACGAGCCTGTCAACCAGCACTGACAGCACTGGCATGGAGACAGCCTGGAATTCTGCTGCCTGAGACCCCCACCAGACCAGAAGCAGGGCTGTCCACAACGTACCAGCATCGTGGGGTGCAAACTCAGCTTTATCACACAGACAGACCACTGACAGCCCTATGGTTTAGACTAGGAATTTCCCTTGAACTGAAAAAAAAGAAAAGGTAAACTATCAAAATAAGCACTTGGATACAGTTTTGGGAAGTGAGAAGGATTCAATCACACCAGCTGTCCATGTGCCACCAGCACCTTTGGAACTTGCGTTTGCACACTGATAATGAGAGATTCTGAGCGGAAAACAAAGAAAATGCCACGTTGAGAGTCACTTGTAGGAACAAAATTATGCTGTTAACCACTGACATTAGTCCTACCCATTAAGCTGGACAGAAAGTGCTCTCAATCTTTTAAGCAACATATACACAGGGCTTCCTATGTGCTGCTCTGCTTTGCTCCTGGAATTCCCCACAGGAGGGTCGAGACAGCGTGAGAAAAGATTTTGTCTCTGGAGAGACAGGACCTAGTTGCTGGGGTGGGAGCCTGGGCAGCCTTCTGGAAGATAAATCTTCATTTCCATGTCCACCTGTAGCTGTCTTCTGAAATCACTCTTTTACAGCCAAAAGGGACAACAACTCACCGAGGATCCAGCCCAGGCTTTACCTCATGCTCTTTCCATGAGGGCAGTGTGGGAGCCTTCAGTGAGAGCCCAGCTTGACTGCAGGAGCCTCCCCAAAGCAACCTTTGGCCAAGCACAGAATGCCAAGAAGGGCTGGCAGCTGCCTCAGCTCCTCCTGCACACACTGCAGATGGGCCAGGGAGCAGCCGAAGCACTGGCCTCGGGCAAGGGGTGGCTCCAATCCTTCAAATCCACCCGGACATCTCCAGCGCCTTCCTTCAAAGTGATAAAAGGCACAGGAGCTTCCAGCCAGGAGCAGTGAGTGACGTGCTCTGGCAGACAGAGCAGCACATGGGCTGTCCCTGGGTTGTCCCTGAGCCCTGTGAGCCACACCATGTGTGTTCCCGGGGGCCCTTCCACAGCTTGCATGATGCTCGCTCGCTACAAGAGGAAAAACGGTGAGCTCACTCCAAACCCACAGGTCTTGCCAAGGCCTCGTCCCTTCTAAGACCTATTAAAATAGCTCCTGGGCCCTTGCCAAGCTCACAGGCCCAGCTGGAACCGTCTGTTCAGTGACCCCATTGCAAGGTCATCCCTTCTGGAGACCGGAACAGCCACCGTTCAGCCTACGAACGGGAACATTTCTGCTGAGGGCACGGGACCTTCGATAACTTTCTCCTTTCTCACATCCCCACCCCGCTTCCACGGAGAAGATTAAAGGAAGGAAATCTCAGCACAGAGAGGGATCAAGTACTGCCATGGTTTCCAGCTTTTCTCCAGCCCAAAAAACAATCCTGGTTTTGTTGTCCTAGCTTCTCACTTCACTTTTTCCCCATCCCAGTCTGTACCTGGTGCTCCTCCGTGCTCTCCTATCATTCTTGGAGGAATTTGAGACCAATTCCTCTTAGTGCAGAAAGGATGGCAAAATGGAAGTAAATGAGGGAGGGAATAACCCTGGAAAGTCCTGGGAGGTGATGAATGCCTGCAAATCCCACTCATTTCCCCGAGATAAACACCCTCACTTCCCTGTAGCACTGGATTATAACTAAGTGAGAAAAAAACCCAAATACTAACATTTGAAAGCACTTAACTACAACCTACTTGCTATTAAAGTTGATTTGCTTTTACAACTAATGCTTTACAAGTCTATCGTAGGATTTTATCATGGTTACACTTTAAAAAACCAAACAGGGCACACTTTATATTCCTGTTGACACTTAAAGCAGCACAGAACCATAAACACAGGGCAAACAGCACTCCAGGCTTGGCAGCGACCACCAAACTCCACCTGCTCTCCCAGGGTTAGCAAACAAAATCTGCGCTCCACCACCTCTGTGTCCCAAGCGTGGCCTCAGCTTTGGTGGGAGGTCCCTGGAGGCAGAATGCCCATCCCTGAGCTCCCCAGCTCCTGGCCCTTCTCCTCTCAGCCAGGGAAGTCATTGAGGTCACCAGGAAACCCACCACGGTGCAGGACAATGCTCAAGCACGTGCTCCAGCTCATCCCATGGTTTCAGCTTGTGCTGTCCTAACAGCAACAGCTCCCTGGATGGGGCTGATGTTCCCTCCAGGCACATCATCCAGGATGTGCCAGACAGGAAGGTGCATTGTCCTGTGAGATAAAGGAGATAATTGCACCACACAGCACTGGAAAGATGTACAGAGGAATTGATTTTATCCTTTGAGGAACAGTTTACAGAGGGAGGCTTTTCACCCTGTGGGGCTCTGAGCAACCTGGTCTGGCTGAAGATGTCCCTGCTCATGCAGGGGCTGGACTTGGTGACCTATAAAGGTCCCTTCCAACCCAAACCATTCAATATGCCATGAATCCCAGCAGTTTCTGGGGTTTTTTTTGCAAAAGACTGGTTGTATCTCAGGCAGGATTTCCCAGTCATGACCACATTAAGAAGCCAGAGCTCTGTGTGTAATGTCCTAGGAAAAACATTGAAGAGAAACTCACTCCTGCTTCAATCCTAACCAATATATTTGATTATTTTCAACACTGCTGTAAAGCTGTCTTCCCAGATACATCAGTAAAATGAAGAAGGATCCCACACTGTGTTTGCAGCCACCTTCCCAGCTGGAAAGCTCAAGGAATGGGGTGATGTGGGGTCCAGCAGCATCTCCTGCCCTGACATCTCTCCAAGCTACCTGCAAGGCTGCTCACTCAGTTGGGAAAAAAAAACAACCCACAATCTATAACCCCCCTGCCCCTGAGAAACCTCAATCTCTTCATCCTGAAAAACTTCTCTGAAAAAAGATTTTAGAGATGCCACACAATACAGCCCTTTTTAGCTATTTGTGCCCTCGAGCAATGCATTAATACAGCTGAGCCTAAGCTGGATTGAGGGAATTTTAAATTGGTGTATTGGATGATGTAGAAGGCTATCAAAAAAAAAAAAGGAAAAATAATAATAAAAAAAGCACTCAGAAAAGCAAAAAGGAAACACTCAACAAAAAACTGGATTGCAGGCTGAAGATTTCATGAGGTCAGGGTGAACACACAAAACCTCTCACTGGAAATGTTATTAATAATAACATCTCCTGGAACAGAGAAATTATCTTGATTAATAACAGTACACTCATTATTTACAAACTCCCACACCTTAGAATATTGTCATTTAATCACATTCTTTTTTTTACACTGAACAGAAAAAATAGTGGTGGTCAGAGCAGAGAACTCTGTATATTAAAACTCAACCTTCTTAACAATTCTGACTTTGCAGCTCTGTAGAGTCTCGTTGGCTGCTCACCAGTAACTCCTGGCTGTTGAGAGCATCTTTAAGTTGCAAAAGAGCCTTGTAGGTATTTCAGCAAGAAATAAGAGCATGACCATAGAGTTATAAAGATTTTCAGGTGCACAAAAGAACACACTTTTGAGGCTGAATGTAGAAATTTTGACTTCCTAGAATCATAGAGAGCCCTTTAAGTTAGAAAAGCCTTCTAAGATCATCAAATCCAACCATTCTCCAGCGCTGCCAAGCCCACCACTAACCCATGTCCTCAAGTGCCCCATCTACACATCTTTTAAATCCCTCCAGGGACAGGGACTCCACCTCTGCCCTGGGCAGCTGTGCCAGGGCTGGACCACCCTTAGGTACACAGATGTCAGGTTTCTGTGAATAAACTTCAAGCCAGAAAAAAAGTCTTATGTAAGTCAGGGGTATTAAATCTTTCTTAAAATGTCCAAATCAAATTAAACCAAATGAGACACTTTTTTGCAAGTTGCTTTCAAATTCAGTCCTTTCAAATATCCTCTGAACCTTTTGAAAACTAAATGAATTTTATTTTTAATGCAATGTGCACTTATGGAGATCTGAAGGAAAGCAAATGGTCCCAGAAGCATATGTGTGTTTTTTTTCTGACCATACAAGCTGGTCTAATAAACGATATTATCTCTCCCCTCAAACCTTGTCTGGCTTCAGTTTTCCAGGCTGAATAAAGATAACAAGAAGTTTAATGATTAACTTTCCCATTCTTTATCAGGCTTTTCCTGGCCTCTGGTGTTCCTGCCTGGCTGCAAAATACTGGCTGCAGGTCTGGACAACAGCTTCTGGACCTGAAGTGGCCAGAACAACCCAAAACTCTCCAAAAAGATCTCAAATAACATCGCAGATGCGATTTCTTTTGGTACAGTGGAAGGAAGCTCCAAGTAAGGACCAGGGAGGAAGCTGTGGTGCCTCCAGCTCACTTCACCTTCCCCATCCTCTCAAAGCTTTGGAGGCTGAAACAAATCCCTCCAGATCTTTCCATCCAGGCTGTTCTTGGGCCCTGGATGAAGAACATGCACTAGGACTGGGTGAGAACATACCAAACATTTTTTCTCATCCCAGACCCTAAAAACATTCTGTGGATTAGTGATAATCCCCAGCCACACATTTCACATCTTGCATTAAGACAGGGGGCCCAGGCAATGCCAGCTGAACACCACCACCAAATTTTTGATACCAAAAGCACCCATTCACCCTGGGACCCTCCATCTGTCAGCACAAGTGATGGTGACCCCAGCAAGGGTTTCCACACAGGTTTTTCCTGTGCACTCAGGGTGGGCTCAAGTCAAAGCAATGTTAAGCCCCACCATTTTGCAAATATTACCCTTGCAGCTGCTCCATCTCCACCTCTCTCACGCCATCTGAAGGGCACTAAGCTCTGTCAGCCCTCTGGTTTATGGAAAGCATGTTCAATGTCCAAATATTACACAGTTCCTTGGGTAATAGAGCCTGTAACCTCCCTAATTTATCATCAGAGTTTAAAATAGTATCACTAACAAGTAATGACAGGTGAAACATCTTAAACCAGAGCTATTTAAGCTACAATAATCTAGAAAAATCTTTGCTAATCTGCTCCATCTCTGAGCAAAAGAAATACACACTCCCTGGATTTTGTACTAAAACAAAAAGGAACATTGGTATAGCAAGTGAAATCATCTACAAATCCAAATCAACCTTTTCTCCTTGTGAGGGAGAACAGCCCAAGGGATAACGGCGCGATCGCGCTCCTGATGTATTTATCCAGCACATTTCATCTTCATTAATCCAGATAACACACTGGCAGATCCTTATTTTTCAATTCCAAGAACCATGAGCTATTCCTGTGCTATGGCAGTTCAATACCCACCTCCCCCCTGACCACGTGGGGCCCCACAGAGGTCTGACCACCACCCTGGGGCACCATGGATGACTCCCTGATTCCTACCCTCCCACTCCCTTGGGAAGCGGCTTGTCCCAGCTCCAGGTTGTGTTCTAGGAGCCCTCAAAACCCACCACACCCCTTTGGCCACAGAGTGGGGCACGAAGGACCTTCAGCAAAGCACAAGGCAGCCCTGTTCTCGTCCCCCATGGTGGGGGCAACCTCAGTAATGCAACAAGAGCTAAAGGGAGGAGATCAGGATATTGGAACATAGAATTCCTGCACAGATTCATATTTTCTCTCTGCTTTTCATGTTTTGGTCAATAAACTTCATATTTAAGGTGTCTTATTTTCCTGTGCATGCAAAGCATTGCTACAGTGCAACTCCCACAGCTGCTGGGAGGCATTTTCTACAGGCATCCTCAGCACATTAAGAGACAAATAAAATCCAGACTGTAGAGAAACTGACTGCTCTTGAAACCACGTTAACTCTAATGGGCTGAAAATGTCTTCATTTTTATGTCTCTTCACTATCCCAGAGAAGAAAGTCGCTGCTGATGTAGGAAAGCTCAGGATATAGATTTATCTAATAATGTATACTCAAGATAGTGAAAAATATTTCGCATTTGCCTAGAGTCACAAAGCTGTAAATCACACTGAAAGGTATCGCTGCAGTAAGCTATTTTCCTCTAACAGTTTTCACTATTTTATCGGTTCAAGAAAACCCATCACCTATCAACCCAAGAGCTGTAGTTACACACATACGGTTATTCTCAATTAATTTTTTTTTTTTTTTAAAGTTCTAAAATTGTGCCCTAAACCCACCAAAGTGAGGTATGGCAAAATGAACCGATCAGGTTTCAATTCTTTCTTGGGAAGAAGGTAGGGGAAGAGAGGGAAAGGGGGAGTTTCAGAAAGTTGACGAAGTTTCCTGCCTTGCAGTAGGAAGCAGTTGGCAAAGAAGGACGGTGATGCATCGCACCCCTGTCTACATGTTTATACACTTGATTCCATCACGCAGCTTACAAAACATACCAAATGAACTGAGTGAGCTGAGAGAGCTCCCTGCGGCCTTGAAAAAGAAGTTCCCGCAGCAACAATGATCCTACATCCTGCCTGGGTCCTGGGGGATCCCAAATCCCCTCGCACAAGAGCTGCCACTGATGTGACACCACCCCGCTGGCTGTGACCAAGAGGCACGGGCTACTGGCAAAGAGGTGAAGACAGACATGGCACTCATCAGGTCAACCAGCTACAGGTCACACACAAATACGCCTCTGTTTTCAGCATTCATTCCACAAATACCTGAGAGGTAAGTAACTGTCTAATCTATTCCTCTAATTAATACCTTTCATAATAAAATTTGAAAAAGAAAAATTCAGTATAGTGCCAAAAAGTCCGCAGCACTTGGCCAGCTGACTTTCTTAAGAATACAAAGATGGCCTCGTAATTACCATCAATTCCCCTTCCATTCAGTGGCATCGCTTTCAGCAAGAGTTTTCCCAAATCTCTCCCTGGCTCTCAGCCCAACAAATGGGTCACTTTCCTTGACCTGTTGTCCTCTCTCTGCGAGCAGACAATTTCTGTGCCCATTTCTCCCCCCTGAAGCCCTCTTCCTTCACAAGGAAAAAGGAAAATGATTCTACTGTAGAAACTTGGTAGAAGTTGCTCTCAACATTAAAAATTACAGAATTCTAGAATGGTTTGGGTTGGAAGAGACCACAAAGACCATCCAGTCCCACGCCCTGTCAAGGCTGCTAGCCCAGGTTGCTTCAAACCTCATCCAACCTGGCCTTGGACACTTCCAGGCAGCCACAGCTTCTCTGAGCAACCTGTGCCAGGGCCTCACCACCCTCACAGGGAAGAATTTCTTCCTGATATCTAATCTAAATCAATTCTCCTTCAGCTTAGAAGTCAACAGAGAGATCCCTAGGAGAAGAGATGCAGATTTGTCACAGTGTCTGGAAATGATTCCCTGAGTTTACCAAAACAAGCTATTTCATTGCTTCTCAGAAAAAGTAGAACTTGAGAGGTGCCAATCCCTCTCAGTGCCAGGTTCAAGGTCTTGCCAACTGACATGGATGGGTTTCATGACTTTGTGTGTTGCTTTGTATGTAATGCAAGGGTCACAACTCTTGTGAAGGACTCCTCTTCCAGCTCTCAGTGAATGAACATGATGGATCTGTACCAAATGCAGCCCTACTTTTGTGCTCTCTGGGGGCCCTGTAGGAAGTGTTGGTGAGGATACAGCAGAGACACCCATGACAGCAACACGTCTCCCCCTCTCTTGACTCCTGCCTTTGGACTGAGCTGGTGAACCACGTCTGCTGCATGAGGTACAGAGCGTGCATGGGAACTCCTCCTGGCATGTGCCTGGAATCAAGCAACTAACTTAAGACTGCTCCACTGTTTCTGCCCCTGTCGGGCACACAAACAAAAAACCAGTTGCTACTTCCTTGTGAATCACATGAGGAGTGCCTGGAGTCAATGGGTTCAGTGTGGGGATCATTCAAACCAGCTGTGGCCACTAAAAGAATCCATTCTTCATTCCTGTGACCAGGCTTGCTAGAAAGTAGGGAGCAAATGTTCCACCCTAAATAGTTTTGGTCTGAGCACAAGAGAAGCTATTGGCAACAACAATGTTGAGAGAAAGAATGTCTTAGCATCAGGCTCAGATGCCTTGCAAATGTATTTTGTATTCTCTACCCCAAACTGTATTTCTTTCTTGCCTGTAACAGACTACATGCTTTAACTGGCTCTGGCAGATTGCTGAGTGTCTTTATTTTGGCTAGTAGAGAGCTCCCTTCCATATGGGATCTATCTAGGATGGAAAGCAGAACGACTGGGATGGAGAGTTCAACCCCAGCTGAGCACCAGGCCACTGTGGCTCTCCAGAGTGAAGCCAAGTTGTGCAGGAGTAATGGAATCATCGAATCACAGAATGGTTTGGGTTGGAAGAGACCTCAAAGATCATCCAGTTCCAACTCCCTGCCATGGGCAAGGACACCTTTCACTATCCCAGCTTGCTCCAAGACCCATCACAACTGGTCTTGAACACTTCCAGAGATGAGGCAGCCACAGCTTCTCTGGGCAGCCTGTGCCAGGGCCTCACCACCCTCACAGTAATTAGGGTCTTCCTAATACCGAATCTAAACCCACTGCCTTTCAGTTTAAGAGTTCCTACTGGGTGACTGACCAGGCCTGATCTGAGCATTCTCTCTGGATTGACTTGCAAGAGCATCCCTGATGTGGTGCATATGTTCTGAATTTTATGTACTTCAGAAACAAAACGAGAAAAAATGTTATTGTGCTTCACTGTGAAATACCAAAAGCACCGAACTGTGCTGCGTTAACACGCCATTTTCTCCAGGATTCTTGTCCAGCTCCAGGCTGACAGGAGGAGCTGCTACACCCTAAGCGCCCATATTCTTTCCTTCCACACCCAGGTACTTCTGTACGGCACAATGAGTGTGTCTCCTTCCTCCCTATCCGTTACCAGTGCAGCCTGAACTAAGGACAGTGCTCATTAACAAATAATACAAGAGAGGATAGTGACTAAAAGATAAAGATTTGCATTTATTAATGCCATAATATAAAGGAAGTGATAAACCCCTGCAAGCCGAGTTTCTAATTTGGTCTTAATCTCAGTGGGTGTAGCTGTGCAAGCCCTGGCTGCCTCTCCGTCTCCTTTCCATGGGTCAGGACAAGCCTTTTCCCAAATCCCAACAGCTGGCTGGAGCAACCCCCCCACCTCCTCTTTCTCACTACGGCTTTCCCTCAGAGCATGATGACTTTTAAATCCTTTTAGGCTCAAAGCCCAGTAAGCAGTAAAGCCCAGCACAAAGTGATATTTATTTCTCAAAGTTGGGTTTTTTTATATAAGAATCCAACAGAAAAATAACCTCAGCAGCATTTGTCATAGCCAGAGGTGGATTTGAAGCTCTTATGAAGTGAATGTGCTGCCCAGTGCCTGCTTCTTAACAGAGTTAGAGAAAGAGCCTGCCCTGAGCCCAAGCTCCTGTCCTCCTCCAGCTGTAGTGAGGAGTGACTTCAAATCTTCTGGGGAGCTGGAAACTTTGGTATGGACAAAGAACTCAAATGAACAGCCACAATGGCTGCAGAATGGTTTCCTTAATTAGAAAATTGGCTGTGTTCCTAAGGAGGAGGAAAACAATGCTACAGACTGCCAAGGCAAAGAGCAAGTAAAAACTGTAGCACATGTAGCTCTGGAGGAAACACAAACCGGCTCTATCAGTCCCCCAGATCCTCCAAAACCACTTGTAATTATCAGGCTGAAAACCAAGCATGGTCCTGCTGCTGAATCAGAGCAGCACAAGCTTGTGAATATGACTTGGCCTTAATTAATTCATTTTGACAAGGCTCAAAACACTCTCCAGGCGATTTAAGACACTGTAAAAAATAAGGAACTGACAGTTTTTGACCCCAAGATGTCAAATAGAGAACTGCTGTCTAGTTTTGATGAGCTGTCACTCTATCCCCTGGACACCCCTACTCCAGTTAAGCATTTCACATTGTGGGCTGCAACCACACGTGGTCCATGAGACAACTGGCACGTTCTCAGAGCATCAGTCAACCCAGCTTCAACAGCATCCCAGAATCCCTGTTGGCACAGCAGCAGTAGTGGGTGGGTGGTCTTCAGAGATGGAAAATACTAACCAGGAAGGCTGTGTTGCTTTTTTCAACAGCAGACCAGATCCCAAGCACAACAAATTCTCCAAGAAGACACATCTCAGAGTGTGCACATTTCTCAAACCAGCACAGGGACAGAGAGAGACAAGTAACTGTACAGAAAAGGGAAGAAAACCACAGGTAGAGAAACTGCAGCTTTTCCCAGTGCTGGTCACATGTGAATCTGTCAATCCAACCAGCATCTGACACCTGTGATCAGAAAGAAGCTGATACCTGTCATGCTGAGACAACTGAACATCCTGCTATGGAAATTCAAACGTTCGGTGCCAAAACAGCGCTGCCGGGGACGCAGCAGCGTCTGGGGAGACCGGGAAGGAAAAAGGACAAAACACTCTCTGGCTGCAGCAGAAAACCAACATGCTGATGCCTCTCCTAAGCACAGGACTCTGGCCAAGCAGAAACACGGGTCATGGACTGTTTCCAGGGGTGCACTCGAGACGCTCTCACTGTAATTGAAGATGAAGCCGTGGCCTCCCAGGGCTGCGCGCGCTCCTCGCTGCAGGGGGAGCCTCCCTGTCTGACTGAGCACAGGGGGTTTGGGTTTCCTGCTTCAAACCAGGATGAAATGAGACACAGGTGTCTGACGGGAGGGAGGCTGAGGAGCACGGCTGTGGGCTGCAGACAGGTGACCAGACAGCAATGGCAGCAGGAAGGCTGAGTTTTCGGAGTGTGGCTCCGAAAAGAAAATCTCAGAGGACACCCTCGAGATCCTCTTCCATGCAGGAGATAAAAAAGGACCACTGTAAACCTGACAGGAGAATATGGACATCCCTCCAGGAGATCATCAAAATTACCTGACACTGACAGCCAGGAGCTCCATGGGGTTTGATACGAAGCAGTAAAGCACAGGTTACACAGTGTTTATGAGGAAATTATAGTGAAATCTTGGAATACAGGTTCGGGGGGGGGGTTTAAGAAAACCAATTTTAACTTGGTATTTTGCCAAATTCTGATTGAAAGCCTTTGCTCAAACCCCAAGGGCTCATGACCCACTGACCAAACACTGCTGAATTTGGATGGACTCGAGTCAGAGTATTTCTAACACCGTGAAGGGCAGGAGTTAGAGGCAAGCAAACAAAGCATGTAACTGCACCAACTTGAAAGGAGGAATGCACAGAAAACTTGGAACACAAACACTTTGTGACTGCTACCAGCACTGTTCTTACCAAGCATGGAATACTTTCCTAGAAACTGGCTACCTTGAGGGAACCCTCTGTCCCCTGCAATATTTTGGTTGGCTTACTGTTGCTGATTCCACTGTTTTCCCCTTTCTTCTGCTCTCCTACCTTCTTCCTTCCTCTCCCACTTCTCCAGATGTGTTTGCACTGGAAGAAAGCTGCTCCCTTTGACTCTGTGGGGCAGTTTCCAGCTTTGTCTATGTCCAGTGGTGTGTGCAGCCTGCCTGCTGCCTGGGCTGTCCAGCATTAGTTACGTGTTTCTTCTTCAATGTACTGTTTTGCTCCAAGTGCCTTATGAACAGATTAAACAAACAAACAGGTAAGAGGCATATTAACTCAGTGTGCCTAATAATATCCCAGAGTGGGAGTAAAGGAAATTGGAGATTTCCCAGGAAAATGTCCAGAGTACAGCCAGACTATTCCCATTACATGGGGTACCATGGCGAAGCACCTGGTGCAGGGAATCCATGACCAAACCATAAAACTACCAAAAGCTGGGTGGGCACTCCATTGCAAACTCCTGTCTTCTCAAGTCCAGCTGCAGCTCTGGAGCCTGAGGGCTCTGGGAGGAGTGGGAGAGGCTTTGCAGAAGGAAGTCAGAGCAGCAGCATTCTTCCTTACTGGCATCTAACACCTCTTCCTTCCTGGAGCAAAAGCAGCTTGTTGTCCCCCTGGGAGAATGCTGGAGCATCTCCTTTGGCTCTCACCAAGTGCTCCACAACTTCCCTTACCATAAACTGCTTGCACAGCGGGAATCCGCACAGTGCAATACCTCTTGAGCACTGAGCCTTGTAGGAGCCAATGATGCTCCTCCCAACCCTTCTGTGGGATCCGCTTTCCGTATGTCCCTGCCCATGCACTTGCCACCTTCTCGACTGTGAAAGGCCAGTCCCTCTCTCCGCTGATCCAATCCCTCTCCCTGCCTCTGCCCTCCTGCCAGCTGCACACGAGAGTACGTGGATGGGTACAAATGGCCAGGCTTGCTGTTCTCAGCACCGCTCCTTTCTCCAGGGCCACCACTACTAAGGACAAAACGCCACGGCTATGCACCACCCAACCTCTGCTCAAGCTGTACCGGAGACAGAGACCGTGGCGGGATGGGACTTCCCATCACATTTCCCAGGACAAAGTTACTACCATCTACTACCACAAAACAACTACCAAAAGAGAAAAACTCAGTTTCAGAGCTAAGCACAAGTTACAAGCCATATTTACTAGATCAGTACATCTGGTAGATTATGGTGCTTGGGGACAGACATGGTTTAGTGGTGGGCCTGGCTGTGCCAAGTTAATTGGATTGCTGATCTTAGAGGTCTTTCCCAACCTTAATGATTCTATGATTCTACTACCAACTTCCCAAACTTCCTCTTATCCATGTGTCACCTTACAAGGACAAGGCTTCCAAATGGATCTGCTCTGGATTTCTCTCACAAACTTCTAACAGCTGCAAATCAAGTATCACAAAGTGATTTTTACTTGGCAAAGCACCCATTTTTCACCCTGAGCAATACCTCCCCTCTGACAAATATCTCTGTTTACATTCTGAAACTTTGTCATATCGAGCCATCACTAAATTCACTATCCTCCCCACACTCCTGTTTTGTCAATATTACATGATTCCCATTTCTCTTTCTCCTCTTCAGCTGCTGCCACAATTCTCAGTGCCATTAGCTCTCACAAGTGACCTCCTTTGTTTTATGGTAGCCCATAGTGTCACTAATCCTAAAATTATCTCAAAATACAGATAGACAGGCCAGTTCTGACATATTCAGCTATTTCTGAGATCTTCTTCAAACGCTTCTGCAAAACAGCCAGCTCTGCCCTTCCCACAGGACTCCATGTTTCCTTCTCCAGGGAAGAGCCACTGGTCCCTGCCCGCTATTCATGCTTTTGTGGTGGAACAGCCACCTTCCAGCTCTTCAGACACTTTTGGATTTCCACGTTAATGCTCCAGACTTGGTGTCATTCAATCAAGTTTCAGGTCTCACTTTTTGCTCTTCCCCAGCTACCACTCGGCAGTGCCTGATGAAGCATTTAAGGCAACCCAGCCACCTAGAATGGTCAAAAAGCCACAATAATTTATTCATTAATTTTGCACCCTCTCTACAGCGGAGCACAGTGGGTCCATATCTATGAATAATTTTAATTATCTGAGTCATTCTTCAGACCATGAGTAGGAGCAGAAGCCAGTCTGACACATTGCAGTTTTAGGCTGCGCAAACCAAAAAATGTAAGAAGTTGCCTAATCAGAATGAGAACAGGAATATGATGATTTCATGTAAAAATATCAGAAATTAAGAAAACAGAAACACACAACTCAAACTCTTTCAAATGGCAAATGTCCAAAGCAGAATGGTAGTTCTTAACACACAACCACTGCTGCACCTCAAAGACCATGCAAAAATAACCCAAAACTGAATAGTCAACAGCAAACTACACAGTCCACATCAGTGCCAATTGGTACCACATTTAAAAGCAATTTGAGCTTTAATAATTTAACACAATTTAATTTGCTGGTGGTAGGAAAGGTGGAATTTGTTTTTCTTCCAAAGGATGACGTGGATGGATATCCTATCTCTGTAAGGTACACCCCAACTTGTGGTAAGTGCTGGGCTTGAATCCAAACACACATACACATACCTTGGTGTTGTCCAGATCGGGCCCATAAACCACAGAAACCAAGATCAGCCAGAAATCCTCCCACGTATTTAACATGTAACATTTGAAAATGAGCAACATCACGGGTATTTATTTTACCCCAAAACCTTCCACTAGAATTTTGTTTCAGAAATTTTCAAACTTTCAAGTGTTTGGTGGAATTCCCCTTCCTGCCTCGCTTCAGCCTGTTAGTAACAGTCCCAGTGCTAATGACCCAACTCGTGAGTGTACAGAGGGAAAACAGCTTCATGAAATATTGATACACACTTGGAAATTTGACAATTATCTCCACAGCTCCTTGGTAAAACCTGAAAGCAAACAAATAGCAAACATCTCCTCTACTCATTAAAACACTGAAAAACAGAGAAAGGAACCTACTCATTACCCATTTGATAAATCTAGCCTATTATTTTTAATAATGCACAGGCATTCAAATGTACAGTTTCTCTTGTTAAAGAAACTGTTGGGTTTGTAGATCTAATTTTAAGAAATGCAGTAAAAGTCAGTGATGTAGATCTGGTTCCTTTTGCAGGAGAAGGTAAAATCCTTCTATTGAAATCAATGACAAAATTACCATTTCTCAGGTGGAAGCACAGCTTCACTCACTGCCCTATTTTGGAAGCTGCCTGTCCAGAAAAATATTCTACAAAAATCAGAAATATGAATTTTTATTTTTTTTTTTGCCTTTCTCATGGAAGCTTCAGAAACAGAAAACTGATGTAAAAAAGAGCTGATGAGCCTCAGCATGGGGCTGCTGGTCCATGAGATATATCTCTCCATCTTGCTTATCCTACACTAGGGAGATAATTCACTGGCTCACCCTCTGGCCAGAGCACAGAGCCTGTGCTTTTAAGAAAACCTTCCCTGTTGAATAAATACGAACCCCAAGGGGAAAAACTCCAATGCAGAGCATGACAGGTTCCTCAGCGTTGCATTGGTATTATCAGTTATTAGTAATTCTGCTTTCTGGACCTTTTAGCCCTGACTGGGGATGAAACAGAAACACAAATGCTGCAGACAAGAATGAAATGGAAATTTAAGATTCTTAAGCCAAATGTTTCAGCTGCTAAGATAACTCCCACTCTCATGCAGGTCCACTCAACATGAATTCAAAGACAGAAAATGCTCAACAGGAAAGATCAATAGGAATTGCTGGCCAGGTGGGATAACTAAAACTGCAGTTCAGCATTCCTGATTACTTCAGTGTCCCAATAGGATAGTCTAGATACTGACAAGCTCTCTGCTGTCCACACTGAATACTCTCTTTTATCTTTCATAATATTAATCAAGTTTTCCTTTCATCAACAAAGCAAAATATATGCACTTGCATGAGCCACTGTACTTTTTGAACATTCATTTAAACCTTTATAACAAAGCATTCAGAGGAAGGCAGAGAATATAACAAATGACTGTGTGTGACATCTCCATTTCTGGTTTTTTT
>VXAY01001424.1:1724334-1742604 GCA_013399855.1 Oxyruncus cristatus | reverse complement strand
TTTTTTTTTTTTTCCCCCACTCAGTGGGTAACAGTGAGAGACTCCACTAAGTGACTGGGCCATCCTAAGAAAAGGCTGATAATCTATAGGGTCAGTAAGGGAGTGTGTGGGAGGCAGCTTGAAACCGCTCAGAGATTTGCAGTGTTAGAACAAGCATCAGGAAACGTGTTAAGAAGACCAGCAAGGAAGGCAGGGAGGGACCACTAGGTTCTTGCATCTCACCACCTTCTGATTCCCAATGCTCCCAGGCATGGAGGTAACACACCTGGAGATACCACTGCAACATCTGGAAAGTGCACGCCAAACGTTTCAATGAGGCCTCAGTTCTGATCCTCTTTTTCTGACTCTTTTCCCAAAGAGCATATCCTAAATTATTTCTTATCACTGTGTTTGCTGTCTAAGCAAAGTCTTGTCTGCTTATTTGTTTGCCAAGCCAGTATGACAAGCTAGGAAATAATAAATTGCTCTATAACCAAAACAAGTCACTTCTGGCAAAAAATGAAGGCTGAAGAAGCACTGATCCAAATGGATAATGACTGAGACACTGATTATGTTTTTAAGAGTTTTTCTCCCCATTTTCACGTGTATACATATCTGCATGTATAAATAAAACATGAGAATGCCATCCAGCATTCATACCAGCGTTAACCACAGATCTCCACCAGCTCCAACCGTTCAGTAAGCCCTGCTGGTTCCCTTCTTACAATCACAACCCGCTTGTCTCTCAGACTACAGAGCCTAAACCACCCTCTTCCCAGGATCTGTAAGATGCTTTTGGGAGCTGCAGGAACAGCACTGTACTGTCACCCTCCTCCCAGCCCTTCCTCGTCTGCCTCTGCTTTCATTTACAAGACAAGGCAAGAGATCACTGTCCTTGGCCACATCTGCTGGTTGAAGTGCACCCCAAGGCCTGTGGTGCTCCCAGGAGGGAATGAGAGAGGGAATGCCACAGGAGGGATGGGAACACAAGCCTCCACCAGTGGCAGCACCAGCAGTGGCTGTTCAAATGTGGAACACGCCGCTCACGCTTCTGGTGGTCATGGTGCGGACACTCGCTGCAAACAAAAAAATGGAATTTATGCCTGACAAATCAGGGTAGGTCAAGGGCTTCCAAACTACCCAAGACCTGGAGCCATCACGCTGGAGAATGAACTGTGCCAGCCCTGCAGCTGGAAGCTTTCCACCATCAAGGGGCAGAGGGTGGCCCTTGTTCCGCTGGGCCATGGGACACGCGATTAAGCCGATTGTTGGCCCTGACACACTCTGCACTGGGGAGAGGGCGGGGGAAGGAGAGCCGGGCACTAATCCTCTCCATCTGCTCAGCAGCAGCTAATTGGATTGGGAGTGCAGAAGGCAAGGCCCCCGGACACTGGCCAGGCCAGGCATGGGCACTCTGAAACCTCCCGTTTCCCTGAACAAAGGTGCTCTGGCACAGAGGGTCCCACTCTGCCAAACCCCTCCTAAGGCTTCACTCAGCCACGGCACCCCTGCTCAGCACCTCCCTGCTGGAGAGGTCAAACTAAATACTGAAAAAACAAGACCCACGAATCCCACCTGCAGAAGTAACATTTCATCTTCAACAAAACACTACAAAACAGCAAAAAAAAAAGATTAAAAATTAGCTTTCTTTACCAAAAGCCAGCGGAACACTGTTAATGTCAGGTTTTATTTAGGTGCAAAAGTCAAAAGCTCGACTGCCAGTTGCCATCTATAAACCTTACTAATATCAGTTCTACATCTGCAACATTTATTCTACATCAGGGGCTTAATGATGTTGGTCTTCTGCTTTTCAAGGATTCAGCTCAGCACCTACTTTGCTTTTAAAATAACAGGCTATTCAGTTGTGCAGCATTTTCATTAAACTGGGCTGTAGTGTGATGCTACGAGAATGACAAGAAGAAGAAATATAAAAAATGTTTAATACAATAATGATCAGAAACCTTTAAAATTTTTTTCCCCCTCTGTGAAAATGAAGTTTGTAGCTATGGAAACTACTTATGAGAAAGCTAAAAAAAAAAAAATGTCAGCAAATATAGTCAGAGAATGATCTGGATATATGAAAGTCCTAACAATGCTAGAGAACTAGAGACACAGGGTGAAAGAAAAGTGTAAATTGAAGATGACAACACTTGAGCATCTGACAACACGTTCTCCTCTGACAGGCCAAATTCATTTTCATTGCCACGGCACTAAAGTCAATGAATTGCAACTGGAATGAGTTTGACACTTTATATTGCTTTTGACAAAACCATTATAAAAAGCGTATTTCAACCTTTAAAAAAGTACTTTAAAAGCGTATTCTCTGCAATCAGTGAATTGTATGTGCATATTGGCTGAGATAGTCAGTGTTATATCAAGGTAGCACATCTCTCACACATTCTGTTCTTCAGCCACTCACCCGACTAAGGTGGGCAGTTCTGGTGCCTTCAATTTTATCTCAATCTGTATTTTTGTGCAGAAGTTATGATCCCAGTTAAAATGATTACTCCATGGTTTTGTCAGTGAACACAATGTTCACTTACTCTACCTGCAGTAACACACTAGCTGGGAATGGCTCCAAGGACATGCTATGGTCTGTCAGGTCAATGTGCAAATTAAATCAGATTTATTCAGTACACGGAGCTTCCTTTGGTGCTGTTTCAGTCTGGATTGTTAATTGAGCTGCCTTACATGTACACATTGTGATTACATGCTGCAGTCTGTAATCAGAAAACACAAGGAAGAAAACCTGAAGTTGATTTCTGAACATCCGCTGTACTGGGCAAAGAATAAACTAACACCAACAAATGCTCAGGAAATTTATATTGTGTATGAAATACCTTGCTAAACTCTGCCCAGAGAAAGCTACAGCAATTTAGCTTAATTTAATTAGCTTAAAAGAATTAATAGCTTAAAAGAATGGGCAAATGTTGCCCTTTTAGCCATCCTTGACAGGCTCTGCTCTTTTAACCTTGAAAAACCATCAAGGCTCTTGCTCCTGACTATGCCCTTTCCTCTTTGGGGCTTGCCCACATGAAGAGTTTCAGCCCACAACTGATGTGTGGGTAACACAGTTTTTATCTGTCGCAGGGTGGAAAATACCAATAAAAGGCATCTCAATGAAGTGTTAAAGAGTATAAGCAGAGCTGAGCTAATCACAGTGAGAGGCATTTCTAGTTGGGCTCTAAGCTGATAAAAGAGAGGATGAATCCCCTTCACGCTGGAGAGAAGGACTTGTCCAAGGAGGGCAGCTGCCCTCAGCCTGGCTTTCCCAGCTCAGGACAAGGTCAGGCTTTCAACCAAATTTTACAGCCAAGTAATTTTGCTCCTCCTTCCTGATGATACCTACCCAACTTCTATGGGGCAGCCCTGCTCCTCATCCCCATGGGAAACATCTTCCCCTCTGTGATCACTTGCTTTCATATCTTCATTTGTAAACTAGGGCTTGAAAAACCATCCTAGACACGTATTTGCGATGAATCACCATTCCCTAAGTCCAGCATCAGACACAGAAATCTGGACCAGGCCCTGTCTGGGAGAAGTCCAGGTTAGCTATAAGAAAAACACGAGACTTCTTATCTGCCAACTGCTTTAAAACTAAAACACTGGATTAAATAAATATAAATTTAGTCATGCAATAAAAATACTAGCAAACACAATAAACTGAAGATGCAACATTTTGGAGGCGGAGCTCCAGCAGTCTGATCAGTGACCATGAGACACTGTTTGCCCTCATCAGCTTTGCTGACCTGGACTATTTATTTCCCTGCCTTCCCACCCACTCCAGCACGAGGCTGTCAGGGACAGCTCTGGCAGCAGCCACCCGCTGACACGTGTTTGTCACTCGGACCTTGCAGGGCTTTTTGCTGCTCGCCACTGAGATGACTTAGTGTGTTCACTACTGGTGATGCAGGAGCAGCCAGCTCCCAGGACGCTTCTCCCTGGGGAAGCCATTCCTGACAGCTTCACAGACAAGGTCTCAATGACGCAGAGAGCGGCGGCTTTGCCAGAGCTGTGGCTGGGGAGTTCCTGGGATGGGAAGCCGCATCATCTCTGGTGACGTCACTCCAACACCACAGCAACGGGTTTAGGGTGCTCATTCACCACCTTCTGCTTATACAACTCTGCAATTCCCAGGAAGGACAATTTATCTACTTTCTTAATAATTGTTTTATGAAATGCAAAGCAGTTGCAGCAATAAATCTCGTTGCTGATTTTCCCTTATCTGACCATGCCAAAGGAAGAGGCCCATAAGCATCCATCATGTTCCTGTATCCCTGCCCAGGATTCCTGCCTCTACCATCAGAAACATCAGGCAGGAGAAGACACCCTCCTGAAAGCCCTCTGCCCAAACTTCAAAGTGAACAGCAGCTCTGCAGAATGCACAGCAAGTGTCAAAGCTCAGCACAAAATGACAAACTGGATATACAGGAACAAAGATTACAACACACATTTTAACAAGACTTTAAAAAAAGAGAAAATGATCTATTTTAAGGCCTTATCCATACAACAAGCTCCAAAACATGACTGGACTGTAATGTGCACTTTATAATCCTCCGCTGCCTGAGAAGACGTTAACCTACACCGACAGAAAATATTTGCAGCCATTTAGAGACAGAGTTTAATACTGAACTTGCTTTCACCTTGTGACTCAAGTATCCACAGCCAAAGCTACAGCCAGGAGAAGGCTCACCACTCCTAAAAACACATCCAGTCTCTTCCTGCTGGCAAATGCGATTTTCCTGGATTTAATCAACTTTCTGCCATACACTCAATGCTTTAAAACATCTTAACATATTTGTAACCTCAGTTTATCCCCTCGTGGGTAAATGTGAACACTTCCCCTCAACACAGCTTAAACACCAACAAACTGCCACACCTTCCATTTTTAATCCGTATCCTTCCTCATGCCGTGTGTCTTACCTTGGCTTCTACTTTTAAAATACAGTTTAACAGGAAGAAAACCTCTCGGGCTATTTGGAAAAGAAAAAGGGGAAATAAATAAAAAAGAAGACAATTTTAGAGGTCCTACTCCAGCTAAACCTTTCAGGGCCTTCAATGAGAAGATAATCTTTCTGTGATTATGGCCAAACCCTCCCGTTGCTTGGCAACACATAATTAAGGAATATGTTTTCAGATCCGCTTTGCAAGCTGGCCATTATCAGATGAAATTACTGGAGCAACAAATGTCATCCTCATGCAAATGAGCTGGTAGTGGGCAAAAAAAAAAGAGAGGATTGTGTAGCAAGAAAGAGCTCAACAGCACAGAAACGCTGCTGGCTTCGTCTTGCTGCTCAGCGGTAATTCTGGTAAAGGGAAGGGATGATTTGAGATTTTCAGAGAATAGGGTTTGCACTTTATATACAAGACACAGGGAAGGAGGGATCTGTTTCTTGTGGTGGAGGAGACTGCTCCTAAGCCCTGTGCTGTGGAGGTCCTTCACCCCAGAGCTTTCACTGCATCGGTATCGACCTTTCAATCAGACGCACCGCAAATAAATGAACATATTTGTGTTCCCCACATTATGCCAGTTTGCCTTTTTTTCTGCATTTATTTAAAAATACTGCCTGCATGTACTGCTTTCCCATCTGATCCATGTCAACACAGAACATGTTGCCTAATACTGAAGCATTTTTTAGAAATCAATACATTACACCCGCTACATAAAGGACGCATCAGCGTGAAAGAACCAGCAGTTACTTCCTAACTGTGTAATTATGGTGCGGGAGGGAAAGGGGCGCGCCAAGCGTCTGCATTTTGACAACTTTATCATTTCCACTCACAAAATCATTCTTTATTTAGATTCCTGTGGAATGGCATCACCAGTTTGGCACTGTCTCGATGCCTATAAATGGTATCCTCTTATTAAAGCTTTGTGTGTGTGTGCTGGTACAGCACATTGTTCAGGGCTTGTTTGCATGGGGGGGTTCAGCTGGGCTGCACAGGGAGAAAATTCCCTGCTCACGGAGTCACTACCAGAAAAAAACATTTCTAGGGATTTCTTTCCACCTTTTTTTCAAACAAGTCAAGCCACAAATGAATGGATTTGCTGAATTTCCTTATACTTAGCAGGGTGGTTTTGGGGGTTAGTTTCTGTCAGACGCTGTGTGTTATCATCAATGTACATCTCCAAAGCGGAGGAGCAGAGCCTGCTCGGATTATCCAGCTTTTCATTTGAGCAACCAAGGGCCTGAGCGCTTGTAGGAGAGGAAGGGAACCACCATTCATTTTTATTGTTCCAGTGCTTAACGACAGGCTTTTAGTTTTAAGCACAGTCCTATTACTTTAACAGCCCTATCGCTTCACTTACAGGCATCTCGAGGAGGAAATCAAGGGGTTTATTTTGTATGCCTGATAAAACAGCAAATTAATAATAAGAAGAAAAGCCTTAGGTAATGGCCAAAGGTAAGTCGATTCTCAAATAACACCATTAGCTATCTGATGAATTTAGTCAAAACAATGCCAACCATTTCCTCGGAGGAACACATTTGCGCCTGATAACAGCGGTAAAAAGTCAATCTGCAGCAAACCCTGTAGTCCTAATTGCTCAGCCAGCGCACTATCTAATCTCCTGTTCTCTACAAACAACGGGAACGGCAAGATTAACCCTGGAAGCATTATCTGAGATACCGCTCAGGTTTAGCTGAAGTTGGCTAAACAAATAAAATATTTGGAATTTAACCACAGAGTGAGAACCCACATCTTTAGCTCCACACGGCCAGCACAGCCCTGCACAGAAATCCCCTTCGCCTCCTTCTCTAAGTACGAAAGCGTGTAATATCCAGGCATTAAACCCCAAGATATCTGACTGTGGGGTTTTTGAGAGATAAATTAAGCAACAACTAGGTGGTTCTAAACTACTACATGGACTACAGTAATTACTTGGTTCAGGCGATGCCATGGTGGAGACGATGACGGGGGGCCCCGTGCGCCTGCTGAGCTTCGGGTACGGGGAGACCTGGGCAGGGAAGGCGGGTCCGGTGGGTGCCAGGCCGCCATCCCCCGGTGCTCCTGGCCGGCGGAGGAGCTGGGGGCTGCTGTGAGGGCTGGGTGCCGGTGACGCCGCCGCCACCGTCCGCTCCCTCTTCATCAGCTCCATGGGCACGGTGTAGGTGGTGGGATACGCCGTTTTGGGGCTGGGGTGCGGGTTGGCCGTGGTCATGGCCATGCCGGCTGGAGCAGAGTAGGCAGAGGCCGGACGCGTGCTGCAAGGCAGGGGCGTGTTGTATCCTGAACCAGGGAGGAAGTGCGGCCCTGGAGGAGCCCCCACGGGGGCTGGGTAGGTGGTGGTCTCCAGCAGGTGCTGGGTCGGGGCGCTGGATGGCCGGCGGTGCATCTCGACCCCTCTCGGGGAGAGCGGCTGCAGGGGGGGTGGGTGCTGCGAGGCAGCGGGGCCGTCTGTGGTGGGCCCTGCCATGAGGGGCGCCCCGTAGTCCCCTGGGAGCTCGCTGCGGTGGCTGAAGCTGTTGGAGCGGGTCCTGGGGCGCAGCGTCCCGGCCCTGCGCTCCTGCCTCTGCAGCTGCATCTCTGCCTTGTAGTTGTGGGCGATGCGGGATAGCACGCGGGCCTGGCCCAGGTTCGGCGCCACCGACTTGATGTCGTTCTCCTCCATCATGGCCAGCAGGTTGGGGGAGTCGAAGCCCTGCTGCAGCAGGGCAGCAAAGGTGCTCTCTGAGACGCCCTCCGCCCGCAGCAGCGCCACGAACTCAGGGTCAAAGCTCCTCTTGCCCTCCGGCCCAGGGAAGGCGGGGGGCGCCGGTGGGTGGGAAGGCGTCGCCACTGCCGCCTCGTAGCCGTCGTAGGGACCCTTGGTGCTGGTGCTCTCTCTGCCTGGTCCATAGCTGCTGCCAGTGGTGCTGGTGGGATCCACTACCAGGCAGGTGGGGGCAGCTTGCCTGGCCCCCGGTGCCTCAGGGGGCCGCTCTGCCCCGTCGGTGTAGCCCGGCCTGCTGGGAAAGGCGGGCGGCTCCGCCGCGTAGCGCGGGCCGGGGGGCTCTGTGCCATACCATGCCGGGGACACATCCCTGCCACGCATCCGCTGCCCGTCCAGGGGCAGCTTGGGGTCCCTGTAGAGGCGGGTGGTGTCTGGTGGGGCGGGCGGGCGCCCCAGGGTCTGGTCCCAAGACAACCTGCTGCCGGGTGCCCCGTAGCTCGCCAGCGGCCTGCCTGCCACGTGGTCGCGGTAGCACCGGGGGTCCTTGGGTGACCTCGCCGACAGCGACGGGTCACTGTAGTAATCCTGGGGCGGCAGAGAGCCCCGGCCCGCCATGGGCGCTGGCCGGTCACAGTAGGTGAAGTCGGGCACAGAGCCTTTCCTCAGCGGCCCCGGGGCAAAGGCGGCATCCTGGTACGGGTACGCCTCCTGCTTCAGCTCCGCGCCGCCCTGCAAGATGATCTCGTTGGCTCGGGGTGGCTCGTACCATCCGCCCTCGCCGCCGTAGGTCAGGGAGCTCCTCCGGCCCGGCGGCCTTTGGTACTCGAAGGCGTTCTCGCTCTCCCAGTTCCCCTCATACCAGCCAGCAGCGTCCCAGCTCTGTGAGCGGCCGATGTTGGGGTGCTTGCTGGGGATGGGCATCGTCACGAGGCCACTCGGTCCTGGTGACACGGAGAAGAGGAGGTGCCTTCCTTCCCAGCGCTTCTCCGGCACGCATCAACACCAGACCGTGCTCCGCCTGAGCCCTCCCAGGACTTCAGAAACCACCGGCGGGTGGTTTTGCCTTTCAGAGTGTTGCCTGAATTATTAATCCCTGGTAACCTTAGGAGGCAGAGCATGCGGCTGGGCCCCTTCCCTTGCGGTGCAGCCACGGAGGAGAGCGGCCGCACTCAGCCCAGATGCTTTATCCTCTGCCGCTGGGGACAGCGTGCACATGGACAACTGGCCGAGCAGTGTGTGGGGATTAGGAGCTAAATAAAACCTCTAAAGCCCTCGCTCCATGTGACATCATTTTAGCCCGATGAAATCTCACGCACTGACCCAGCCAGCAACCTCAATGCAATTTTTCCCCAGGGAATGATTTTTTCTTTTTTTTTTTAACTGTTGTTTTTTTTTTAACACGTGTTTCGTGTGTTTCAGTTGCCTCCTTCCCAATGTGCTCAGGGAGTCTACACCAGCTCCCACCAGGAATTGGCGGCGGGATAGCGGAACGTGCCCGTTTCTGCTCATCTCCACACACACACACACACGCATGTAAAAATAAAAAAGAAAGCTTCAGTGTCAGCTCAATCTTAATCCAGCCTGATGAAATGCTAATCCACTGCACACAGCTAAGGACAAATTAAATGGGAGCGAACAGACAGGCCTAAAGAAAGGCCAATGCAGGATATTCAAGACTACAAGAGCAGTTAGAAATTAGTTAGGTGCCTGTTTAACACTTTATGAATATTGTAATTTGCGTTGGAAATCACGTTTTTTGTTGTAGTTTCAAATTAGCCACGCTAACCAGGCTCTGAAAGGATTCTTTATATTATTACCATAATACGCAAATCCCTTCATCATCCCAGGACAGAAAATTGTGGAGGTGTAATCTGGAATGTATAATTTTAAGACCCTAGCACAGGTCATGGAACAGGAGGGGAGGATCAAAGGATCTAAAGCCCGGTCTTACAAAGCAAAAAGGAATAGTAGACTTTTGTCTATTATCTCCAGCTTCCTTTGGAAAAACTATATGTTTATGAGATGGGAAAACACTCTGAAACATCAGACAAAACTCAATTCATATTGTGCAGTTTTTCAACATTCATATGGATTAAGCTTTTTTTTTTTACACTTAAGAGTGGGCAAAAGGATTTAGATGGAATCACACCAGAGAAAATTGTTATTTGGGAATGTAATAAAAATTTCCATATAGAGTCATTGTTTTCAGAGGAGATATTGAGATGGATCCCAAAAACATGCAATCTAAATTATGACACGCTGCTCATGCTCAAAATATTCCTTTTCAAAGAAGAATAGGTCAACTGTTCCTTATTTTGCTGACCACTGCTAGGGAGGCAACATTTTCCTTGTTTAATTAAAAAATTCAGATGGAAATGATTTTGCCTTTCTCTGCTATGATCACGAATGTCTTCACCTACAACACACCCATTCTAGGAAGAGCCCAGTAAAAGGAGAAACAGTCACCTTCCCTGGTCTGTTTGCAAGACAGCTTGATCATTTTTCCTGGCTAATCCACAATAAATGTTTAGTGCACAAGCCATCACATGATGGACTATTGTGCTATTATGATAGCTAAATCACTAATACAGTCTAATGCTTCTACTTGCCTATCATACTAATACCTCTGGGCTATATTTCTGACCCAAATACTGACAGGATCTTTGAGTAATCCTAAATTTCTTTATTGCAGTAAATATTACAAATCCTCTTCAAACATTCTCTCCTCCAATGCCATCCTCAAGAACCACAGTCGTGAAAATTATGTTGGATATTACACAGACATGCAAAACACAGGCCCCAAAAGATTATTTATGCAATTCTCAGAGACTATCTGATTGGCATTATATTGAATTAACTAACAAACTTCAGGCACATCGGAAAATTTCCTCTTTTGTGAGAGTCAAGATGAGAAGACACATTTGTGGCTTACAAATAAAGCAGAGAACATTTTAACCACCAAAAAACCATTTTATTACAACAACATTTTGCTAAAGAATAAAATGTATTCCCAACAGGATACAGCGAGATCTGTGCCATTCGTTTGCTCTGAAGCAGCAGTATAAAGCTACCAAAAATGTATATGACAGAATAATAAAATCCTGGTCTATAGATCAAGGGCCTCTTTCACCATTGAAATCACTAATGAACACAGTCACCATGTTAAGCCCTGGTTGACAATGGAAAAACCCATGCCATTGAGAAATGACATTTCAAAACTGCTGATCTTGAACAACTGCAAGGGAAGTCAGAGGGGAGCTTGGAGAATTCACTACCTCTGAAAAAGCCAAAAGCTTTAGCAAGGGTCACATGGCAGGCACACAATAGAAAGCTCTCCCAAAGCAGCAGATCTGTAACTGGTGGCCATGCCCTGCCCAGCGCACACATGGGGCACAGCAGGACCCGGAGACCCACCTCCAAACCCCATCCCAAGCACAGGAGCACATATGGGCTCTGAAATCCACCTTTGTACCAGCCCATCCTTGCACCAGCCCGTCCTTGCACGGGGCAACCTTGCAGCCCTTGGGCAGAAGATGTGCTCTTCTCCCAGCTGCTTCTCAGAAGTCAGGAAACTCTAACTCCAGACCTGCTGCTGGAACAGTCATGCATATGGATGGCTTATCCCATACGCGCTGACCTCAGTGGAACAAACTACTCCTGTGTTCCCAGAGCAGCAGATGCAAACACCTGCAGCACCAGGGGCTGCAGGATTGGTGTGTTTCCCTGCAGCCATGGAGCAGCTGTCCTTCCTGGAGGGCTCTGCTGGCCCTAATTCTTGCTGCCCAAGAGCCGCCACAGACGCCACAGCTAGCGGGGAAGACCTGCCCAGGAGCTGTGGAGCTGGGCAGCCTCCCGAGCCACCACGGCAGCAAAGGAAATGCTACAACCCCACTGAGTCAGTAAGTGTAAAAGAAATTATCAGAAGGAAATATTTATGACAGGCAGGAAGGGTCTTTTGTATTTTTTGGGGGCAGTCTTAAAAGCAGCACCCAGGCAAACTAAACCAGTGTGAGCAGCAGGTAGGGGGAGGTGATTCTGCCCCGCTGCTCTGGTCAGGTGAGACCCCTCCTGCAGTGCTGCATCCAGCTCTGGGGACATAAACATAAGAAGGACACAGACCTGCTCGAACAATTCCAGAGGAGGCCATGAAGACAATTAGAGGGATGGAGTACCTCTCCCATAAGGAAAGGCTGAAAGAATTGGGATTGTACACCCTGGGGAAGAGAAGCTCCAAGGTGATCTTATCACGGCCACTCAGCACCTGAAGGGAATCTACAAGAGGGCTGGAGAGGGACTTCGGGCAAGGGTCTGGAGTGACAGGACAAGGAGGAATGGCTTCACACTGACAGAGAGCAGGCTTAGATGGAATACTGGGAAGAAATCCTTCTCTGTGAGGGTGCGGAGGCCCTGGCACAGGCTGCCCAGAGAAGCTGTTGCTGCCTCATCCCTGGAAGTGTTTAAGGCCACACTGGATGAGACTTGGAGCAACCTGGGCTAGAGGAAGGTGTCCCTGCCCATGGCAGGGGGTGGAATGAGATGGTCTTTAAGGTTCCTTCCAACCAAACCGTTCCATAATTCTATGATTCTCCCATGGCTCTGTACCTATTTCTGGGTCTGGATTCAGCAATGGCCAAGAGACGATGCCCAGGCACCAGGGCACAACCTGACATAACTGATCAGTGCTTCTTGGGAGTGGAAGAGGCACTGGCACCCACATCCTCAACATGAGGGGGAGACAAGGACTGCGGAACAGGCAGAAAATTTATTCTCCCTTTATCTTTTTGGTCTAGAGTTATTTGGGAAAAAAAAACCAAAAAACAAAAAACAGAAAAAAACACCCAAAAGGGAAAAAAAAAAAAAAAAAAGATCAAGAGATTAAATGCTCTGGTATTTCAGATCACGTGAAAATACAGAGTTTTGACTTAATGCCCTGATTTTCAGTTTAGCACTGATCTAACACATGGTAAATTTGGCTATGATACAGTGACCACAGAAGTCTGCTCTGAAAAAAAGGTGACAAGAGAGTAAAGAAAGGTGGGCCCATCGTTTGGACACTGCACTCAAAGTCAGTGGCATGAAATCTGACTCTGGAATCCACTCACGGTGGATGAGAAACAAGCAGTGCTGGAAGGTGCCATTCTCTTCCCATGAGGAGAATCTTATTTACACATGAAACCCACGGTAAGAAATCAGGATGGTAAATCTGCAACACAACTGCGAAAACAACATTTTTCGGTGTCTGCAGCACTGAGCCAGGAGAGCTTGGATGCAAAATTTCATTCATGGTGATAGAAAACATTTCATTACCTATTCAGAAAGCAAGATGCTGGGAAAATTACTCTGTGCAGCAAAACAGTACAGACAAATACTCTTCAATTATAAATTTAAATCTTGTTTCTATTGGAAGAAAATATTTTTAATGTAGTAAAATGTTGATGTTTTCTCCCGACTTACTTTCTTCTGGGAGAGAGCAGAACGGAAAGAATGTGCCAAATGTAATTTCTGGCAAAAACTGTGACGTGCATCGGCATGGGAAAGGCTATTTCTCTTTCAAAGGCAAAGGAATCCTGCCCCTGGTAGTGAAAAATCCTCTAGAGAACAAATACATCTCATATTAATGGACGGAGCAGGTATCAGGACACCCAGCCTTTACACCTCGCTCTGCCACTGTCAGAGAGTAAATTGCTTAATTCCTTACTCTCCGATTCCCCTTCCATCAAGAGGGATATAATAATATACACCTATCACAGCTGTGTGGTGTTCAGATTAATCAGTGTTTGTCATGTGTTTTCAGGTGACAAGGCACAAAGCTACCAGGAGGATAAATGCTCCTGCCCTGCCCTCACTGCCTGGGCTTTCAAGGACCGCGTGAGATTGTGCCTAATGACCCCCAAAGGCTTGGGAAGCCTTTCCTAAACATCTTCCTCCCAGTTCGCAGGATGCCAGGGAAGTAGAAAAGAGCTGCTGGTGCTAAACTATACTGTGGTATTCCACGGATGCTACGGAGAAGAAAAAGAATAGGATGCAGCGTGAGTAATGCCCACACGTGTGCATGTATACAAATGTATTAAAAAAAAAGAAATTGAAGAATTGAGAGAGGAAAAGAAGGAAGAAAACGTTCCAAATTCTTGGAAACTACTGCATTTGCTAAAATTTGGCTCTGCAAAAATCTCCCTCACAGCAGCAATACACATTCTGCCTAGATGGACTTTTTAACAGTCTCCTGAAATTAAGGAAGCACAAAGAGAAAATTAGCGGGATTGTGCTGGAATCATTTTCAATAATCAAAGGAGCAGCACAGCATCTGAAAGCACTCAGCGCTTGAAGCCATGCCACATGCTTTTACCAATTTCCAAACCAAAGGCAAAGATGCTTTGTAACTTCAACAAAACGCTCCCAAATACCAACTTGGTGCGTTACAACAAAACACTCTTAAGATCAGCCAGTTATTAATCAATCATTGCCTCATGAAACTCTGCATTTCGATGACTTTAAAGCAAAAAAAACAAAAGCTTATGGCCATTTATAACCCAAGCCCCCAGTGCTGGGATAGAAATGTGCCACGGCCATTGGTGTGACAGGCTCCAGGAACGCACGAGCTGCCTCGAAATGTTCCACACAAACTGGGATCAGTAACTGGGTTCAACTGCCATTCCCACTGGCTACATGCAAATGGATCCATGGAAAATAAAAGGTCAATATGGTGCCTAAACAAATGTGGAGGTATGGCAAAGGAGTTCGCCTCCCATGCCAAAGCAAGCAGACATTTCCCCTCCAAACTGGTGACACAGTATTGCAGTGCCCTTCTGAGTCATTTCCCAAGAATCCCCCAAAATCCCACAAGCCAACGTGAGGAAAGAGGATGTGAAGCTGTAGAGCTGATCACTTGCCTCTCCACTGCATTTCTGTGCCTCTCTTTCCCTTGGAAGGGGTTTGAGGTAGGAGACGTGCTCCTTCCCACCCTCGTGGGAGCCCACGTTTCACATCACTTCCACACTCCAGCAATTCTCTGTCTGAGCCATTTCATCCACCTTTCATTGAAGGGAGCCCTACCCCAATCTCCCCCATGATCTGAGGAGTCAGGTGAGGGTTAGGTTGGATCTCAGGAACAGGTTCCTCCCCCAGAGAGTGGCTGGGCACTGAACAGACTCCCCAGGACAGTGGTCACAGCACCAAGGCTGCCAGAGCTCAAGCGGTGTTTGGAAAACAATCTCAGGGACAGGGTGGGATTGTTGAGGTGTCCTGTGCAGGGCCAGGAGTTGGACTACAATGATTCTTGTGGGGCCCTCCCAAATCAGGATATTCTATGCTTCTGTGAATTACCTGCTACTTATTTCAGAATAAGGTATGTGCAAGAAGCACCTCAATGAGCACGTGGTAACTTATCACCTCATGTTATCCTGCTCCTCTGGCAAAGCCCTGGAGGTTTTGGGAGGTTGCCCAAAGAAGCTGTTGCTGCCTCATCCCTCGAAATGTTCAAGGCCAGGTTGGACAGGGCTTGGAACAACCTGGCCTAGTGGAAGGTGTCCCTGCTTATGGCAGGGAGGTGGAACTGGATGAGCTTTAAGGTCCCTCTCCACCCACACCATTTGTCACCCAGGATGAAATCAAACTGCAGGTAACAAATGCAGGAAGGCAGTAATCATCTAAAACACACTTGCAGCTAAAAACGAGAAGCCCAGCTGTAAAACACACTTGGATCCATTGGAATGAGCCCTCCAAGCTCTTGAAACTTCAATCAGAAACAATTTTGCCTTTAAGTACAGGGAGACTCCAATAAAAGTTGGCAGAAACAGCACTGTCACATTCCTGCATCAACAAAGGGATAATAAAAATATCAGATGTATCCTTACACCACACAGCTAACACACTTCAAGGACTACAAAATACAAATCAATCTGGATGCTGCACGGCAGGCGAAAAGCAGCAGACAAGGTTCATTGGGCACATCCCTCAACCATTCGCTGAGATCTAATCTACGAATGCTCTTAAAAATAATCCTCTAGAAATCACATGAAGCACCTTGTCTCCAAAACTGGGTATTAGACTCTGAGGTCAAATCTCATCATTTTTAATAAGAATTCAGGATCAAGATTTAAACAGCATGTGTAATGAAAAGCATGGGAATTATATCTGTCCCAGAAAGCAGTCGATAAATCCGCTATTAAATGAATGTATATTGTAATTCTGAACTCTGCCATGCATGCCTGGGCTTCGCATAAAAAATAATTAATTACTAAACTGTAACACGGGCCTGAGGAGACAAACAGGGGGTCAGGGTGTCTCTCTGCCTTACTTCCCCTGGTGATGTCAGAGCTTGAAATACGTACTTCCCTTGCAGACCCGACGCAGATAAAAACCAAAGCCAAACGGGAGGAATTATTATTTTAGCTAAAAAAACATTTATGCCTTTCTTTTTTAAAAGACCGGTCTTTTGCGTTGTTGTATTGCAATGATCAAATCTTCAAATGCGAGATACATCCTGCTGTGTTCCCTCGCCTTCTGTGGGGATGGTTAAGGGGGATGGCTGCTCCCTAGTGAGGATGACCCCTACTTGATCGAATACCTGTCATCATCAGCATCCAGCAATACTCTTTTCTCTCAAAAAACATGTAAATCTGTAACTCTTTTATGAACTGAAGCTGTCTATTACTAAGTTTCGAGGTGCTAGATGGCAGCAGAGAGTGTTAGGTTTTAAATAAAAATTAAGAAGGTAATCTAAAAAAAAAAAAAGACAAACCAAATTATTAGTGTGAAGCTAACGGGCTGTATAAAAATGTCACTAAGAAATGATCAATGTCCTTTAACTTTAAGAAATGCAAAACCAATTCAAAACTTGCTCTTTGAAGAAAGCTCTCAGATAGAAAAGCCATAATGAAAACCTTCACTGCTTTGGCACTTGGATCCATTACATCTGTTTGTGGAGAGCAAAAACTATAAAAGAAAAGTTGTGTAATGTATTTCCCTGCAGCTTTATTTTAGTATAGCCAGATGTCCTTCTCCTGTCAAAATATTTAGTAGTAAATATTCAGTAGAATCAGAATAAAATCTAAAAACTGGTCCAGATCCAAACGCCGCCAGCCCCTGAAAGACTGTAACTTAGGAGTTAAATATGAGGGTTTTTTCTGGTATTTTGAAGGAAAATCCATCCTGTTCTCATCTGTCCCCAAGGACCGATCATTTCTCATCACATATTTGGAAGCAGCCAACTTCCACCCCCCCCGGACGCTGGAGGCAGCTTCTGCAGCGCTCCCACACTCTGGAGCAGGGCTGCCCCGAGGCCGCTGCTCCAACAACCCCTTCACGAGGCTCCTCGTCGCATATTCTGGGAATATTGTCACTTTTTTGAGTAATCTTTAGATGCAGGGGAGGATTTAAAAGTCAGGAGAAAAAAAAACCAAAACCAAACCAGATATGATGACAACATGTTAATCCCTAAACCAGTTAATTTAAATGGGAAGTGTGGTAAGGATGGAAATTAGGTTGATGGTATTGAAGTCATCGGCTGCAATTGTTTCTTAATTAATGACACCAAGTTATAAAGCTTGTTACATGGAACCTTGTCTGGGAGGCTGGGGGAAATGGAAAAATACAAGGCAGAATTAAGAGACACACATTAAGCCACCATAAATGTGGGTTTAAACACAAGGAGAACATAACACGAGTATTTTTTCCTATTTTGGTGCATACAGCACTCAAGTCCAGGGAAACAGGAGCCCTCCTTCTTGCAATGGCTCGAGCCTATCTATTATAAAAAAGTTGCACACCAAATTAATGGAATTTTTGCCTGTAACCTTATCTAAATGTGTCTTACTCTTTCCCAGATGCCTGGGGGGCTTTGTCAGGCTGGCTTTGTATCTGGCTCAAGTCCTACATCGTGTCATGCACATGTCACAGGAGAAAGGCTACATAGGAGTGAATGTACAGGAAAAACATCTAACCAAGACTGGAAGACTGTTGGAGAACCCTATGTATCCACCCTGTCAGCACAACAGCACATTTGTAGGTAAGAGCCACACAGTACCTGAGTCACAAAGCAGGAAAAATCCACTTACAAAGACAGAGAGTTCTTGATTCAGCACAGCAAAACAGTTGAAAATCCTGGAATAGGGTCATTAAGTTTGAATAATGTCTGTAAAGCCATTAGGGTTGCCTGAACTTTCTTCACCCATAGGATTATGCCCAAATTTTTCTTAAAATACCTTAAAATTTTAATGAAAACTATTAATGACAAGTAATCCCCAAACCTGCCATGCCTCTATCAGTGAAGGGGTAATTAAGAGCACTACTTTTCATTGGTAAAAAAAAAGGTGTAATCCAGCTTTTGTATGAATTTGATTTTGGGAAACTACCATAAAAGCCAAAGAACTTCATTTGGACTCTTGGGAAAGCAAAAACATCAGGAGCAGCCACAGAGATCTTCAGTTTGCATAAATCAACACAGGGGCAACAGCAGAGGATCTGACAAGCCAGCACTGCCTTTTCTCTAGGCAAGATGTGTTAAGCAACCCTTCCTTAAAAGCCTGATAGTTTCTGTGCTTTGAGGTGGAAACTTTAAAAAAAAAAAAAAAAAAAAAAAAAAAAAATGAAAAAAAAGTTTTTTTGGGGGGGGGGGGGGGGAAACCTTTCGCCTGTTT
>VXAY01001424.1:1639942-1724010 GCA_013399855.1 Oxyruncus cristatus | reverse complement strand
ATGTATAAAAAGCTTTATTGGGGGGGAGGGGGGGGAAATCCTTGTACTGTGTTTTATATTCATGGAACAAAGAAACCCAAATCCACTAGATAAAAAAAAAGGTCTATATTTATTCTAAATAAGTCACTTTTACTCGGGACAATCAGTTTCTTCCGCGCTTGTTATCATCTTTAACTCATTGTTTCTCATCAAATGCACAGTGGTGATAAGGATTTCCTGAGATAATAAGATTCTATTTCTAAGCAGTAAAAATAAGTGTTATCAGATGCTACTTGGTGTGCAAATTTGCAAGAATGGAAGAAAATTCCTCCACCCAAATATCAGATGTACTCATTTTGGCGACTGTTAAGTTATACCAAGGAGGAAGAATTGCAGGCGAACACTTTCCAGAGTTGTAGTTTTAAAGTACATTTTTCCATCTGCTTCCAGAAGCAAGTTCCGCTATTTTTTAGCAGGAATGGAGTGTGATTTTTGAATGAGAACCTATTCCATAATCTGCTGTTAGCGCTGTGTGAGCCCAGACCTCAAGGACACACTGTTCAAATACTGCTGAAAAGCCAAAACCATTACAAATCTTCAGGGGCACTTTTACTGAGGGTTGGTTTGGGTTTTTTTTAACGATATGAAAGTGCACCACAAGCAATAATTGACAGTGTGATTATTAAGTCCACCTCTACGGCCAAGAGACTGAAGTAAACACCAGGGAAAAAGCACCCCCAGTTTGTATTTACCACAGTATCTACCATTACCCAGTATATTTATTTAAATATTCCTGCATATGGCTTGCAGTGACTTCCATCACAGGGGAAATGTAGAATACAGGATTTCTGTCCACCCTTGAAATGACTCAACCAGCCTCTTGCAGCCACGGCAGAGATAATTTTGTTGATGTTGAAACCATCTATTCTACCCCAAACTCCCTCTGCTGTTTCACAGAATCACAGAATCATTTAGGTTGGAAAAGACCTGTGAGATCACTGAGTCTAATCTTTGACCAATCACCACCTTGTCACCCAGCCCAGAGCACTGAGAGCCACGTCCAGTCCTTCCTTGGACACTCCCAGGGACGGGGACTCCACCATCTCCCTGGGCAATCCCCCTTCCAATGCCTGACCACCCTTTCCATGAAGAAATTCTGTCTGATGCCCAACCTGAACCTCCCCTGGTGCAGCTTGGGCTTTGTCCTCTCCTTTCACAGACCCCTTCCCACCAAGGTTTGCAAGACAAACTGTTGCATCAAGGACTCAGACTCATCCAAGGGGCTTCAGTAACCACGACGGGATCTCACAACCACCGAGAAACACGGGTGTGAGGAGAGTCAAGGCCACACTCAGATACTTCAGTGACTGGAAGGTAAATACATGAGGAATTCCTACAGGGAAGTATGAATTAGTGGTAGCACCAGAGAAGTCCCATCCTAAGAGGACACCAGGGTGCCACTGAGAATGTAAGTCAGTAAGTCAAAAAGCTGAGAGACGCACGCATGAGGCACTGAAAAGTATTATGTGGCTGTGCTGGCATTTATTGGCCATCAAACATATCAAAGGACATGAAAGAAAACAAAGAATACGAATGGCTTGTTTGCCCCTGCTAGCAGTTCTATTTTGCAAAGTACAGACAACTCTGGTGGCATAAACTGATGTGTAAGAACATGATTTCCCACTGGATAATGACAAATCCTGGAGCAAAAACTGTCAGAAAATGTCTGGGCTCGCTTGGCCTTGCAATTATTTTTTCACTTTGCTTCTTGCTCATCTCAAGGCTGCCACTTTTGGGGCATGTGTTGAAAGCTTAACTGACTCATAAATGTTAGTGCAAACTATAACCGATAAACCCAGGCATTAAAAATTCCATGGCACTGGTGTTGAAGATGACAGTGGTACGGAGCAGAGGCAGCACTTGGGATCATCGGAGAGAAATTCACTGTGTTGGGAAAACCCGCCTTTTACGCACAGACAATTCACCCTATCCTGGATGTACCACCACTGCTGCCTTGTCCCCGTTAAGTTTCTACATTTCATGAGGAAATGATACACTGCCATAGCACCTTCTCCTCCGACCAGTCCCAAAGACACAGCCAGCCACTGCGGACGGGCCGCTCCTCACTCCCTGACTAGCTCCTGGTACTGTTTTTTAATATTTGTTTCACCATATTGACAGAAGCACAGGATACAGATGAGCTGAGCAAGCAGCAGGCTGGGCAACAGAAGGGATACTTCCAATGATTTCCTTGCGTGGGAATGCCTTACGTGAGCACTGACTCTCACGGGAGTGATGGATGCACCAGGAGTGCCATCACAGTCTTCCGAGTTTGGGGTATCTCGGGGGCACTGTCAGACACCTTGTTCTTGTGCTACACAGGTAGCACAGAAAACATTACATCTAATCTCTCTGTTGTGGTTTCCTAAATCAAAGGCAGGTGAGCTTCAACCCTGAGGGGTTTTGCTGCCACTTTTTTCAAAGGCTGTGAAATTGCACTGAATTCAGGAACACTCCTGACGCACAGCAACTTGGGGCTGTAAAATTCAGTCCCTTTTTATCCCAACTAGAGCGGGCGGGTCTGGCAGCTCCACACTGAGCAGGACTGTGGCTCGGCTTTGTTTCAGACACAGCAAAGCCAACATCCCTCCCTCTCCATCTCCCACTCCGACACAGCTCCACAATTTGTGCTAGAACTCTTTTTTTTCATTCACCCTGAGGTAAAAAACTCACCATGGAATGGAAAATTTCAGCTCATACAAATTTAAAATGTGGCAAAATTGCAAACTAGGGGGAACAGGATCCAAACGAGGGGCTGCTGGACACGTCTGACTCCACACAGAACCAGCAGCTCCACCTCTAAAGCATATTTTGACCCACTATGGAATAAGACACAATTCCACAAACAGGGATTATGTAAACCACTCTGCATATATTATTCACAAAAGCCCCAGCTATTCACTGGGTCCATCTTTCCACTCACATGGAACCAATTACAGAACAGGCACCCAAAGTCTCTGGGACAACCAGAAGAGAAAGAAACGGGTAAGCCAAGACCACTATGAGCACACTCCAACTTCTCTTCATTCAGAGGGCACCACCAACACGCCCAATTGTTCACATACTACTCGAAATGTCTTTGCTGCAGGCTCTTGCCCTAGAATTCCTTCATCCCTTCAAGTCTGGACCTTTATCCCACCCATATCCTTCTACAGGTCAAAATTGTTATCTGGTGCAAAAAGCTCCCCTCTTGAAAACAGCTTGCTCAGAGCAAAAAGTAAGGCTGTCATACAAAGATGACATAATTATATATTAAAAAAACCCAGAGGAACTGGTCAAGCTGAGTAATGCAACAAGACTGCACAGCCCCTCTCTCTGGGAAGACTCATAAACCTGCCTGTAAAGGCTGTGAACTGGCCTTTTAAACAATACCACCGCCTTCTATGGCTTGGATTATATTTCCACATTTAACAGAGTAATACAAAGAATGCAACTTCTTAATACACTCTTTTAATACCACCACAGTTCGTGAGGCATTTCCCTCAACACGTGTCTGGTGGTTTTAGTGAGCCCCCAGGAAGGAGAATCCCTCTGGCAGTTTGGGCAGTGACTGCAACATGTAGCCGAGGGTATTTCACCTCCAGACCTGCCACCATTCTGCTTCATGGAGTAAAGCCCATTCCTAGCAAACTCTGCAGGGTTTGTGTTGGGAATAGTAAAAGGGATTGTACATGAACCTTCAGAAGAAGAACAGGAATCCACCTGTGTACTACCAGGCATTTAGCCTTTCATCAGGTAAATGCAGTTTTGTATTCCTTTCACTTTTTTTTAAAGGGAAAAGCTCCTTAAGTGCTTCCACAGAACAGGAAATCATTAAAAGCAACTTTTTTGGACCACATTGCCCTCAGCTTGATGGAACAGTAGAGATTCTTCTCAGTGAACACAATTCTGTTAGCAAAGACTCCTCTCCTGAGTCTGCTGAAGTAGTTGCAAAATTTCTGTTTATCTTTCACTATTATTCCATATCCTTTCAAGACAAACCCAAGAGAAATGGTCATCTTTTTCAAAGTGTGCAGTTGGAATTGCCCCCCTTCAGCGCTTTTCTGTGCTATAAGCCAAGATTAGGAGCCTATAATAAAAAATAGCCATCAGAGAGGTCAGCATAATATTCAGCTGTCCTCCAAGTCTACTTATTTTGGCAAATCCTAAGCTTTTAGCATTTTTCAAGGTAATTTTTACAATGCTGCTCACACTCAGTCCTTATCTGTTGCTTCCAAATACAACACAACAGTGTCTTGCAACGGTGACTCCCAACATTTCCATCAAATTATAAACCCAGTAGCAAACGACAAAGTATACTTTAGAAAGTTATGTCTTCTGCACATTTATAGATTAGAAAAGAATATCTTTTGACCAAGAAAGAAGGAAAAAAAGCTCATATATCAGAGAAAAATAATCTAAACTTCAATCACATCTAAAGCTCCGTTAGCAGGTCTGTCGTATGATCCCTTTGAATTTCTTGTACACTCAGCAACTAGATCTGATGGTAAACATCAAACCGGGAAGGCAGCTTTTGAAAATCCAGGCTCAGCTGATAGAACTCTTTTAAGTCAAGTTCAAAGTAAGTTTTGAAGATGAGATAGTGTGCTACACCTGAGTGTTTATGACATTCAGTAGGAGAAATAGGCAGCTCCACATGGCAGCATACCCCGGATACTCCCTTCTAACTCACCTCCTCTGCTTTGTCTCCCCCCGCTCCAGAATTAACAGGGCAAAATTAATAGAGATGATAAGTTACTCATGACAATTTTAAAGCAGCAGCAATGGAGACTAAACAATATAAAACAGAAGAATTAAGGCAAACGCCACCCTGTCCTGCTGATCAGGGTTTCACACTGACCGGAAACTCCGCAAAGCCCCACATGTTTTGCTCGAACAGACACAGCACAACTCCCCTCTGAGCTCTGTGCTTTCATCCACCAGCAAATCCTATTTCACCTCGCTGGCATTCAAGTAACACTGCAAATTGTTACCCTGCAGGCCACTATCCATCTCCTTAAGAGCAGATGAACACTGGAACTCCTGAAGAGACATAAGATATTCTTCCTAAAACAACACTCTGCTCTGCTTTTGTTGCTGATGGCAAAACCTGCACGAGCGTTGGAGAGTTACCGGAGTGTGCACCACAAGTCAGAGCTTGCTTGCCATCACTTCATTTCTGTCATAACTAACTTACACTATGTGAGCTGCAATAGAAGACGTTTCCTAAAAACTTCTCCTGCTGGAAAATTAAAATAGAAAGTAGAAGTCACCTGTCCTGTGACACACCATCAATAAAGAATCACGGCAAACCTGCCTGATCAACACACACCAATGAAAGAGAAGCTGTTCCAACAATATGCCCTAAATCATTAAAACAACAACTCTTAATTTTTCCATTTATTTCTTACAGGATGATAGTCAATATTACGGGAGATGGTCTGCTTTCACACCCCTTGAGTGACACTTGTCTCGGACACTGCAGTTGGCACCGCTCGGATTAGGAAGGGAAGGACAAGTTATGGCACCAGTCTCTGTGTCCCAGCTTTTTCTCCAGCCAGAGGAGACCTCCAGAAAGCCTATTTAATAGAGCACAACACTTTCCTAAATACAGCAGAAATTTAAGCTATGTTTCAAATTGGACTGAGCAGATAATTTCCGTAGAAATTAGGATAAAAGGATAAGAGCTGGCAATTAAACAAAAATCCCGTTCACAGGACTACACATGACTTCTGAGTGAGTAACCGGGCAGTATGAATGTATTTTTAGAAGACAGGGGATCTAGTCCTATTGGATCTCTTTATGTTTAAGTGTTTAAAAAAAAAATAAATTAGATATTCTACCCTAATCATCTCTCAACTTCCACAGGAAAATGGGAGCACACTCTTACCTTCACAAATTCTGTCCAGTCGCTGCCGCTTGACTTTGTGTTTATCCACAAGTGCCATTCTTGACGGTATTTTGCAACTTCCTGATTCAAAAAGCAGAGCAGTCCCCCGGGAACTTAGGAAAACTCACAGGAGTCGGCGTGCATACCGCCACTGTGGGTCCTGCAGGGAAAGGAAAGGATTCATTAGGACTTGTGGGCTCCCCATCCCTGGAAGCGTCCAAGGCCAGGTTGGATGGGGCTTGGAGCAACCCGGTCTAGTGCAAGGTGTCCCTGCCCATGGCAGAGGGGTTGGAGTGAGATGAGCTTTAAGGTCCCTTCCAACCCAAACCACTCTGTGATTTCCAGCACACCAGTGAGATCTGCCTGTGCCCAACAGCAGAGCAGGTTCTGAAAGGTCCCCTGTGAGTTTAGTGCTTCCAGCCCCAGCGTCCCTCTGGTCACACATCTCACACCACAAATCAAACTTATGGCCTCTTTATCTTCCCTGTGATCAGAAAAAACAGCCTTGTACACAAAAACTGCCAAAGCACTGCATGGGCTTCCCAGTTTTATTTCCGTCTTAAAAATCTATTCCTAGCAGATAAAAACCATTATGCTGTAGGCTCACAGACACTGAAAGATTCTTAGAGAGTACATAAAAAAGGGGAATTAGCTTTTGCTCTGCCAGTACTCTTCACACACAAAGCCTTGCCCTGTAAAAGTCATCAATGGATGTTGAATTTGCAACAAGACCCTGATATATGTTCCAGCTGTCACCATAGCCTGTCCTTGCCCTCACACTTGAAGGGCCAACATTAAACTTCGGGTGCCAGAAAGGCCATTTCTAGAGAACACACTTTTAAATGCCAGTGAGATAAAGGAATCCATAAAGCCACATGTGTGGCTGATTTACAGGAAGTGCTCTCCAACGGGACAACAACTGAAGGTTTTCTGCATTTTGGTGGCACAGAGGAAGACCCCAAATGGATCCTTCGCAGGTCTGATGCTTTTTGCTCTTACAGAGAGCCAGAGCTTTGTTTAATCCCTGAATTCTTCAACCTGAGCTCTGACTGCAGCCCCTGAACATGCTGCTGTGGCACTTCTACCCAACAGCCTTTTTGTAAAACCCAGGTTTGAGCTTTTGATATAAAATCCAGGTATGAGTTTTCAAAGCAAGTTCTACAACAGCATTTGTGAATCAAGCCATAGAGGAAAAGACCTCATGCTGACAACCGAATCCAAACAATTCAACACTACACACACTAATATTTTACGCTACCACTGATTCAATATCCTTTTTTACATTTTAAGGTGAAGACAGATGACCCCGATAAAAGCTACTAACCCTTCCAGGGAAGGGACCCTGCTCAAGAAAGAGGCCTCTGCCCCTCACCAGCCATCCACCACCCGCTGAAAGGCACCAAAGGAGCAGAATTAGCGTAAATCTGTGATTTCTAGAAGCAAAGCAAACCCACCACATTTTCAGAGGCCTTGCAAGGAGGGGAGGAGAAGAGGAGGGCAGGTATAAGCACAAGCACAGCAAGAAATCATCTCCTGAATGGTCATCTGTATCGCCTGAGAAGTCTCAACCTCTCTGCCTACATAGTACTGAAAGGTTCAAAAAAATGAAATAAATTCTGAAAAACCAGCAGTAACCACAAACTTCAAACTGAACCACTCATTCAAACTGACCCACAAACACCTTCTCCCTGGTAGGTGAATGTTCACGTTGCGCTATTTGCAAACAAAATTTTCAAGACAACTAAAAAAAATGCCGGGTTCATGAACTACAGGACACGAGAGAAGACACTGCACCAGGAAAACTCAGGCTGAAGTCCAAAAGTTGACCTCGGGCAATATTTGTAATCTCCATTTCTGCTTCCCCTTCTCTCCAGCATTTCAGGTTCTGCAGGTCCAGCCAGGCATTTCCACTTCGCATTTTTTTTCCTCTGCACCAGCACCCGGGTCTCCTAAAAACACACCATTAACTTCCCAGAAAAACACAGTTAAACCAACGCAACCGGCTGAGCCCGCGAGGGGTGAATGCTCTAACAAAGCCGCCGCACACCGAGATGACAACTTCATGGAGATTACTGTTATTGTTACAAATGGTTATCAATTATGCATCACATTGATAGTCGATTTATAAGAGGAGAGGCCTTGTGTGGGTACAACTGAATTCCGACTAAGGGAAGATCGGTGATCTCCTGGCAGTTAATGGCCAATTTCCCAGCAGCGCCGCTGCAGCTTAATCGCTGAGATTTATAGTAATAATTAATTGATTTTTTTTTTTAAAAACATAGGGATGCTAAAGAGCACGATTCCCACTCATATTAAAAATTAATGCAGCATTCTAAAAGAAGCAGAAAACTTCCATTCCAGAGGCAGAAGCTTGGTACAGTCAAAATATTTCGTACAACAAAAATTAAGCTGTTAGTGCAGCTAAAGCCTGAGTAGCTAATGGCATTTCCACCATCCACATTTACTAGTACAGCCATGAATTTTTACCTCTATTACATCCCACTCCACTTCCAAAAAGAAATACCAGGTTATAAAAAAGTCATGCCAGTAGAGAAAAAGTTGTCATTTTGTTCTGAAAACACTCAATTGGTCCATTATGTTGGGGCTGCAACTGTTTTACCCTTTATTTCTCCGAACAAAATCAATATGCAAAGCATATTTAATTTTGACAGAGTGCATTTTCTGATGGACGAATGTATCCATTAAAGTTTTTTTTTTTTTTATCCCCTGCCATCTCAATTCCCTGCATTACTCCCCGGAGGAAAACTTCCCACAAAAGAAACTAATAACAATCAGAGAAATTACTGGCCATATTAGAGTCCCACACAGCTTAATGTAATGGCCATGAATGAACTCCTTCCTAATGATGTTAACTGCTCCATCTTTGTCTGACAGGTGTCCATGACATCAACCAGCAATAAAGGCCCAACTCGGAAGACTTATTAAAAATGTGGCAGGAGCTGCCGAGCAGGATTTGGCAGGGATGGATAAAATGGAGAAAACCAGATGTGAGGGGCACAGAAACAAGCAGATATTCTCCTGCCTCCTCGTGAGGCTGTAATTAAGAAAGCAGTTCTTCCACTTGTGGGATGGGGGACGCAATTAGTTGTGCCCCCAACTTCAGTCTGTTCTCAATGATTTCTACAGCCAACCCAATCTCCAAACAATCACAGGGCTAAATGTCCCCCACAAGAAAAGAAATACAATCAGGCTAGGCAGAACAAAAATCATGGTCAGCAATTAAAAGACAAGAAAACCTCATTGTCTAAGGAAATTTGAGAGGGAGAGGCACATGCACAAAAATTGTACTTCAGCAAGATCAGGAAAAAACTGATTTACATACAGTAATTGCATGGCCGTGTTAGCCTCCAACAGTGTCTTTCAAAATGTAAATTTTCTTGAAAACCCTCAGACATGATGATAGCCCAGCAGTTATTTATTTATTTAAAGAAGGAATGTACTTAAATACAATGTTTTAGGAAGAAACCAATCCTGATGTAACGCAATTAAATAGCTTGTGAATACTGCCCATTAAATACCATAGCCCACGAGCCAGAAAATGAGAGCAGAGAAAGCTGTGTTAGGGCTGACTTTCCTGGTTTTGATGGAAAATGAAAAGAAATAAAGTTGATTTTCCAAAATAAGATGCACTGTTAGACAAAAACTTGAACACAAGTTGAGCACAGGTTGCCCAGAGAAGCTGTGGCTGCCCCATCCCTGGAAGTGTCCAAGGTCAGGTTGGACAGGGCTTGGAGCAACCTGGGCTAGTGGAAGGTGTCCCTGCCCATGGCAGGGGATTGGAACAGGATGAGCTTTAAGGTCTCTTCCAACCCAAACCATTCTATGATTTTATGAATTAAAACAAGAATTCACAGACTCCCAGACCCTTAGTGGAGTCAGAAATCTGTTTCCCACAATTTCTGTCTATATCTTTTATCCTCTAGGAAAGATGGCCTCAAGAAAACGGAGATTCACGACTACAGAAAACTCACAGCTCCATCAACTGCAGAAGCTCCCATTTCCAAACAGCAGTGGAAAATGACCATCCTTCCTCACATCACTGGGTTTTCACAAATCCAGTCCAAATGTTCTGATGGTTCTGTCGGACATTTCCTAGGCTCTTGGGAAAGGAGAGATTTCTGGAGGTTTTATACTCATGATTACTGATGGATATCAATCCTTCCAGCTGGAAGCAGAGCAGGATGCCCGAGAGGACCTATGGAAGTCGCTACCTGCTGACGGCACGGGCAGCTCTCCCTGCATCCTCCTCTGTGTTAAGGTCCAGTTTTCCAAAGCTCAGCCACACCTGAATTGAGATTCCAAGGCAAGAACAGCCCTGAGAGCTGTGAACGGCTCCAGCCCTGCATTAGCATCCCTGGCTGTTAACTACCCCGAGCTCGGGCCGTTCCCGCTGCCGATCGTTTCAGACACCGCGGGGAGGGCAGGAGGGGCTGGGAAGCAGAGTTCGGCATAAGAAAGGAAAGGCAGAGAGAAAAGCAAGCAGGAGACACACAGAGATAATGACAGGGGAGGGAAGCGGACAAAGGAGACGGCACAATGCAGGAGGAACACTCTGGGAACACTCTGTCATCCTTCCTCCCTGCGCCGCCGGCACATCCTTAAGTGTGATGCTCTCTAAAGCCCTGGCACGACCGCAGGGGAGGAGGGGAGCACATGGAAGGGAAGAGACAGAACAGACAACACAAACCTTCTGGAGATGGTTTTTTTTTTTTATGTCTTCTTGTAAAGAATAATCAAACAACATGGGAAACTCACAGTGTCAAGACGTGATTAAGCCAAACAGTCCAGCACAAAACAAAAATGGATTAAACGTTTACACGGATAGAGAGAACAAACACAGATCTTCATTACCTCAAAATAAAATCTTGTTTGTTTGTGAGTTTGGTGGGGTGGGGGTTTTTTTTCCGTGGTTTTTTTTGTTTGTTTGTTTGTGTGTGTGTGTTTTGGGTTTTGTTTTCGGTTTTTTTTTTTTTTTTTTTTTAAATAATGCCTGAAGGATGTAAACCTCCAGACTTGGGAAGGGGAATCACACAGTTTCTGTGTGGCCAGGGTTTGGACTCCTCCCGCTCCAGTAAACACGCTCAGCCATTCCATGGGAAATAGGATGCTAGGGGGGAAAGAAAATAAACAACCAAAAAAAAAGGTTTTTTGCCAACTTCTGGGAGAACTACCTTGCCTTTAAATCACACCTTGGTGCCAGACACTGTGCTGGGTGTGGCTCGATAGAGTTAATTTTCCTCATAGTAGCTGGTGTGTGGTGGTGGTTTGGGTTTGTGCTGGAAACAGGGTTGATAATCCAGGGACGTTTTTGTTATTGCTGAGCACACAGAGTCAAGGCTTTCTCTGCTTCTCATACTGCCCCACCAGCAAGGAAACAAGGAGCTGGAAAGGGACACAGCCAGGACAGCTGACCCCAGCTGACCCCAGGGATATCCCAGAGCATGTGGTGTCATGCTGAGCATGTAGAGCTGGGGGAAGAGAAAGGATATTCAGAGTGATGGTGCTTGTCTTCCAGAGTCACTACTATGCATGATACAGCCCTGCTTTCCTGGGGATGGCTGAACTCCTGCCTGCCCATGGTAAGCGAGGAATGAATTCCTTATTTTGCTCTGCTTGCATGCAGACCTTTTGCTTTACCTATCAAATTGTCTTTATCTCAACCCATGAGTTTTCCTACTCTTACCCTTCCGATTCTCTCTCCCATCCCACAGGAGGGAGGGAGGGAGTGACTGCATGGGACTGATTTGCCAGCTGGCATTAAACCATAGTGGTCTCCCAGCAGCCTTTATCCCTCCTCCAGGACCCTCAGCACCCTCAAAACAGTGAGGGCAGGACTCTACCTGCAAAGCCATTATTAGCTACCTTCAATGCTTTTACTAATTATTACAATGATTTTGCTGCCGCAGAGCGTCCAGCGATGTTTTGCATTAAGGCTTCTCTGTGGGAATGCCTGGATGCTGCTGTGGGCAGCAGTAAGTGTCGCTGGTCTGGGTGACTCACTTCTTTTTCAGCCCAGAAACCTAAGAACCAAAGCCTTGCCCCTCCACTGCCTGCCTGGTGCCTTCCCCTAAAAACTGCTGGGGCAGGTGCCCTCCCTGGGTGCAGGGAGAGCAGTGAGGCAGCAGGTTAAACGAGTTCATGGAGAGCCAGCACTCCCACATGAGCACCTGCTGGTCGCACATAAAGAGCTCTTCTGCTCCTCACCATACAGAAAAAGAGAATAACACCCTGAACAAGTCTTGTGCTGAAGAACTGGTAACAATTTTGAGGAACTTGCTATTATATGAGTGAACAAAATGTACCATAACGGCGTATGAGGCTGCACATCTGCTGCTAAATTAAACACGGCACATAATGATGCAGACCACATCTTAAAACATTATGCAACGAGATACAGACTGTGCTAAAATAATGAGCCTTCAGAGAAGACACAGAGAGCCTGATCCTGCATTCCTCACAGCCCTTGAAAGTCACGGTGAGGATTCCTCATCAGTTCTACTCCATAAAAGCTACTTGTTGACTCAGGAAAAGAAGAATCACAATTAAGTATAGGTGCCCTTTGAAGGGAAAGAAGACATGTTGTGGGTTTGTAGCATTTTCATTCCTCCCTACCTTAATGATGCATAAAGCATGAGAGAGGTTTTTATTTGGAACTGGATTTTTTAAAAACGTTCCTTTAAGAATTGTATTTCAGGTTACAAATTGCTCTCCAGATTGGGTTCTCAGCACACAGCCAGATGTTACAAAGACACACTGAAATGAAAATATTTAAGCAGCCACAATAGTCATGGCACAAAAAAGGGGTGAGGGAGATAACTCTTTTATTTTCAGCTCTTTTTAGCAACTTAAATTTCCAACATTAGAGATTTTCTCTTGACTTTGAGAAAAGAAGATCCAGACATGCTCCCCTGTCAGGCAGTATCAGCCCTCCACAGATCCTCTGTGAGTTTTCAAGTAGAACTAGGAAATACCAGAACTGGCACTCCTTTCATTCCTAAAGCTGAAATACAAACAAACAACCCAAACAGCCAGCAAGAAAATTGCTTTAAAGAAAATAACTGTCATCTCTCTTTCTGGCATCAGAAGTGAAACAGGTCAATGCTCTGCTCACCCAGCAACGACAGCCTTCAGGGGCCAGTGGTGGGCAGAACAATAACCAGGAGCTGAACCCAAATTATCCACTTAGCTTTGAGAGTGCCTAATCCATTTGCTAATTAATCACGGGCCTCCTTCGGCCTCTCTTATCTTGTTTTTTTAAGTATCTGACGCTGGTAACACACACACACACTGATATTGCCATGGCACATAACTGGCTGAAAAACTACCCTTAACTTTTCAAATGAAACAACAGCAAATGACACATAAATAAACTTACAGTCCCTGCCATTCTGAAAATAAAACCCCACTCTATGTTCTACCAGAATTCCTTAAATTACTCATTTTTAATGTGCGCTAATCGCAAAGGTTAACGCAGAGTAAGGTGAACCTGCGCCGTCTGCTTGTGTGGATAACAAAAAGCTTTTCTCTACTCAAGCCATTAGTCGCTCCTGTACCAAAATCAGCGCAGCAGATTAGAAATCCTGAGAAAAAAATGAGTATTTGCCGGTTTGTTGGGTGAGTTATGCAGTCACTTGTCCATTAGAGGGCATTTCATACTGCGGAGTGAAGCGCCGGCACGGAGCTTGGGAACAGCATCACTAACCCCATCTGGAGCTGCTGGAGAGCAGTTTCTGTCGACTCTCATTTAGTAATTGCCACTTTTCAACCTTTCCATATGCTGTATATAGATGAGCAAGCAAGCGCAAGGACAAGAGGAAAATAAGATGAAATAGCTATGAAAAAAGTCCTGGTTAAATAAACCCTTTGGTGCACAGCTATTGTTGCTTCCAAGGTTTGGTTTTGTTCAGTTCTCTTTTCACCCCCCAACTCTAACACAGCAAACTTCATCCTTTTTTACTCTCACAAATAGTACTTTATGTTTTAAGTTCTGAAAATGATTAAATAAGAAAAACTGCAAATTGTGCCATGGCACCATTACCCATCTCTGGAGCTAGAGGGGAGAGCTCAGCCATCTCCAGAGCTGAACAAAGGCAAATCCGGCTTCTTCAGTGCCAAGAGGTAGGACATGGCCACTTACCTTCAGACATCTCCTTCTAGTTCCTACTAATACTGCTAAATGTGAACTTTAAACTGTTTTCAGCTTCTGCTGGCCAGGAAACCACACAAAGCCACCCACTGCCCCGCTTCGGTGGTTTTCGTCTCTCCATCTAAATGCAAATCAAATTAGGAAGGAGACAGTATCTTGCTATACATCTCCAAGTACATGTATGTTTGTAAGCAGGGTGGGCAAACTTCCTGAGTACGAGCTGCATACCAAAACCTTCATGTGGCTAGGAGCCACATCCTCCCAACCTCCATACCCCCTCCCTCCACAGATCCCCCCCGTGTCCCTGTGAAGCCTTGTGTTTCTCCCATCCCCACGACTCTGTGCTGCCAGTCCCTCAGTCCCACTTAGCTCACTGGTTTCAGGGCTGGCAGCACCCAGCACTTCTGCCTTGCAGGATTTATTAAACAACTGTATGCAGCATATACACTTCCACAGTACTCACAAGTTACTCCTGGATTCCTCCACAACATAAAGTTCAAAACAGCAAGCGCAGCAATACAAAGATACCCAAACCACCCCAGGTATTCAAGGCCTTCCTTCAGCTGCCCAAGCTAAAGGACCAACATTACAACCAAGACTACTTCTCTTTGAGACTCTCTTAAGTCCTTGGTTCTGTACTGCTCCTAATTAAAAGAAATAATAAAAGAAGCAACTAGATGAGCGCATCCTTACAAACAAAGCTGTGGAATACTCAGGGAATACAGTGTCCCAAGTTGTAACCATGTGCTGCTCCATCAGCGCGATGGGACAAGAACTTGAGGGCACCCGCATTCCAGCCAGCACAGCTCACATACAGACTTGCATGGCGTATGACTGAAGTGTCTCCCAGCCTGGAATTCTAACCCTTCATTCCTGAATTCTTCCATAATCTGGATCAGACAATCAAATACTACATGAACACTCAAGCAGCTCCAGAGATGTGCAGCGACAAAGGATGTTCTCCCCGGGCCCTGTCCCAAGTGACCAAACTGCAGGGCAATGGCCATGTATCATGGGAGGTACCTTGGTGGCCTTAGCCCAGTTCCTCATCCCAGCAAAGCTCACACCAGCCCCAGCTGAGGGCCTGAGGAAGAACCTTAAGCCCAGCAGGAGACTTCACCATTCAGGTGCTCACCCGAAGAGCAGAGAGGAAGCCTCTCATGCCCCAGCTGCACCACGGTCCAGCAAACCAGGAGACTCAGCCCTCCTCTCGCACACCGAACCCCCCCATACAGTACAAACTGCTGGTGTTTCTCATATAACACAGATATCTTGAGCCTTTTTTTCCCCAGTCAAATCTCACAGAGCCTGTTCCAGGACCGCTGCCTTGACAGGGAATAGTGAAAAGAGGCAGTGATACTTTTCTGTCTCCAGGAAATCTCTGGAGTTACAGTTTGCCCTTATCTTAGTGCTTATATTTACAAGCCACTCTTACATAAAAAGTCCTCATCTGCATTGACTTATTTAGCAACATGAAATAAAATAGCCTGAAGCAATTCATGTTGCTTAACATACTTTTTTTTTTAATGTAGATGATGCTCTGTGTAAAAGAATATTCAAAGAGGAAAACTCTGTTTTGTTTGTAACACTTAGTACTATCACTGAAGAAAATATGTTCTAACAAGTCTCTGAAGGGGGAAACACGTGTAATACCTTTAACAGCTCAGCTAATTCATCTTTTGCTGTCCAACTGCTGGCAAAATCTCAAATGGAAACTCTCAGAATGGAAACGTGGAAAACCCCATTTCTCTTGGTCCGAGACCTGTTCCCACTATACAATCTCTTTCCATCGGAGTGAGTCCTGTTTGTTTTCAGCACACAGCAGCTTTACTCGCCAAAAAAAAAAAAAAAGAGAGTTCAAGAGTTCAAGGCTACGTCTCCATTCAGGCGTACACCCACAATGCGAACCGGGCTCTCCGGCCTGTGCTGGAGGCATTCCTCTCCCCTCCACCTACCCACAAAAGGGCCTTGTCTGAGGGAAATGAGAAATGAAGGAAGGGGCAGGATGCTAAGAATGGCAGAGAGGAGAAGGGCCCAGCCAGGTGTTGGGGCATCAAGGACCAAGGAGGGCTTGGACCAAGAAACGGGTGGGATGGAGGGTGGCTTTTGGAGTAATCAAGGGTCTGGGGGATCCGCCTGCAAAACCCACGCTACAGACAATACTGAGCTCCACGGGGTCAGGCACAGGCACGGTCAGGATGGAAACGTGTGAGTGTTTCCACGAAGTCCCGTGAATGGGAAAGAGCTCGTTGGGATGCGGGGCGGCTCCGGGACAGCTCTGCCGCAAAACGCTGCCTCCTCCCTGCTCCTCCCATCCCTCCATCCCTGGCTCTCCCTCGCTGCTCTTGCAGCATCGCTCACACGGAGTGAAAGGAGAGGGAAGGATGGAGCCAAGTGAGCGGAGAGAGGTTTAGATAACAGTAATAAATAAGATAAAATAATTCTCCCGCCGCTAACCTTTAGTCACGAGTATCCTCTGCAAGCACCAGGTTTGCATAATCTACACATCCTTCTTCCAAGCCTTGCCAGCTCGCTATAGCAAGGCAATTTTGGGGTTTAGCAACACTCAGGTTATTGACCTAAATTTATACAGGCTCATCTGGAGCCATAACGGTCCATTGTGTGCCCAGGCCTGCTCGGGACGCCTTAATACACAGATTATTGATGCAATGAACTGTGACGGCTCCTATAGAGCCGTGATGGTTTATTGTAGCAACACCTACTCGGGGTCCCTTTAATGCGCAGATCGGTGACACAATAGAAAGAAACGGCCAGTGCTTCGGGATGAATTATCCCACGGATCACTGACGTGACAGACCGCCGAGGCTTCAGCCTCCTGCCTTCCTGCAACCAGCAGCAAACGCTTCCCAAATCCTGGGGAAGAGGGGGGTGGATGGCTGTGAGGTGCAGTGTGGGGACACTGCCCCCCTCACCCACACAAACCTCTACAAGGTGACATTCGCAGGAAGCAATTTGCTACTGAAAATGAGGATTTATAATGAAAGCACTGGTGGGACCAAACTTTTAGCAAGAACAGCTACAGGCCTGCATTATAGATCAAGGCTAAAATCCTGTATGAGAAATACATGGAAATTAGCCAGAAAAAAAAAAAAAAAATCAGAGTCCAATTTTCAGCATTAAAATAAAACAGGAAAGGAAAACATTTTACGTTCCAAGAGAAGGCGAAGAAGCAAGTGCAATAGGAAAGTGCACAAATATCTCTATTTCTCCCTTCTTTTCCTGTTAAAAACAAACATAATCTTAGGAGGCTATGAGCTAAGCACGGTTTAAAGAAAGTCACATGTGCAGGGAGACCTCAGGCTGAGAAGAGAAAAATTAAGACATTAACACTAACCAAGTGTTCGCAGCCTCCTCACAAACATCAGAAAGCAGTTCAAAAAGCTGCAGCTGGCTTTCCACTATCGCCTGCATCTTCCCCACCGTTTACCAGGAGCTTTTTTTAACATCGGTGACACTTCACATTCAAAACTGCAGTTAAAAATAGACCGTTGGTCCTCCCCTTTTAACCCTGCAAATTCCCTCCCCTCCTTTCCGCCTCCCCGCACACCCACTGGTCTCTCCTGCTCCTCCTGCCCTGTCAGCAGCCACGGGGTGATGGAGGGGTGAGGGGGAGCCTGCCCAGCTGCAAGTCAGAGAATCACAGAATCACAGAACAGTTTGGGTTGAAAGGGACCTGAAACACCATCTTGTTCCACCCTCTGCCATGCGCAGGGACACCTTCCACTAGTCCAGGTTGCTCTGAGCCCTGTCCGAGCTGGCCTTGAGCACTTCCAGGGTCCCCCCACTGCTCCCCAGGATGTCATCCAACCCTGGGAGAACTCTCTCTCATTTTATCCCAAAGTTGGCAGCTTTATCTGCAGGAATGAAGGCAATGGCTCTACTCTGTATCTTGATTTCCCTTCCCACCTGCTTTTGTAGATAATGTGAGTCTAAGGCTTTTTTTTTTTTTAAAAAAAAAAAAAAAAGCACCCAACACTAATGTTTTCTCTCTGGCCTTAAACCCTGCAATCAACAACTCAACTGTGAGCGTAGAGAAAGAAATTCCTTTGTTATCCTGTAGCTACTTAAATGCTGAACCTTCGAAACCTCCTCGGGAAACAGGCCTGGTGAACGGCTGCCGCTACTACAAGGAGCCCTGCAACAAGAAGAGACTCGAAAATCAATATCCTTCACCCAACTTATCAAATTTACCGAGGACATTTATACAGTATAATTAAATAGAAAAGAGATACAAATACAAAGGAGTATTTGCACGGCACTGAATAGCAATTGCATTAACTCTGGGACAGAGGACACTTTGACAAAAAGGAGGGAAAACACCATACATCAACCAAAGAAGCTGCAAGGAGCACGGGGAAGGTCTCTGTTCTCACAGCTCACAGGGAATTTTTAGCACTTCAGTAAAGACACCCACAAAATAAACATCAGCACGCACACCTAAGGCATTTCTGCAGGTCCTGGTCAGCCAGCCAAAACGATGCCATCAGAATTACACTGGTGACGGAAATGGTCCAAAACACTCAGTCACCTCTCAGACTCGTGTAGGGTCTCCAACACATGTTGGGGCACTTCCCCCTCCCTGGTGTGGAAGCAAAGCAGACACTAGAAAGTTGCTTTTCAGCATATGAATGGACCAAGTAAAATTGATTTTGCCCAGTAATCCACTTGGTAAGCCAGGGATGCTTTCCACAACCAGCAGACTGGCAAGATAAAATCTTCTCTGCAAGGTTAAACCTGGGAAAGGCTGACTGCCAGCCCAGGACAAACTGAAACACCGTGGAAAAGGCAAACTAGATTATGTGGCTATTTGTTAAACAATTCTTCTCACAAGGGTTGTGTTACAAGCTTTTTGTGAGCGCTCCTGGCTTTCAGGTAGAGCCAGAGAAGCTGGCTCCCCGCTCCAAGTCCCTGCAGGCAGCAGGGAATACCCCCCCACTGCTGTGGATGTTCCATCTCTCTTGCAACAGGGACCTTCAAATTGCCCAGAGCAGTGCTGGACACACGCTCGGGTCCCAGGGCTGGCGAGCAAAAGGCAGGTGTGTTTGCAAAGGCACCCAAATGCTGGTTTGCCTCCACTTCAGGCTCAAAGATTTAATCTCCAGGGCTGCCTATAGCAATTAGGCAGTGCCTAATTACGCTGACCAATAAAAACCAATATACAAGACGAGCAGGATCCCTGCACGCTGCTCCCCCACTGCCAGGCCCCCCGAGGGGAATCTCAACCATCCACTTTGCAATATACTCATGGGGAAGAGTGGGGATCAGGTTAAGGGCTTCTTTGTTGCCTCTTTTGTGCCTGCATTCGTTAATGTGAATCACACTCCACTCTATTTTGAGCAATCCTTTATTAAACATGCCTGTGAGTCATTTTTTCTAAACTTGAAACTATAAAAATGGTAATGTTTGGGTAATAGGAATTTTTAGGATTTTGCATTCTTCTCTTTTTGATGGAACAGGGAAAGGAGGGTAACCTGACTCACAGGAAGAAGTTTTTTCTCCTTATCCTGCACAGACATGCTGCTCTTGGATAGAAATCACAGCTCATGCAGTAAAACTTCTGAACATCCTTCACTAAGTTAGATGGAGAGTACTAAAAGAACAAACACAAATTATCTCTTTAGGGAAAGGCAAAAAAAACAAATGACAACCTGGGAATCTCTATCAATTTATGTTTAGCATGGTATTAAGAAAGAGCTCATAAAGGTAAATCCATGAACTTTAAATTAACATAAATCCCTTTCCAGATGGCATAATGCAATAACTGAAAATCATACTGGTGATTATTCATATCTCCAATGTCCCCCACCTGAAAGGTGAAGAAGACCAAAAGAATTAGGAAGAAATCATTCCCTGTGAGAAGTGGTGAGGCCCTGGCACAGGCTGCCCAAAGAAGCTGTGGCTGCCCCATCCCTGGAAGTGTCCAAGATCAAGTCAGATGGGGCAGGTTTGGACTAGATTGTCTCCCAAACCAAACCCTTCTGGGATTCTAGGATTTGCCCTATGAACTGGATGTCACTGACCCAGGAACACAAGCACAGCACAGCAAATAAACTGACCCACAAACACCACAGTGGGGCTTTTTTCATCCCAGACATGAAGACACCTCACCCTGCCTCATGGCATCAGATGAGACACTACTGCTATGTCAACTTTGCAAAAAGGCTCTTCACCAACAGTGAAAGGTCTCCAGCAAATTGATGGCACACACACCAGTCAGCTCCATCCCCATACTGCAGAGCTTGTTCCCGTTGTCTCCAGGCAGGACTGCCAGAAGAACACAGGCTCTGCCCAGGAGACCCAGCACAGAAACCACCTTTAGCTGTCTCCTGGATGCACCTGGCATCTCTGATATTCTTGGACACGCAAGTCATGGTCAGACTTGCAGGTCCCTTGGCCCAAAGCAAATTAGCAGTACCACAAACAGGGGCACGGGTGATGGACTTACTGCTCCAGCTGTGGGGTTGCAGGTCCAACCTGTGTGCGGATTGCCAGGGAAAATATTATAAAGGGAAACTCGCTTCCCCCGGTTGCCTGATAGAGCCCATCGGAGGAAACATCTGCCATCCTCCACAGAGGACAAAAATGAGGAGGAAGTGGTTGGTCCATCCAGAGAAAAGAAAGTCAGAAACATTAAAGGCACACGGCTCCTGACCAAGGCAGGAGACCCACTTCTGCAGGCAGGTCTCAGCAAAAGAGGTTAAAAAAGCAGTTTTATAGAGTGCCGAGTATGAAGACGGCAGCAGCCCACTTGACGAGGTCAGGGACTGAGGTGTCCTATGGTATTTGTAAGAGAAAACATCTGTTGGTGTTAAAAGGTCGGCAGGAAATGAATGCTATTTACTTTGTCCTTACTGGTTGGGCCACCGCTCCTCGAAAGAGACCCACACATGGCTCAGCTCAGCAGTGTCCCCGTGGCAGCCGCCCCACTGACTGCCCACCTTCACGTCCCCTTGGGGCACCCGGGAACCCTCCAAGCAATCCTAGGGAGGAGGATCAGGACGGTCCTCCCCTCGGCAGACCTGAGGGGCCTCCCTCCCCTCCCTCCCTCCCTCCTCATGGGACACCACCCCACACGCTTCAGGGAGGGAAAAGTCCTTCGCGCCGGCTCAGGAACAAGCCGTTAAAATAAATCCGTCAACATAAAAGCGAAAAAACAAGAAGTTTCTTCTGAAAAACAGGAAGTGTTAGGTACAGAGCGGCTCAAAATAGCGCCGGCTCCGTTTGTTGACAAAACACGGGTCCCAAGGGGGTCGTGCCTTTCTGTAATGTTTTGTTTTTCCTGCGGACAGCCAGGCTCACCTCCACGGCTGCCCGGGGGCTCTCCTACCCTCTGCCACGGGCTGGCACTGCTTCCCACTGTCCGCCGGAATGGGCCGCGGAGGGCGATGGCCACAGGCCTGGCCACGCTTCCTGTGCGCCGCACGGGGCTCCCACAGGAAGCCCTGATGGAAAACAGCCCCCGGCGTGAATCAGGGCTCGCTCCAATACACAGAGGGAATATTTAAGGCTGGGGGTGCCAGCCCTCGTTAAAACTCAGACTGAAGTTTTTAAGTGTGTTGGAAAACGGTTTCAAACTTTCCCTCGTTGGCTCTTCATGTGTAGGAAAGCGCAGTGTTGGCCGGGCAGGAGGAGCCACTGACACCTAAGAACAAGCTTGAAATGGTAAGGCTCTGATCCCAAGCCCTTATGCCAACAAAAAGTTCACAACCAAGAAATTACAGGACGGCATCTTCTGCAGAACAGAGGAGGGAGGAAATTTTACACTCCAGCTTTCCATCAAGGCTGTGTGACATTTTCCCATTGCTCAGTAACTCCCCAGTTCAGGCTCTGCCTCTACTTCTCCACAGTCACAGAATCATAGAGTGGTTTGAGCTGGAAGGGACCTTAAAGCTCATCTTGTTCCACACCCCTGCCATGGGCAGGGACACCTTCCACTGTCCCAGATTGCTCCAAGCCCCGTCCAACCTGGCCTTGGACACTTCCAGGGATGGGGCAGCCACAGCTTCTCTGGGCAACCTGTGCCAAGGCCTCATCACACAGAGAAAAATTTCTTCCTAACATCAATATAATCCTGCCCTCTGTTAGTCTGAAGCCATTGCCCCTCATCCTACCACAATCTGCCTTGTCCTCCTGATTTAGTCCGCAGAGGTAGAAAGCAGCACTATTTTTTCGGTCTTAATTAAAAAAAAAAAAACAACAGAATAACACTCTCAGACGATCTAACATAGACTAAAATGTGCTGAAAAGCAGGACAAGGTACTATCCCTTTTCACAGCCCCTGGTCTACAGACCAAGGCCGCCCCCGAGCCCTGCCTGCCTTCTCCTCACACACCACACCAGACACGAAGGGGCCCCTATCACGAATAGCTAATTATTGGGCCACATTAAATTATTACTCAAATTAAGATTTGTGGGTTTTCCCCTCGCCTAACAACACGCCTTTGAGAGCAGCACTGCAAATACACTGGAGCAGGAGCAGCAGTCTAGCTCCATGTGCAATTAGGCCAGCATGTGGATCTTATTGCTCCTAAGGACTCTTATTTGATTTCCCGCACCACCAACTGGTGAGAAGTTTTCAAGTCTATATAGAGAAGAATTAGATCACTCTTTGGGGTGGTCGCATCTGGGGTTGGAAAACCAGATGGAGCGCGTTTTTCCGAGTGCTTTGTAATTGAAGCAGCCACCAAGTTGCTAAGGAGCAGGCGAACACAATCGCTGCTCTGGGGCACCCGCGGCAGCGCCGGGGCCGTGTCTGCCAACACTCGTACACACCATCTCCAGTGCCAGCAGGGAGGAATGGTCACACAGGATGGGGTTTATGGAATATCGTCGTGAGCGGGGACCTACTGCCAGCGTGCAGGAGCTCTGTGACTTCTGAACATAAACATCTGCACGGTACCACCTAAGGAACCCGGGAGGCGGATTTCTTTAGTTCCCTAAAAATGCCAAGCTCACAAGAGTTGGATGTGAAAATGGGGAATGAAGGGGAGAGAGAGGGAGAGCAGGCAGGAGCAATAAGGAAACTTCAGCATTTCAAAGCACAGAGAACCAACCAAATACAGAGATGGCCACCACGTGTGACACCGTGCCTTGCAGGGTGATGGACCCTGTGATGGGATAAGCCACCTCTGGAATGGTCAGGCAGGGCTTTGAGAGTGATTCGTGCTGGCAACTCGGTCCTGGCTCTGCACCAGCATCAGACATATCCACGGATCATTCCCTCCCTGAGTAGGCACTGAGCTATGAATGCTGCCCTTCCTGGGGATCAGGAAAGTGCACCTCAGAAAGCACAGGATGGTCATAAGTCCTTCCTAATCAAAACAGGCTTTGTAGACTGAAGTGAGAGAGACATGAAGTGGTTTTAATCAAAGCTTGGCCAGCAGCATTTCATACGCACACAGATCTACAGCCTAATCACAGATTGGTCTGGGTTGGAAGGGACCTTAAAGCTCATCTCATTCCAACCCCCTGCCATGGGCAGGGACACATTCTGCTATCCCAGGTTGCTCCAAGCCCCATCCAGCCTGGCCTTGGACACTTCCAGGGATGGGGCAGCCACAGCTTCTCTGGGCAACCCATGCCAGGGCCTCCCCACCCTCAAAGGGAAGGATTTCTTCCTAATATCTAATCTTATCCTGCCCTGTCAGTCTGAACTCATTCCCCACTGTCCTGTCACTCTGTGCCCTTCTCCAATGTTCCTTTCCAGCTCTCTTGAAGACCCTTTAGCTACTGGAAGGGGCTCCACAGTCTCCTCAGAGCTTTCTCCCCTCCAGGCTGAACAACCCCAGCCCTCCCAGCTTGTCTCCACAGTGGAGGTGCTCCAGTGGCACAGACTTTGCCAAGGAATTGCTGCTTGGGAGACAGAAAAGGCATCTATTTTCCCTGGTGCTTAACCATGTGCCGGGTTTTAAAACCTGTGGCTTTACAACCTCCTTATCAGCAGCTAACACGGAGCACGGCTCCCCAAGATGCAGGAAGCATACGGAAACCCTACTTTCCTTTCCTTTCCTGCTATTTATTTTCCACCCTGGAACTCAGAACACGCAACAACAAAGTCACAAGTCAAACCATAAAAAGGAGGCGAAGAGAAACTTCTCCTTCGAATGCTGAGTTTGCAGCTGGAGGAACTGCAGCTCCCCACGTGGCATCCCCAGGGCACGGACTGTGAGGGAGGGATGTACCTGCTCCTCCCACCAAATATCCCCAAAGCACAGCGATTTGAAAATTAATCAGCAATTCCAGCCTGAGCAGGAACACCTTTATATATTTGTTCGGGATTTTTTGCAGAAGGAAGCAACAAGTAGAAAAACAAATATATGTCCAGAGTCAGCACTTCACGACTCAAAAGAATACATAAATGACTCATTCTCACGCACATGGCCTGCATATAAACATTCACCTTGAAAATAATCCTGTGTGCAACACCAAACCAGGAAAGCAGGAGGATGGCAGGGAGAACAGAGAGTTTATAGTAGAAAGAAGAGGTGGTGAGAGACCTATGAGGGAAGGAGGCCCTACAGAGAAATCCCCCTTGAAAAGCACATGCAAGCACCTGGTTCTGCTGTTCCATCAGTTTTTTGTTTTCAGGTTTTGTGCATGAAAGTACAGATTTCTTTCTGCAAATTATAAATTACTGGCATTTTGAACTGCTGTTTGAGGCGAACTCACCTTTTTAAGCATATTATTTTATAGGCATTTTAATCTCAGAAAAATTAAGAGAGTATTTTCCTTTGAAGACACAAAGCTGACACCTTCGGTATCACATTTTCCACATCCAATTCCACATCGGTTAGATTCTTCCTTCCCAAAGCAGTTTTAGCCTGGCCAACCTTCCTTTCTGCATCCGCATTTCTGCTGCCTAAACACCTGGGGGTATAACACGAGCTACACAAACTACACCCCACCAACTTTTCCAACTGCGACTACAACGAACTCCTCCGTGGCCCTGGAGCATCTGGAGCCACTGGGATTTCTGAAATAACGTGATGAAATATCTGGGTGACTACACAGCCAACTTCCAGCAGCCAATTTGAAATTTCTGGTTGGTAGCGCACCACGGGAGCGCAAAGGTTCAAGTGCTGGCCTTCATACAAAGTGTTTCACGATGAATTCCCACAGTTTTTCTAACCCAGCTGCCTTGTTTAAAAACCAGTGCAACCCTCTAAGGTATACAAATAATTAATTTCAACCCCAACTCCAAAGCAGCAGTTCCCAAACTTTCTTTCCTGGCTGCGACCTCATTTTACAGACCAGTAGCTCCAAACAGCAGAATAAATATGGAACAAAATGAAATTTCCGTCAGGCTCACGACCTTGCTCATAACTTCCCTGAACCTCATTTTGGAGCCATCACTCCACTTTGGGAACTGACACAGTTGTAACACGACGTAGAAACACAGACCCACCTACAGGCACAAACCAGAGGTGCCCACAGAGCCACGGTCATGGATGGGAGACCAACACCTAAATACAAGGCTCAGGATCTACAGCCACCTTTGTGGTCCCGGGATTACCTTACAGACCCCTGTGCTACCACAACAGTGACAAGGGGAATGCCTCAAAAAAAGTATCCAAGGCCAGGCTGGATGGTGCTTGGAACAACCTGGTCTTGTGGAATGTCCTGCCCGTGCAGGGCATTGGAACGAAATAATCTCTAAGGTCCCTTCCAACCCAAATCATTGCATGATTCTATGATAAAACCCTTTTTTACCCCATTGGTTCAAAGAGGTCTGTGGGGTTTTGCCCAGCAATGCCCCCAGCTTCACCCAAAACAGCAAAATTCAAAATACGGATGTTACTTAACAGCATCATAAATAAATCCCCTTCAAATTAACTCCCTTAGCATTTTTTTTATTGCTGCGAGATGAATTTAAGCTTTAGGGGAACTCCAGTGCTTCTTGCACACTGCTGAGGGTGCAGTCAGTGTCACAGGCATAAATTTTCAAGTCAAATGACCTGCTCCACAATGTAAACCTGGTAGCACGAGCCGAGGCTGGAATTAAGGCATTTTTGGTTCCCAGATCAGACCCTGCACAATTACTGCTCTGCAGCCAACAGGACAAACGGGGTTTTCTAGGTTTTCTAGGCTGGATATCAGAGACCAGAAAAGGGAAAACAAACAACCGGAATCACCCCAGGAAAACTTTATCTCCCCCTCCCTGACTCCAAGCTCATGATTTTGGCATCACCCCGATGGTGGTGACTTACACAATAAAAAAGGCAACCAGCAAGTTCATGCAGCAGAGGGGGTAGAACAACACAGATCCTGGGGATGGATGGTTTTTGCCATCTGCCATCTTTCTGACATACATTTGAAAAGAGGAGAAACTCCCAAAAATAGTTTAATTGGAGGGTTGGATTGCGAGTTGGAGCAGCACAGCCATAATGCCTGGAAAGCTACATTCCCCCTCTGCACACACACTGCGTCCCAGGGCTGCAACCTGAACTGTAAACACGGGGATATTCCCACAGATGTGCAGAAAACCAAGGATAAAAATGCAGTCCTTTGGCTCCCCACTGCCGTTAAAATTAATTGCCACATAAAATTGCTGATTCCTAGCAAATGAAGCTACACAATTTATCAACTCAAGGATAGAGCAAACTCACTCGTGGTTTAAATACGTTATCTGAGTTATTACAGAATCCTGCAGCCACGACAGTTTTATGGATAATGTAGGTTTTGTAAATTCATTAGTACCGGACGAACTTTCAAAGCAAACAAAGACATTAAACAAACATCACAATACTGTATTTACACACAGAATAGATTTCCCTTTCCTTTCCAAAGCCATGCTGGGATACTTGGAGGAAAAATAGGAAAGCAGTTCTGCTGTAACACTTCGTGAAGGGAAAACGTGGCTGTTCATTCGGACCCGAGTCAGCAAGGGCTGAGCTCAAACCCACATTTCTTGACCTAATACCTGAGAGGTCACTTGTTGGCTTCTGATGCAGCCCCTCCAAGTTCTTAAATTGTTGAAGAATCGTTTCTATACCACAAAAGGAGACTGGAGCTGCTCCAGAGCCCTTTGCAGTCCATGGCATATTTCCACTGATTTCAGCAGGCTTTAAATCAGCAGCACGATATCACCTAATTAAAGGGACAATGTCATCTGGAATCTACTCCATTTCCACCAAAGTTAAAAGCACTTTCAGACCTATGCCTGGGTGAATCCTCCTGCCCTTTTCCTGTTGATTAAATGCTTTCCCTCCCAACTGATATAGGAAATAGCAGCCAAGCTGACACAGGGCCTGGACACATGGGAGAAAGAGAAAAATTGCATTCTCTATGACTTGCTGTCAAACCAAAGGAGACACTGAAAAAAAAGAGGAAAAAAACATTTCTTGGACTTCTTTTTTTTATGACAAGAGATGTTAAAAACAATTTCAGAAGGAAGCACAAATTTTCAGCTGATACTGCTTCTCCTGAGAGAAATCTCATGATGGAAATTGTTTTAACCTATACTTGCTGGAAGAAATGACTAACATTGCTATTAAAAAAAAAAAAAAAAGATATTGTAGAAAAAAAAAAAGTTGTTTTTCTCCACTTTTCCATTCTGTTTACTCTGTGCATTTATCACCAGCATGTGTAGAAGCAGCCTCACTCTTTCCCCTGTGCAGGCAGTGAGTTAGTCACACTTTCCCCTGTTGTGTAGCTCCTTTAGTCAGCAGCAGGGAGGTGATAAAGATGAAAAAAAAAACTAAACAAAACCAGGAAAACGCAATTGTGAAAAACACAGAAATTAGCAGGAGGTCCTTGTAGTCAAATCGATTTTGCCTGCTTTAATTTAGGAGACTGCAATCTGGAAAGGAGCTCTGTGCCTCTCCACGCGGCCTCTCCTCCGGAGGAAGTGCACGTAGGGTACAGGAGAGGGAGGGCAAGGAGAGACGAGAGGCAGCAGAGCTACAGGAACCCCCGGTGAAGAAGTCCAGCACACGGCAAAAACACTTCAGAAACTGAGACAGAAACCTCTACCAGAGAGCAAATGTAAAAGAAGTGCCAGCTCCCAAAGCCTAGCGGTGCACTCAGGCTCACCAGGTGTTAAATAATCAGCCTGCAGCAGGAACAGCCCAAGTTTTGTGACCAGTGTAATGTAATTATGCACCACTGCCTCGTTCTTGGGCGGTCTACTTATTTAAAATGCATTGAAGAAATAAATCACTCTCGACTGTGTCATCCCCCTTCCCTTTTAAGCTGGGCTGGGGCAATAAATCTGTAAAAAGAGGGACTCGTGGTTTAAATAAAACCAACAAAAGCAGCAACAATGGGAGGCTCCTAAACTTTACTTCTAGTTTCCATTAAATTATTTGCTACAATAGGTACACGAAGCGGCAAAGATACCAAATCACCTGAACATACCCTTACATAAATTCATCTTTTACATACCTTCATCCTAAACCTCCTGGAATCACAGTGTTCTGGGAGTTGAACAGTTTTCCAGTCTCAGGACTTACCCTTGACTATAAAAACCAGGGATTGGTCACAGGCAGAGCAGGGGGAGGCTGAGACTTTACATGTATTAGGCACAAATCTGCACTGACCTGCTTTCACGCAGTGTAAAGCCAAGGTGGGATCCTGCCTCCAAGACTTTCAGGTCCAAGTCCCACAGACACCTGCTGTGCACGACCAGACCTGGCTCCATCACTACAGAGAGGGGCATGGGATGGACACCAGCCAGTTCAACTAAAACCCAGGGAAGAAAGGCTCATTTCCAAGTGCCATCAGCCGAACCCGTCATTGTTATCACTGTTTCACCATCGTGTGTGTGTGAGCAGGTACAATCACAGTCAGGCCTCTAAATGATGGGACTCATGTTTCAAGGTGTCCAGGAGATGAGGGGGGAAAAACAGAGGACAAGGTTGTTCTGCCTTCACTGCACTGGAATTCTGGGAGTGGCACAGTCCCATACTCTGATCCAAGGCTGCCCATACCATCCTTGTCTCCCATTTCAAAACAGGATACTGGAAGGCATCCTCCCGGCTCTGTGAGGGCAGGGATTTAGCTTAAGTTAGCACTGAATGGTATCACACTTCCACACAGAAATCAACAAAGCCAAATCTGAGATGCTCCCAATGCAGAACCCAGTCAGCAGGGGTTTGGAAATGGTCCAGCTCACACACGGCTGCACCTTCCCAGCACTTCCCTGACCTGCAACCTGGTCTAGTGGAAGGTGTCCCTGCCCATGGCAGGGGGTGGAAATGGACTGTCTTTAAGGTCCCTTCCAACCCAATCCATTCTGTGATTCTGTGACATCCTTCTAGGAAAGCCCTAAGTCACCAGCAAGACAATCTGGAATAAAACCATTTACAAGTTTGTAGAGAAACACACTTCTAAGACTCTTATTTCCCCTCTCTGGTGTTAGTCATCGACCTCCACAAGTACAGAGACCACTGAATTTAGCCTGGCCAGGCACTTCCATCAAATATTTAAAGAAAAAAATGACCAGCAAGAGGCTGTGCAATCTCATGTGAGCACTTCTGTCCCTGAAACAAATCTTAATTCTCTAAGGATCGTCTCACATGCCAATGGGAAGCTCAGTAAGGGATGAGATATTTAATCTAATCTGCTTTCAAAATAATTTTGTTGGCATTGATTGTACTGAATTGTATCTATGGGAAAGAATTTGAAGTAAGAGCAAATGCATACATATATGACCCAGACAAGTAAGTGTCTGTTACCATTACTGCTGGCTGATAATAACAAAGAACAATAACCTCAATATTAATGTAAGGTAAAGCTACCTGGTCTCAGGAGCCAGCACACAGCTGTGCTTTTAAGAATTATTTCAACTTATGCAATATTATAAAAAATTCTCAAAAATGGCCTGTATTTAAAATTCTTTTGCTTGACTCTACCCCTGTTCCTCCAGAAAATCACCCCTAAAATCTCAGCTGTCTGTAAGCACAGCTGTTTCCTGGTTTTTCCATGCAAATTGTTCTCCCTGGATTTTATTGTGTGCATGCATATGTCTCTTAAAACGCACTCAAGTTTGAATTAGGGGCCCTACTTCCATCAAAGGGTATTCTTGTAAAATAAGCTTCATTCTCCCAGTATCTGACACAGAATTATTATCCCATAACTCACGGGTGTCCAAGCAGTTCTGTATTAAACACAGCTCTGGAAAAGTCCCAGAGGGACAAGCACATGAAGGGACATGGAAAGTCACTCGAATGTAAACCTGTAAAACCAGGAATTTCACATCTCCCTGCAAACCCACAAAGCCCACACCATGTGCTGGGTGAGGATGTGTCTCCTGCCTTACTGCTGAATTTTTACCTTTCAGGATTTAACTAAACACTGATTACGTTATTGTGTAATTAGGTTAAATTAAAACTTAGCTTAAAGCAGCGAACACTTTCTTTTCAATTCCAATCAAAACCGTTTACTTAATTCTCAGTTTGATATTGGCATCTCCCTCCAGCATGACAAATTCAAAATTATTACTGTATGACAGCAGGAAAACCAGAAAGCAAAAGTTACTGTGGGAGCTGGTCTGAGAGCTCACAATTACGTGGAGATTTCTGCTGCTGCTTTTCACACATGTTCCCTCCTCAGTTTCCCACTGGCTTTCAGGCTGCCTTGCATCGCATCGAACACACAAAAGAAATTCAAATGGTAAGAAATTTCCAAAGTTATTCCCCCCCCCCCCTTCCAATCTGCTATTAAACTGCTTTTGCTGAATTCTGCTCCATCCACTCTGGGGCTGGTTCTTGACTGTCCATCCTCACTGACCTTTGTTTGGAATTTGCTCGGGTTTTGTTTCCAGAAGAAGTCACAGAGTGGTTTGGGTTCGAAGGAACCTTAAAGACCATCTAGTTCCAAGCCTTCTGCCATGGGCAGGGACACCACCACAAGACCAGGTTGCTCAGAAATGTAGGCACGTTGCACAGCAACACCTGCAGAAACTCAGAACCTAGGAATATCTACAATACTTGAATGTTTCTTTAAAACAAAGATTCTTTAACCCACTGTACCTACTGAGCTCACCCTACAAACCAGCACTTTCTATCCACCCCTCTTTGGAGAGCCAAGGTTGCAGCGTTATTTCAAAAGAATATATCAAAACTGTGTCACCAGCACTGAAATGGTCTGTTTCATCTTATTTATCAAATTCCAGCCTTAGGCCAAAGTGTTTTTATGATCAAACCCAAAATACCATTAGATCCATAACAACTGCTGCCCTAACATGCACCGTGACAGTGCCAGCCTGGAGTTTCCTTACATGGGTCTTGAATATTTTATGTGCAGACTTTGCAGTGTGTGACCCAAATACCATCCTCAACCACAGAAATGAACTCGTGGGATATCCATGGAGTGACAAATGTGGACACCATCCGAGACCGTCCCGCTCTGTTTAGGAACTAAATGATAGTCTGTAGTAATAAAATATTTATTATGGTCTACAATGCTGCAACTGCCTGGCTGTACTTCCTTCCCTCTCCATCAGAGAACACTGGAGCCCTCTGCAACTTCTGCTCAAGAGTTCTCAGATTACACATCTTTTATTTTTCTTACAGATTCTCCTACAGGATTGTGTCTCTGCAAGGAACCATTTGGCAGTTAAGGCAGTTTACCCAGAAATACCCCAAATAGTGTTTGGATTTTTTTCTTTGTGTTGCCTCAATTTCTCTGGAACGACATCCCTGGCAGAGTATCCAGAATCAATTTCCTAAATACAAATATAAACCCACAATATACACGGAACAGAGCAAAAAGCCAAATCATGCTTTTTTACCCAGGGTTATACCGGTCTCCAAAGGAATCCATCGTGTGGCAGGAGAGGAAAATAATGCAAGTCCTGTGTTAGGATTGCTTAATCCTGCTCTCAGTGCAGACCACTGACACGGGATGTTGGGAAGAAATTCTTCCCTGTGAGGGTGGGGAGGCCCTGGCACAGATTGCCCAGAGAAGCTGTGGCTGCCCCTGGATCCCTGGAAGTGTCCAAGGCCAGGTTGGACGGGGCTTGGAGCAACCTGGGCTAGTGGTAGGTGTCCCTGCCCATGGCAGGGGGGGGAATGAGATGAGCTTTAAGGTCCCTTCCCACCCAAACCATTCTATAATTCCATGATATTCCCATTTCAGTGCTCTCAGAAACAGCCCAATAAACTGGGAGCCCACTCAAAACAGCCATAGTTCCCATAATTCCCGCCAACACTGATAAGACAAAGCCAAGTAATAAAGAGACCACACCTGGGAGATCCTTAGTTTGGATCCCCAAAGGGATGTGCATCAGAGAGCTCCCAGTCCTTGCAGAAAACCTGCATCACAGAGGGCGGATGGGGCTGCTGGGAGGTGCAGGATCACACCCTGCCCTCCCTCACTGGCTATGTTGCTGTTGGCACCGAAACAGAGAGACCTGCAGGGGACGTAAGGAACTGAAATGGAAAAACCAGGAAATAAAATGCAAAAAGAGTATTGTGAGCAAGTGATTGAAGGAAGTAGCAGAGCCCTTAACAAATTGGTTATTTGTCTGGTTAGCTGATACAGAAGTGGAACAGGAAATTAATTCAATATGCCCTAGACTTACATTCCACGATTATTTTCTGATTTTCTTCTTCCTTTTTTTTTTCAAGTATAAACATAAACCAAAAAGTAAAATATTTCTGGGCAAGCTAGTATTTGACGCTGATGAGACCTCAACCAGAAAGATCTAATCATTATCAGAGCTAGACTACAGACAGGCTTGCAAATAAAAGAATAAAATAAGACCAGTTCAGGAGAAAAGAACGTCTTCAGAACCCACCTGGCCGCCAGCAGTTCTTGATTTGCTGAAAAATGTCCCAAACCAATAGGTGAAAGTCACACTCACGTAAACCTTTATGAACAAGTGCCTCACAGGATATGGCAGCCTGCCAGTAATTTTACTTTAAATATGAAAATGGATATCAAATCCAACTTTCTAGATGTAATAATGGCACGGGAGATTGATGGCATCGCTGTGCTGCACAATGACTATTTAAAACACTTTTGGCTGCAGTTACAAAGCTCCAGTGACCTCCAGAACTACAGAAACCGTAGGCAGCATTGGGAGGAAATAAAATTAGTGAATCACAATGAAGAAGTAAAGCAATTCAGCGCTTTTCCAAGAGGTACTGACTGCAGTTCACACCTCTGCAATGACACCAGCACACAGAGTCCTGTTTAGAGAAGGAAGGAAGAAACAATCCAGATTTCCATAAATGAGATGCCCACTGCCGAGATGACACTAATGGTACTGGGCATGCCAGGGAATTCTAGGAGAATGGAAACAGGGTTCTTGTTACCAGAAGATTCAAGTTCTCCTAAGCATTGTGGGGAACATCACACCCCCAGTCCGTGGTCACGCCACACGAGTGGGCAGTAAGAAGATGGCAAAAGGCAGAAAAGAAAGACAAAAGGGAATGAAATTGGAGGAAGAAAACAGGAGGAGAAATGAGAAGCTGAGACTAAAGCTGAAGGCAGCGTGGATGGAGCAAGAAATGCCATAGAAAGACAACAAAGCAGAGGAGGCTCCCTCCTCACACCTACTGCTGACTCACACATTTGGGGTTACTTGCATTATTTCTCTGTATTCCGGTAGCATCTGGCATCTGCTGCTGAGATCAGAGCCTGGTGTGCCAAGCATGAATCAAGACCTTTCTGCTCATCAGCTGAAAATCCAAACAGACAAAAGGGAAAACATAGCTAGGGACTTCACCAGTCCTGCCTGGAGTAACCAGGAGCTGCAGCAGCAACAGAGCCCATCCAAAACCAGCAATCAGCTACAACCCACTTATTGCTGCCATCAGGAACCAAGTAGGTTCCTCCAAGCATCCAGTCCACAGCCAACAACCAAGCTCATTTGACACCAATCAGGCTACAATAATCCTAGGGCTGAAGCTCCCAGCCTCGCCCTTGGACTGCCTTGCACCCTCCAGGCTCTGTAGTTTCAATTAACTCGTGGCTTCAAAAAGTCAGGAGAGCATTCCTCTTGTATTGTGCCATGGAGCTCTGCAGAACTAATTATTGTGCAAATACAGCTCTAAATCATTAACAAAAAAAATGTTGATTATAGCATCTGCAATCATTACTTGGCCCATTACTTAAAAAGCTGGATGCAATAAATAGGATGGGGAATAGCTGGTATTACGCTTTCAGAGCTCAAGAATCTGGGATATCAAAATTGAGCCCTGCCCCTAACAGTTACACTTGGGCTCTGTGAGTACTCTGTAATCAGACCAATACAATAAGCCCTTCATCCCCAAGCACTTAAAAAAACCATCAGATATCATTAAAAGAATGAAAACACTGTGGTATTTTCTCCCAGGCCTTTTGTCTTTTCATCCTATTCTTTGGAACACTCATAAGCTTACATTTTTACATTTCCCCATTAGATTTCTTGGATAAATATTTTAACTAAGTCAAAATACCACAACTTGAAGTGGGGATGGCTTTTCTTTATTTGCTTTCCTCCGTGCTGGCTGCCAGCTCCGGGAGATGCTCCTTCCAACAGCGGTGGCTGCCACAAAACACGTGGTGGGAGCACAAGGGCCCCCAACTTTACTGCTGTCCCCTTCCAAGGGCCCACAGCTGAATCCCATCACCACTTCACTCTCCAGAGGAGGCATTTATGAGAGGATACCACTTGCCTTGTGGCCGCCTCCATGCCAGTTGTGGCTGCCCCATCCCTGGAAGTGTCCAAGGCCAGGTTGGACGGGGCTTGGAGCAACCCTGGGATAGTGGGAGGTGTCCCTGCCCATGGCAGGGGGTGGAACAAGATTAGCTTTAAGGACCCTTCCAGCACAAACCATTCTGTGATTCCAAGATCTCCAGTGGCACCAGAGTGCAAAGTCAGTCTTGGGAGAGCACCTTCCAAGGGGAGCCTCACTGCGCTGCCCATACTACAACCAAGCAGAGCACTCCTGCTGTGGTTTTGCCGTTACCAGAACCCAGTGCCCAGATTCTCATCGTTCATCCTGGAAAAACAAGGGCATCTCTCAGGCTTTGGCAGGAACTTTGATCCAAAGCCTATCTGGAGTGGCCATGTGCAGAACCGGCCGTCGGGAGCTGCCACCCTCGCTGGCACACGATGACACGGGCAGTTTATCCCTGGCTAATTCCCGCACGGCTACAGCCTGGCTCTGCAGCACACACAGATGTGCTCCACCAAGGCCAACAGGATAATCCAGAGCTCCAGCACACGGACACTGGGTTTACAGCTAAAACGTTAAAAAGGTCCCACTCCCCCAAGGCAAATTCCCAACTGGAACCCAGGGGTCCACGGCTGGAGGGGACCTCACCAATCGACACCTTTGGGCCATGAAGTTTGAGAAACTTTTCTATTCAGTTAATATAAGCTTTCTTTTAAATTCCACCTAAATTTACCGTGCACAGCTCAGCAGCGTAGGCAGCATCCTAAGCAGGGTCTCCCAACACATTCCATGGAGACATTCCTAACAGCCCTCTCTGCTGAGTCCCACCTGACATGCACAACTTTCCTTCCTGGCTTGCTAACCAACATCCTTTCATTAAACACTTCTCATTCGCCTCCCTGCCTCAATTAATTCCTCCTCTCAGAGCTTCTCTCCAGCCTCACGTCCTCGCCACGGCCACGTTACCCCCCCTCCTTCTTGCCTGATGAGGGGTTCTGTGCTGGCTCCTCTCCAACTCTGCTCTTCAATGCAATCATTTCACTTAAGAGCCTGGCAAGCTGGTTTATGTTTTTTTCCCCCCTGTCTGTTCTACACAGTTTCAAAGCAATGAGGGGGGGAAAAAAAAAAAAAGAAAAAAAAAAGACGACATATTTTCCAGTATGATGAATAACAATCTTACGTTGCAGCAGCTCAGCTCGCCCATAAACGGGGCACTTTTTTTTGAATTAATGAACAAAATAGCTGGTATGGTAAAACAGTGCACGGTGGAGGTGTATGGAAAGAACAGAGAATGGAGGTGCAGCTTCCTCACCTGCCTCTCCACAAAGGTGACAAATGAGTCAAAACGAAGCAGAAAGAATGAACTTTTCTGAACTTCTCTTTGAATTTTTATACAGAATAACAAGTTAATTGAATCTCCTCTCTCTGTTTTTAAACCTTTGTCTCCACTATGGAAAAAGGGGAAAGGTAAATGGAGTACGACACATGAACAGGAGCAGGCAGTGCTAACTGGAGCTCTGTGCTAGCAGTTTGCAATACTGGATACACTGGTCATCTCCAGGGATGAAAACTCAAGCAAACAACAACAATAACTACAAAAAAGACTAAAAGAGGCCATCTTTGTGCTAATTAAACCATCCTACAGAAAATGGCCAGATCTGCCTGCCGTTGCAAAGCTCAGAGGCTCATCTCTGCTGCAGCACCGGGATGTGCCCACGGGTGTCATGAGGTCCCTGTGGCCAAAGTGGCCACTGCCACCCTCTGCCTGGTGCCACCAGTGCTGAGCTGTGACTCAGCTCCCCCAGCAGCTCCTCTCCTCCTACCGCTGGTGTAGCCATTAGGAGTGTTTTTTCCTGCGGTTAGTTTATATGCTGCAGCTCATTAACATCTCCTAATACCAGAACTTGAGGCTAATTAGGCATGGCAATCCTGAGGAACATATTCTCCGTTCATCTTCCCAAAGCAGGATGCTCCTTGGCGGCCCAGCTGTAGCTCCACATGCTACCATGAGGGTATCACCCTGGAAATAAAAATACTCCAGGATCCCACACATTACACAGCAGGGATCCCGTACTTGTTAGCTGATGGCACAATTTACAGGCTGTTTTGCTTAAAAATTGGAAGCATCTCTGCCATCAAGGCAGATTCCTGCTCAGCAGCCTCAGGGAATTTCCCCAATAGTTATCAATACACCAGGGCTTTCACAATTAAAACCACTGACTTGAAAATGAGGGGGCAAAGTGGTTAGAAAACTTCGGAGACTTAAGTAAAAAGCATTTGACAGAACAATGCTAATGGGAATTTTCTTCCCGTGGCTCCAAATCCGCAGAAGCAAACAGGCTGCAGGGTCTGAGACAGGCTTCAGGCACACGAACTACTCCTAAGAGCAGGCTGTCCATCTGCACATCACCCAGGAGCAACACCCACTTCAGCAACAGGTACCCAAAGAACACCAACAGATGCACAATGGGAGCTGTGATCAACACCAACCACTTCTTTAAGCACAGGAGCTCCTGAAACCTGGTTTCCCACATGTCTTCTGGACCACACAAATGCTGACAAAGCTTGTCCAGAATTGGGACTTTTTAAAGCTCCCTTTGTCCATTGGATGACTACCTTGTAGTTTTTTCTTCGGTGCAAACATTTTCTTCTGCCTGTTTTCAAAGATCATCACCTCCAACACCTTCACCTCAGGTCTGCTAAAAATTAAGGGTTTACCAGTTGTGAAAGAAGAAGGCAGTGCCTAAATCTGTCTGGTCTCCCCTTCAAATTCCCATAATTTCCTTTCAACATCTGCTTTTATAACTAATGGCAGCAAAACTTAAAAAGCTTTTTTTTTAAATAACAACAGTAGAAGGTACACACAGTTACTGTATTTTCATCCTGAAGGAGCCCAAGAAGGCACACAGAACCCTTCCCTTGGTCCTTTCCCTTCAATCACTGGAGAACAGGGAACTCTAAGGATTCAAAATGCAACAACAGACAGCAGGAAGGATGACTTCATGCCTTCCCACTCTCGAAAAAATGTTGTAGCATCTTTACAGATGATGAGAAGAGCAAAGGGAAGGGCTGTGTCCATGGATGAGGATACAGCCACCAAGAGAGGGGAGTGACAGAAGGGATGGAACAGCAGCATTCCCCTCTGAATCACCTGCAGTAATTCCTCTGCTTGGGGCTTTTTCTCCTCCTTTTCAAATCCTTCCTCTGGGAACTGAGTGAGCCTCAACACTGGAAATGTGAGCCAAATTCACTGGCTGAGGGAGCAGAGACCTGCCTTCAGCTCCCCTCTGACTTTGTTTTTGGAACAGATTCATTTCCAGAAGCTCCTACAAACCTGATCCACAGATTACAAGTTGGGAATCTGAAAAAATCCAGGACCGAGATGAAGAATTCACCAAACCCCCAATCTGAAGGCAGCCTAAACACAAACTTTCCCTCATTAGACACCTCAACAGCACTATGTTTACCCACTCTTCCTCTGGAGTTCTTTCACATCACCAACACGCCGCTCCAGCCAACTACAGAGCTTCACGTGGGGACAGTGTGCCCAAAACTCCCGGAGGAAAAACAAAACAAGGATTTTTATTTTGGGCCAGCTCAATCCAAACTGGAATTTTGTTTGTTTTGAGCTGTCCAAGCCGTTGACGTGTGGGAGTCCAGCGAAGTATTAACCCGTTTTACTAAGCGAGCAACACATCCACCCTCTGGGCACAAAAGCACCGGGTTTGGCACCAAAACGAAGGCTGGGGCTCTGAAGTTTGGCTCTACACACGTACCAGGAGCTACGAGTGGGCCCCCACAGCTCCACAGGCTCGCCAGCCCGCTCCCAAGGAGAGGCAGCGCTTTCGAAGGAGCACAAAGCAAAGCAGGCTGGCGTCTGCAGAGGTGCCAGGGTTTTGTTTACCTCCGAGCAAACCTGGCAGCGTGGGCCAAGCCACACTTCTGTGCTCTGTGTTGTGGTGCGTGATGCTTGGCAAAGGGGTATGCCTGGAGTGCAAGCCATGAAAAATATAGCGGGAATTCAGCAGAGATACGGGGTTAATACCCATTTCCCTGTGCCCGAGGAGTAGCTGTACGAGCGGCACTGTTTTGTTCCCGTGCTCTCACAGGGGATTAGCTGTTGGCAGAGCGGCGATGCCGGCAGGAGATCCACCATCCGAGCTGTTTCCTGGCACTGGGATGGTTTGGCTGGAGTTGCTTCTGAGTCTTTGCAGAAGTAGGGTTTTTTTAAAACATTCCTGAGTCCTTGCAATGGCTTCGGCAATGGGCAGCAGCCCTTGTGCCCCAAGAGCCCTCCACTATCTTCCCTGCCGGGCACAAACCACAGAGCAGGACCCCACATGACTCATTAACACACAATTAGTGCCCAGCAGGATGGGGATCCTCCTTTTCATCTCCTGGCCAGATGTGCCCTCGCTAGACCAGACTGTAGTGAAGAGGTGACCCACCTGGGATAACTCTCGCCTTTACTCCATCCCCAAAAGAAGCCCAACGGGGAGTTCTGCTTCCACAGATTTAATACAGATTAGATGACTTTAATTAATCTTTTATGGTGTATGCCTAGTCCTTAAAGCATTCAAGGCCAGGCTGGATGGGGCTCAGAGCAACTTGGTCTAGTGTGAAGTGTCCCTGCCCATGGAAGGAGGTTGGTCTTTCAGGTCCCTTCCAACCCAAAGCAGTCTGTGATTCTATGACTCTAAAACACAGCCACTGAAACTGTCTCTGCAGAGAAAGTCACTTTGAGGAGCACACCCCACAGGTACATGGCTTCTTGCTGCCACCACCCTGCTCAGATTCAAGGCAGCATTACCAGGGCTTTAACTGAGCAGGGATTTCTCTCCATCTTCACTTTAAACAATATTGTGCTGCTCCAGTATTGTACCAGTGAACTCACAGCGACCCTGTCAAATAAATATTTTTTCCGAGTAACACTGTTTTAAGTATATCCATTTAGTATCCTTATTTGAAAACACTGGACAAATTAAATGCCTGTAAAATTTGACTTTCCAGTATTTTGTGTTCAGATAAACTCCTACTGCACCCTCTTCCATGGCAGCCAGCCCATATTTCCAAGTAACTACAATTTTGAAAGGTCAACTATGCTTTTCACTATCTATGCATTAATCATCCCTTCCAGTTTTTTCAAGTTCAAAGAAAAAAGTATGAGGAAGAGAAACGTGTGCCCAACATGCTCCCCTCCAAAAAAGCTGCAGCCCAACCATCCCCTATCCCAGCTCTTACCACGTCCCCACCTGCAACCAGGGACCCCCATCAGCTCCATGAGGTTTCCTTATCACTTCCATCAAGACTGGACTACAAGAAGCAATTCTGTGTAACAAAGGAACGGTGAAGCTGGTGAAAACACTGCTGAGAGAAGCCCTGTGCTCCTGAAGAAGTCACATTAATTGAATGTGACTTCCAAATATTTCAGATTCTCAGCAAGGATTTGGTAGCAGAGGAGAACACGCTGTGACGGACCGTATTTCTGACACAGTATGAAAAGCAGTTTCCAGTACACGCTGCCAAAAAGTGTCAAATGGGCTAAAATATGCTTGTTGATAGAGACACAGATGACTCTTCCCCAAGCAGGAACAGGGAGGAGGGCGCAGGTCAGGACTGGGCCAGCTGAGGCCGCAGCCAGCGCAGTGCAGGGCTGTCCAACATTCCCGGTGTTCCCGTGAGCACCGGGGGCAAACGCTGCCTTGCAGAGTGCCCGATGCACGCCCCTGGTTTTATTGGATTTTCCCTTGCTCTCGTATTTTGAGAAAGGTTAAATATGTCAAACATTAGTTTACAAAACCTCTCACACAAATCCTCTTACTCACATGATCTTTCTAAACAGCCCCAATCTCTTCAACCAAGCAGGCGTGGCTAGGAGCTGTGACCATTGACAGGACAGGAGAAACTCAAAAAGGGTGGGTTTAGATTAGATATTGGGAAGAAATTCTTCCCTGTGAGGATGGCGAGGCACTGGCACAGGTTGCCCAGAGAAGCTGTGGCTGCCCCTGGATCCCTGGAAGTGTCCAAGGCCAGGTTGGACAGGGCTTGGAGCAACCTGGTATAGTGGAAGGTGTCCCTGCCTGTGGCAGAGGGGTTGGAATTACATGGTCTATAAGGTCCCTTCCAATCCCAACCACTGAACTATTCTATTTCAACCACAAGCTCTCACAAACTTCCCGAGGTGCAGGGGTGAGGGATAACCTCCCCACCACTCCCATACTGGGACACTGTGGGCACAACAGCATTATCATATCTTCTCACCCACTCTCCCTGTGTTCTAAGGCCTTGTTCGATCCTTCGTGGCTGCACACTGAGCAGATGTCTTCATCGAGCTGTCCGCAGACCCTCGGGTCTTTTCCCCCGGCGGTTCCAGTTCATTTAAAGCGCAGCAATGTGTGCAAGGAGCTGGGAATGCTCCTTCCCCAGCGTCTAACCTTGCGTTTGGCAGTGGTGACTTTCATCTGACCGTGTGGTCCTCCTGAATTCCAGCTCTGTCTTCTCCTTCTGCACAGGGCTGCCTCCCACCAGAGATGCCGTGGCATCCCCCGCTGCCTCGGTGGAGCCAACTCCCCACATACACCTCTTTTTTCCAGATTATTGATTAATATATTCAGACACACAGTCATGATGCAGATACTTGGAGCAATCCAGTATCAACTTATGCTCTGAAAAAAACTGATGCTTTACTTGTTTTCTGCCCTAATCTAGAGCAAGACACTTGTTTAAACAGAGGCTCTTTGAAAATCACAGGCTGGTTTTCCGAGATCCACCACTCTGCTGATGTACTATTTAAAACACAACCCCAGATATGTGATTTTTGTTTTTCTCTTATCTTTGTCACGTAGGTATCTTTAACTGTGTTTTTTTTTGGAGGAGTTAGCACTCAGATGAAGCACACAGCTGTCCTCCTCTCCTTTTTTCTGTAAAAAACTCCATGCAGGTGAATACTGTGGAGCTACACACGTTGTGCAGATCCAGGCAGGGAAAACCCTGGTTAGTTGTATGTACTGGAGGCAGAAGAAACGAGAAAAGGAGATCACAGAATCACTGAATCGCAAAATGGTTTGGGTTGGAAGGGGCCCTTGAAGGTCATCTAGTTCCAACCCCCAGGTCAGCATAACCCTCAAATTCAGCACAGCAAGGGGGCTTCTCCAATGGAGCTCCTGCATACCCAAATGTCCTGCTGTGTCCAGAGCAGGACCCACACGGGTGGGAAAGGACAGAGCCACACCAGAGGTACCGTGAGGACGCCTCCCACGTCCACGAAATGCAAAACCTAAGGATTTGTTCCTTTTTTAAACTGTAGCACGTTATTTTAAAGATTTAGCACATTTCCGGGTGGGTTTCTAGAGAAGGTTTACGAACGTGCCATGGTCTCCACAGGTTTCTGCCCCCCAGGACCAGGACAACAGCACCTCACCACAGGCCACGCAGAGCCACGGAGATGCCGTGAAGTGCCCTGCCCCTGTCACCCCCACGTCCCGCGTGCTCAGCTCCAACACCAGCGTGTGAAAGGAGCTGAGCTGCTCTGGGTATTAACTGGGTCTGGTCTGTGGAAAGTGCTGACACAGAAACTGCACGTCTTGTCTCCTCCATCTCCAGCCTCACTCACGGCTGCCTGTTAACCACCCGGGTCCATCCGAGTGAACGCTCTCCCGACCGCCTTGCCCCTCACGGGTTTTCCTTCATTTTTCCCCACATCTTCCTACAAATCCCTCTTCCATCACATCCTTATCCTTGTGATTTCACAGCAGGTTTTACCAGCCCACCTCCTGCCTTCACCTGGGCCAGTTTCCACTTTCTGGAGACTAAGGCTCTTGGTTTCACCAATTTTCAGCTGCTTTTACCTGCCCATGGGCAGTGCCCACCTTCCCTCCCTGGCACCTCCCAACCCATCCCGTTATGGCCAGCAAAGCAACACCCAGGCTGAGCAAGAGCAGGAAACGCCCTGGTGTTAAGATCTACTTAATAAGTTGTCAGCCCAGGTCCCGTGTATCTATTCTTGAGGGCATAAAGATCTCTGTCAGCAGTCAAAACACGGATTTACACCCCCAGCACAATTCCTAGCAGCATTTAAAGATTTTTAACGACCATCCCTTTGTCCCAGGGAGTTAAGCGCTGATCGAATGTCACAACGTGACACATGAATGCACAACACGACGGAGGTTTGACAGGCAGCAACATTGTAATATGATAATTCCTCTTTGTCCCTTAATCGCCTCTGTTTTTTGCAGACTTGATTCACTTACCAACATGTGATCAATCACTGCCTTTTTCAGTGAGATAATTTTTTGCCCTCTATCTAAATGGCTCCTGTCAAAGGGAATCCAGTACTAAATTAAAGCTGATGTGCCTGTCTCCGTCCTTTTGTTTGTTGACTTCTTCTCGCACACAATTGATTTTAAATAGATTTTTTTATGGTTTTCATCACCATTTATGTATTTTTAAAAATCCGGCTCCTTGAAATTAACACTGGATACGTAACATTTAAAAATGGTCTGGAGCATATAATTTAATGGAGAGGAATAAATACAAGGGTACACGCTGGCACGGGTATCAAGTCCCCACTAGATACGGAGTAAGTTGCCTGTTTGGATCTTCCCACGTGCTCTATTTAAAATGCGAGGACAACAATCAAGTCTTTAGATTTGTGGCTATAATAAAAAGAGGATGGGGTGATTCAGCACGAAAGGAAGCAATGCTGAGATCACCACTTGTTCTGAGCCTGTAAGAAATCAGGATTTAGCTGAAGATCACCCAGAACTTCTCAGATATACCTCACTGGAGGTTGCACACCCCGAAGAGCATCTCCTGAATGGCAGGTAAGAGGTCACAAGTAGCCCAAGCACTGAGGAAACGAGAATCCACCTTTGTGTGTAAAGCAGAGGGGTGTTTTTGCAGCTCTCGGGTGACCATCAGACACACCTCAAACAGCTCTGCACTGCCCGGCGTGGAGGTGAAGGGGCCACAGCTGCAACAGCCCAAGCCCCTTCAAGCAGAGCCACACACACACAAAGCACCCAAACCCGCTGCTTGCTGGCTCTCCCCTCAATTCCCTCAAATGCATTCACATCGCATTCAAAACCTCAAAATTCCACATTCTGCCCCTTCCCTCCAGCTCCTCTTTCCCACACCAGCCTCTTCTAACTTGGGGCTTCCATACCTCGCCCTGACGCAAAACCTCAGCCTGGTGCTGAAGCCAACAGCACAACACCCAAGGACCCAAGAAAAGTGGGAACCTGCTCTCTGGCTGTTGTGGCTCCTCTGCCCACATCTGCCTGGCAATGGCTATTGGGGCAAGGAGACTGCAGAAATCTCCAGGGGAACCTTCACCCCTCCTATCCCAACCTGTTCCAGCACCTCCCAGCTGCCATCCCTCCTCACCCCTGCGCATGGAATTTGTTGGTAATGAAACGGGTGATTTCAAAGTTGGTTAAGATGACACTTTTTAAATTTACCGATGGAATGACAGTAGATTTTTGGCTGTGACGTGCCAAATTATTATAAATTATTCTACATGGTTTCAGCACTCGTCCTGGTTAGGCACATAAGGCACTTAAGACTTTGCCAAGATATCTACTGGATACATCATAATCAGCCCTATAAGATAAAGGATCATCTCTTTTAATACATATTTTTCCTTCTTTCTTGAGACAAACACCTCAACAAAATGCTGGACTTCCAGCTCTTTCAGAAGTGGAATTGTTTCCCTGAAGGAAAAAAAAAAAAAAAAAACCACATAAATTGATGTTTTCATCTTGTGGTTCTATCAGTTTTTTTCTTCCTTTTTCTGCGCAGAGGAAAAACGGAAAGAAAACAGCTCTGCAATGGAGGCATCACCCCTGGGCGAGCGGCATTCCAGCAAGGACGCGTCCATCCACAAAGGGCAGCGGGAGCCAAGGCATTAAAAACATACCGATAAATGAGGCAGGGGGAGGACTGGCTCAGGGAAAGAAAACAACAGAAAAAGGCTCATTTTTCAAAACACATTATTATCGCACAAAACGTATTTTAATGTATTTTCAGCGCGGCATCGAGTCCCCCCAGCATCCGCTTTGTGTCTCTTGGCAGTCCAAGAATGCCAACGCGCCCCGTCCTCGGGGTGCCAGAACCAATCTGTTGCCAAGAGACACAAAACTGATATCACGGGTGCATAAAGCCGTCTTTGGAAACGCATGAGGCAGCCAACGACCTCATGTTCGGGGTTTGACTTAGTCAGCAAGACGTCAAGGAAGAAAAATTAACCTTTTGTTACAAGGTTCAGAGCTGACCATTCGCATCCTCCTCCCAGGGAGGATCAGCCCTCCCGCAGCAGAAACGCGCCCCGCGGCCGGTACTGCATCGCATTCCAGCATCATGGGTTTGGGGTCTTTCAAGGTTTGCTTTTGTTTTGTGAGGAAAATCATAAAAATCCTGAGAGCTGGGGCACTCGGGGGAGCAGGGAGGGTGGGACTTGGGGTGGCCGGGCAGTTGATGGACCTTCAGAGGAAGCCCAAATGCTGGAGCTGGACCTTCCCAACAGCCCTCAATCATAGAATCACAGAATGGGTTGGGTTGGAAGGGACCTTAAAGACCATCCAGTTCTTCCCCCTGCCATGGGCAGGGACACCTTCCACAAGAGCAGGCCACATCCAACCTGCTCTTGAGCACTGCCAGGGGTTGAGTGCACCCAACTCAGGTTGGCACACGATGACGTTACCACCTGAGAAGGATTTTAAGGCTCCAACTGTAAACATCCAAAAGGTTTTAGCATTTAAAAATCTAGTCACCAGCAAGTTCTTCAAATATTTATTACTCCAACTGATGAGTAACCTACTGGAGATGCCGCAGGTTCACCCTCTGCAAACATCCCCCTGCTTTTGGTTCTGGCACATCTCTTCCTCCTCCAACCTGCAAACTGGATGTAAATCCTTCCAAAAGGAGTCATTTCTTCCCCACAGAATTTTCCTGCCACAGTTACAACAACAGACCGCTGCCCTTCCCAGTCACAGAAATAAAATTCATTGCCTTCAGGATTCTTTCAAAATACAAAAAATACAAAAACAGCACAACTGTTTCTTTCAGATGGGCTCTCTGTGGACTGCTGCTTTTCAGTTTGTTTCACTGAAGTTAAATAGTTGGAAATTAAGAATCTAATTAAGAAATACAGTAATTAACTGTAATTAAGAGTTACAGCAAGATTTGGGGTTTTTTTTTTCCCCCTAATGCAGAGCGTAAATTTTTACATGTTAAATTAAAAACTCCATTTAGAAACCAAAACGTTAAAAGGTTGTGAAGCAACAAGATATTAGTTTGATATTATCCAGGAAAGGTCAAATTTAAATTATAGAACATGTTTAAAACATTAAGTTGTTGCTGTAGCTTGCAGTTTTTGCATTTCCAACTAATATATAGATATAAAAGCATATAGGAATTTAGGTACCTCTGCATCCATAGCACAGATATCTCTGTATCCGTATCACAGGTGTTCACTATCAAACTACCTTCAGAGACAGAAAATGCAGCATCTCACATTAAGAAATTTGGATTTCCAGGTGTTTTTTGTCCCAAGGACTCAGAAGTACAATGCCAGGACTCAAGAGCAAGGAATCTTGAGAGATGGGAGCCTTAGTACAAATAACAAAAAAGTCAGTTGATAGAGATGGGTTGTAGGTTTTGGAGGGGATTTTTTTGGACTAGCAACAAAATGTCTTGATATTATGACAAGAGAAAAATCTCCTTTTGTGTTATGAGCCCCGAGTTGTGGGAGGAGAGCCGAGTGATGCCACACCAGCACGTGGGCAGAGAGAGACAGGGGGGCTGGGAGGGGGTGAGGAGAGTTAATAAAATCCCTACCAGAAAACAGAAAATGAGATTAAAGGAGACATTTTGGCCATGAGGCCTTCTTTCGGCTGGAGAAGGCCTCAAAGCCAAAGTGTCTCTTCTAATCCTATTTTCTATTTCGAGAGTGCATTTTAATAACCCCTTTGTATATGGTACAATGACTTTAGCAAGTCCTATTTTAAGCAGATTTTCCACACTAGAAGGCAAAATGGGTTAAAATAATCGCACCGTACACCTCGCACGCGTGACACTTTGGTTAATCCATTGTCAGACACCGGGGCCACACAATACGGAACAACGTCCCTGGATAAAGGCGCCTTTTCAGGGCCAGCAGCCCAAGGCACGGGATGGGGGAAACCAGGCTGAGGAGCACGGCTCCGTCCCACCAGCAGCTGGGTCCTTGCCTTCCCACCTGGATGGTGGCTCGGCTGATGTGTCCAGGCCCCAAAATTCCTCCTTCTTCAGGCAACAGGCTGGCACTAGCCACTTCTCACCAGGGTTTGGAGATGGCAATCAGGACTGTGCAGGAGAGGAGAGCAGGCGTGAGCCAACAGGGTCCCAAAGGAGAGCTTACCTGCAGCTCCACGGGGTATCCCCACAGCCACCGACTCACTGGCCAAGCTCAGCTTTGCCTTGCTAAATTTGCAAAAACCCACACCTGGATGTTTTTCCCTTCACCTCCACGCACACAAAAACCCCATGAAATTGTACATCTAGAGGGCAGGGTCAGAAGTTTCTCTTGTGTGCACAAAACTCAGCCTTTTCTGAATAAAAAAGGTGAAAAGCTGTTCTCAGGAAGCACATGTGAACACAACCCAAGGGAATGCCACCCGTGCTGGGCAGCCCATGTCTCTCCCACCCTGCCACCGGTCACAGCATGGGAGCTGGAGCTCCTCCATCAGCAGCCCTGGCTCTCCATCTCCCTGCTCTCCTGCAGTGTGAGTGGTGGAATCACCATCCTTGGAAGTGTTCTAAAATGTCTACAGGAGGCAGGCGTAACATGGTTTAGTGGGGAGTGGGAAAGAGCAGGAGCATGAATCCAGTGATTCCATTGAAAAGGCCATTTCCATGCCGAGAAGAACCCTAACAGAACCCATGGTTTCTGCTAACTGAAGGTGTATGACAAGGTTCCCATGTAAAGATCACAGAACCATAGAACTGTTTGGGTTGGAAATGCTCTCTAAGACCATCGAGTCCAATTGCTAATCCAACACTGCCATTTCCACTAAACAACATCCCTAAGTGTCTCATCTTGACATTTTTTGAACACTTCCAGGGATGGTGACTCCACCAGTGCCCTGGGCAGATGTTGAAGAACATCAGAAACATAAAACCACAGCCATAAAACTGCAAACAGCAAATTGTCGGAAGGTGATCGGACAAGCACACTCAACAGCAAGTGGGACGGCACCAAACCCACGGGAAAAGCAAGGCTGCTGCAAGGACTACTCATCTGTGATGATGAAAACTGAACTGAAACACGGGAAGCAAATGCAAGTTAGCAGAGAAACTCCTGAAACAAAGAATATGCAAAAGAAAAAGCACTTTTGTCCTCTCTGTGCAACATCAGTGAGCAGTACCCAACCTCTAGGCAGCACGCAGAGGACCAGCAGTCAAAATGAATTAAGGAGGAGGTCCAAGCACGGTGGGCAGACACCACCAACCACCCAGCAGCTCCCTGCGCTCCTCAGATGAAGCCCTATGGCTATGCCTGGAGAGCAAAGGCAGCAGACAACTTAAAACCCTCACCAGGTGGACCACGAGCATCAACTGGGAAATCCGGGGGAAAACACCAACAGGCCTAAACACTGGGTGTGTCTTGCAGAAAAAATTAATTATAGTAATGACAGGTTAAGTACAACTGAAATTTTTATGCATCCCAGTGGGGCTTCGTGGTAGCCAATGTCACGGCCAAGGGAATAAAATAAAGCAGGTGAGAAATACAAAAATCTATGTAGCATGAAATATCTCTAAGAGACTTGTTTAGCAAAATTAACTAGTAGTTTAATAGAAAAAAGCTTGATGTATGAGAGTGCTCCAATTTCTTCATAGAAATTAACATTTCAATCCTGTTTTTATCTAGAAGTCATTAAACTGTGCAACATGAATTATTGGAACTGTAGCAGAGAATTAACTCTATTCATCAAGTAAGTCCAAACAGTTTAGAGTGCATCTGTAATGAAAAAATAGCTCCACATTTCTATCTCTTCTCATTAAAGTAAACCAGTTTTCCCTCTCTCAGTATATAAAACTGTCTTCTCCTCATGTAATTTATATTACCATAAGCCAGCTCACATTCTAAACTATTACACGCCTCCAATTAATTTTTGCAGCTTTTGCCTGAAAATTTAATGAGATAGTAGTGTATGAACCTGCTGACTCCAGATTACGTGTGTGCTTCCAATATTAATGTTGGCATAAAATAATCTGATACATACTTGATGAGAGCTTTTCACTATTGTGAGAGTAGTTAAGGCAATATGTAAACCAATTCTACTGATTTTCTTTCTCCTCCCACCACGTTTGGAATAAAAAATACCCCCAAAACCAGCTGAACTTATCAACCTGATAATTGCAGAGTCCCGAGTTAAGCTCTCACAAGGCAGGGGACATCACCGGCGCTTCCCTGGATGCTTTAAATCAGTTTATTACTCACCTATTAACATCGATTTTAAGGCTATACCTATTTCAAAATGCTTTTATTTCTGAATGCTGAAGAACGAAAGGGACATGGAAGTGTCCAAGGCCAGGTTGGACGGGGCTTGGTACAACCTGGTCTAGTGGAAGGTGTCCCTGCCCATGGCAAGGGGGTGGAACAAAACGAGCTTTAAGGTCCCTTCCAACCCCAAATCGTTCTGTGATTCTATGCTGGGATTTACTTCTCCCAAAAGAAGAAGGGTATATTTTAAATCCCCCTCAGTGCCACCCTGCGGGTCTGAGTAGTGGATGTGCAAGTCAGAGCACCCTCTGTGCTGCCTACCAGGCACTCCAAATCTCACCTGCCACCCCAACATTCATAACGCTTGAGAAATTCAGAGTTTGCATTTGTGCTGGAAAACCCAGGTGGGTTTACAGTCCCAAGTGTTTTCTTGGTTGCTTTCTCTCTACAGCTCGTTTTATCGGGATAACTCTTTCTTAATTTTGCAAACTGTTCTCCAGCACATTAGACAAATAACCTTTTCTTCAGAAGGATACATTCTTTGAGACTAAAATTAAAGTGGAAAAATTGCAATATTGCTTTCCCTAGCGACTTCAATTTTACAACCTCATATTGGGCATAATATGATTTTAATATCTATGTGCCTGAGAGAAAAATTGGCAAATGCGATGCCCTCCGAGATCAAATAATTTTATATATAGCCTTAAAAACACACATTTGGCACTATTTGGTACAGCCCTGAATTTATATTTACAGGAAACTATAAACTGCTCGTGGTGAATCATGCAGGCCCTGAAAACATGGATTTTGCACCCGACTCAGAGGAGCAGTGAAGCTGTGCCCAGGGAGCTGGTACAGCCTGGAGAGGCAGCAGACGGGGGAACCCAGTGGCTTTTGAACTCAGCCCCACTGCAGACCAGCACCCTTCCAAGACAACAGGAATACTCTTCATTACCTACCCCAATTACACCACTGAACACCCACATTATCTCTGTGTTCCAATAAAGGGAGGATGCAGGGAGAAATTCTGGCTCTGGGAGATGACAATCTGGGATGTGGCCACAGCACATCACTGACAGAGCCTGAATGTTCCAGGTTTGTCAGGAGAAGTGGCATTGCACTTTATATGTGACGCTGAGACTCATGGAGCCCCAGAACTCGGGTCTCTTTGAGATGGGAACAACAAACCAGACAGATAAAAGGGAGAAGGGATGGACAGAAGTGGATGGCAGGAGGAATAATACACAGCAAGTGCGGAGGCCAACGACTGCACACTTTAACGGCTCCCAGTGGCTTCAAATCAATTTACATTTAAAATAAATGAATTAAACCTTATAATCTCTGATACCACTCAACCTATTTGCTCCAGGGCACTGAAATTCAAATATTCTTGAGTTCTGAAAATAGGCTTTCACCCGCATGCCGTACGAATGAAGACAAAGAGCACCAACCCCAAACACCACCTCCCTGGTTTTCACACGGTCAAATGGCAAAACCGCTTCCACAGCGTTCAAAGCATTTTGCTACTGTGACTTTTGCCCCTTGCAGTCAACTTCCAGCACTTCTAAGGTAGTTCTTAAAAGAAACATTTTGGTTTTCGTTCCAGAAAACCATGTCCATCAGGATGACACCAAATTAACAGAACAAGGGGCACCCACCCCGGGGTTGTGAGAACCCCTCCACCTGCGTCCCACTGCCAAGCTGGATGGGGCCACACCAGAAACCAGGTTATTGCACTGATCTTGGCTAAAAAATAATCTTTCTGGTTTAGCAGTCAGCTATTTTCAACTGGGATCTGATTTTCAGCAGGGCTGTCCTCACAGTCACAGTGCTGGGCTGTTGGGCATGAGGGATGAAGGGGCCTGTAACACACACACAGCGGTGGATATAAACATATTTACATCCACAAGATTTCTCTGGATTCTCTGTCGAGGGTAAGATTCCCTTTTCTTTTTACAGATTTCTCCAAATCAACCATACACTTTTTTTCTTTTTTTTTTTTTTTTTTTTTTTTTTTTTTTTTTACACATACATGCCCTTACACTTAACTGCTTGCACCTTTGCACGTCAAAAGAAACATGTAATTAAATTAAGAGATGCACACACTCTTCCTTTTCTCCTGTCTCTTTTCCTTGAGTGCCACGCCAGATAGCAAATCAAAATCTGCATTTAAATAGAATATTTTTAATGTATGAAAGTGGGCGGCCTGAGGGTAAAGAGGTATTGAATTCACTCACCATATGCACAAAATTGCATTTAAAATGTGATACTATGTTTTAAAAATTTATTGAATTTTTTTCTTTCATTCCAGTACCTTTGTTTTATTGTAACAAAATCTTCTGCTCCACGGAGATTTTTGTATCAAAGCCTGCTAATAAAAATAATGTGATATTACATCATTTGATCAATTTAATCTCGAGAAAAGGATGATACTCAATCACATCTCGTAAGTCACTGTATCTCTGGTAATTCCGGCCATTATTCAGTGCGAAATTCGAGCAGTCGGAATTCATTAACATAGGGCTGCTGGAAATCTGCATTTTCCAGACTTTGTCAGAAAACGCAGCAGCCCGAACTCAGTGACCTGGATCTAACAGCCTTTGAGCCGAAACGGCCTCGGCTCCCCGGCCCCGGCTCCCTTCCCGCGCCGGGACAAAGCCGCGCTGCCGACGACCAGGTCACGGCCTGGCAGAGCCACAGCCGGGCTGGGCTCCGGGCAAAGCCTCCCCACCGAGCCGCGTCCAGGGGGTGCAGCCGGTGCTCCCGAGGTCGGGGCTGGGCCCCTGCGAAGCGAGGGGCTCTCCCCGAGAGCAGCCGAGCGCTCGCACGGAGTGACATATGTTCGGGACGAAGTGCCGCATCCCATCGGACAGGCCGCGGGAGGAGGGACGGGGGCCGAGCGGTGTTGGCGCTGCGTTATCAGGTCAGCAGCACCCTCGGAAAAAAAAAAAAAAAGGAAAGGATTTTTGCACGTGGTGGATGTGGAGGTAACTGGAAGGAGAGGCTGCTAAAATCACGGGGAGGTTCGTGGGCATGGCGGAACCCCAGCCTTGCGCCGCAGAAGCCAACAGCAAAATCCTGCCAAAGTCATCGGCGGCAAAATCCAGCTATGGTTTAACAAAGTCCTTGGTGAGATGGTGCTCAGTGTGTCACTCTGCCACAGGTTTCCATATCCTGCCCACCTCCCTGAGCCCCTTTTGTGTCGCTCGTCATCCTTTGTTGCCCACACAGCCCTTCTGGGCCACTCAGCAGCTTTTCTGCCCCGCTACGAGCAGCATCCCACCGAAACACTCCCAAGCCCAGGACCATGAGACGTCCCAAGCAGGAACGTGCACTTTTCCAGGTGCTTTCCATTGATCCCATCCATAAAATCATTATAAAAATAACAATTTATTTCTAATTAGAGCATATTTTGCTGATCAGTAACCTCACTTTTTCACTGTACAGGCACTCTGAGAAAAGTTAATACCACAGTGCCTGTACTTATTACTGTACAAGGGGGTACAGTCACTGTACAGGAACAGTATCCAGGCCAAGCTCAGTGGCATCAGTCCTGGTTACCAGGGAAGATCTCATCCATGCTACCACATTCCTCAGTAGCTGTAAAAATCACACTGATGTCCACTCCATAGCTCTGGAGGGATGGTCAGTTTGAAGCAACTACAGTGCTTTGGGTCCAGAGGCACCTTCAGCAGGCTACAGATCACAGACTCACACAATGGGCTGAGCTGGAAGTGACCTTTGAAGATTGACCAATTCAACCCTCAAGGCTGCAGAGAGTTTCCACCACCCACGTACTTCACACTTGAGATATATAGGCAGGTCCTACTCTACTCTCCTCTCAACAAAGCCTGTAGCACTAAAAAACCACCTTGGTAAATTTACATTACTTTCCCCATTAAAAAGAAGAAAAAAAAAAAAGAAGATATTTTAGCACAGAGTCCTAGAATGGTTTGGGTTGGAAAGGACCTTAAAAACCATCCAGTTCCAACCCTTCACTGTGGGCAAGGACACCTTCTGCTATCCCAGGACGCTCCAAGCCCCGTCCAGCCTGGTCTGTAACAACTCCAGGGGTGGGGCAGCCACAGCTTCTCTAGGCAAACTTGTGCCAGGGCCTCCCCACCCTCACAGGGAAGAATTTCTTCCCAATATCCCATCTAAATCTACCTTCCTTTCGCTTAAAGCCATTCCCCTTATCCTGTCACTGTATGTCCTTGTCAGAAGTCCTTCAATGACTGTATCTACTCTGGAGCTTCTGCTACTGAAAACAGGATGAAGGGAAATTAACTGCACCCAGTTGAACACTTCTGCATCAGCATCAATTTCTGGAGAATCGGCTTTTTCTGCCCAATTCTCACTTCAAACGCTGATCCTTTTCCATTTTCTCCATCCTTCGGCAGATACCAGTAAAACATCCAGCACTGACAGCAGCCACACTGCAATACCCAAATGCAAGTCAGATCCGTGCTCCTCAAGATCATGCCTAAGAGAAAAAAACATCTCCTAAGACAGCAGCTTAAGCCCACGGAGGAGTAAAACCCCACCCACATCCACCACCGACGGACTCCTGCTCTTGAGAAAATATTACAGTGCACTGACAATCACACAGATGCAAATCCTCAGCAAAACTCCGAGCCCAGAAAGGTGAAAGCTATCATATGAGAGAGCAGATGAGGCTGTTGCCATTCCAGAATAAAATGGTAATGTGCTGTTGGTAGCAAGCGGTACATTGTTTTAACGTGTTGTGATATTTATAAATATATGAAGTTTAAATAATCAGATGACAGAGAGTTCCTTTTCATCTCCTGAATGTTTATTATTCTTCACACATTAGCACTTTTTCCCCCAAATGTTATATCTTCTGCCATTTATAATTAATTTTAACAGCTTCTGCAACTTATCCCACAGGTTGTTGCTGTTTCTTTTAAACAGCGTGCTGCTGAGAAATTGATTTGTTTGCTCTGTGTGCCTACAGAAATCACGTTATGAAATATGCATAAATGTCATTTCTTGGGCTGCTTCTGAGGATTAGCGGAGAAGAAAAGCTTGCTGAGGAAAAGGAAGAGACAAACAACAACAAAGCCCAACTTAGCACTTAAATTCAGCCACATCCCCGGCCCAATGAAGCTCCGTCACTGCCCCAGTCCTGAGGGGGCAAGAGCCAGCAGGAGATCCCAGTGCCATGGGAAGTGCCTCCTCTCCCATTAAACAAGTCCCTGCCAATGCAGACGGGAGTTAATGAAACTAATTAATCCACAGCGAAGTGCTTGTGCCCCCCAAAAGCCCTCTCGCAGCCGGAGGTCAGGAGAAGCCCCGGGGTGAGCTGTGGTGGGGCTGACCAGGCCCCACCACCACCCCCAGAAGGTCTCCTCACACCTCCCCATCACACCCCCTCGCTGGGCAGCCCAAAGCCTGGCGGGGATGGTCAGCCACAGCCATCCCTTGTGGGCACGGATGCACTCCTGGCTCCTCGGGCTGCTGCCAGTCCCACCACAGCATGGGAACCCCCAACAACTACACCTCGTTTACAGTTCTGACAGTGTTATGTTTTGATACCAATGCATTACTTGCAGGTTTTTCCAACAGTCATCATTTCATACACGTGCAGGGGTCACTTATTCTATCAGAGCAGATTCTATCACCAGCCTTTGCCCATTCACAGCCTGTAAACGGGTCCTGCACGTCCTTGCTTTCCAGCACAAGTAAACCCAGTTTGAGAATCCCGTCATCCAAGGGGTAGCACAGAGCTCACAGATAGCGCCCGAGATGATCAGGCTTTCAAGAAGAGATTTAAAAAAAAAAAAAAAAAAAGGCATCACAACCATGCAGTGCAATATCACAGAATAACCTGAGTTGGAAGAGATCCACAAGGATAATCCAAGTCCAACTCCTGACCCCACACAAGATAACCCCAGGAACCCCTCCACGCCACAAGATATGCTGTGATCCTGGCCTAAGAAAACACAGCACCATACATGGATTCAAACAACTTTTCCTTAAAGGCTGGACCCTACTCTCTGGGACCAGGACAGGACCCTGTCCCCTCCTGCCCACTGAGGCAGTGGCAGCCCCCACACACGAGCTGTAGGATGCGATGGCAGCCCGAGCTGGAAGGCAGCTTTCCCATGCTATCTCCCACTGCAAAATATATTGAATGACAAGTTCTGAAATGCAAACCAGATATTTTTCTCGGAGACTTCGTTAGACACATCACTCTCCTATATTATTACAGAGAGCTGTCAAAACAGCCTGGTGGGAAAGCTCTTCCCCAGACACGCACAAGTATAAATTGTCATAGCATAAAGTAAATTCCATTAACAGCTACACAGTCTTTATTTTGCATAATAAAAGTAAAGGCTCTTTGCTTGTGATCCATGTATTTACGACCATCGAACCAACAAGCACTTTCTCTTTTCTGATGCCTTTGTTAAAATTACAAGATAATTGGTTGCTGTTGCAGATATTAATGTCTGATAACAAAGTGCCTAAGGCAGGAAAGCTGAAGTGACGGTGAAACAGCACCAGTGACAAAGCTCAAACTCCTGTTCTCTGAGGGGGAACCAAACCAACTCAAAGAAACTGACAATTTTAAATTTGTAGCATCACAGACATTATTTGAATGAAACATATTGCAAATTCTGGGAAGCGCTTTTTAAAAACACACTTTAAAAACACGCTTCTCTTAATTCTGGCTATGAAAAAAAACACAACTGAGGTAATTCAAGCCCTTTTCAATGTGCAGAATATCCCAGTATTCTCAAGGATATCGAAGAATCAGCAACAAGTCCTGAGATAACCTGGTTAACTTCTCTGCTCCAGAAACAAATATATTCCCACCCATAAGGAAAAAAAAACACTTTTGAGAGAACATGAGTTCTCAACGATTAGTGCCAATGCGTTCCCAGAAGCCCTGAAAATCCAGAGCATGTCCATTCTGGTTGGAAGGATGAACGATGGCCCACACAGATACTCTGCTCTCCCCGAGTTTACACACAGTGGTGTTCATGAATAAAATTGCAGCTTCAAGCCTCAACCATGATGAGCAATTGGGAACCTCGCTGTTATAAATACCATGCCAATCGCGGCAAGCTGGGTTGGGGATGGTGTATATTATTTATTGCAATTCAGTCTGACATGGAATTTAGGCACATTGAGCCAATTTCAATACGAGCACTGAGGGAAGGAGAGATTACACTCAAATTAATAAAGTTGCTTTGAAAGCAAAACAGTGTCATCTGGTAGGGCTTTTTCCATGAACTGTGTCACTGATAGGAAAACAACCTGCAGTTACCCATCCTGCACCTTCTCAGTCCTCTCTGCCCTCCTGCTGGGAAATTTGGGACATTTCTGGCATTGCCTCTGAGAAGGTTGATGGCAATCACTCAAAAGCTCAAAGACCCCAAGGTGCAAATAAAAGCAGACACAAACATCTGTATCTGTTACAAAGGATTCCTCGCTGTGGTCGTTTACTTTTAGTTTTTTAATTATTCTTCTGTGATGGACACGATACCATTAATTTAATTTCAACTTGCATTTCCTATTAGTGTAATCTACTGAGTCATCTCTACAGCAGGAGCAAAATCACTTTACGGTGAGCTATATCACTTCAGAGTTAATTACATGTATTTGGGGTTTGATAAATGAAAATAGGGGCCGTGATTAATTGAAGGACAATCAATATGATCCAGCTATTAGACAGCTTGATGAGGTATCCAGAGTATGAATATAATCTATAGTAATCAGCTAATTGAGGATTGCGGACTAAAAAGATTTTAGGACATCCCAGTTTAAAATCGAAAAATATCCCCATAAAATAGATGAAGGAAGGATGTTCACAGAAGTAGGAAGGTTTAAGGGCTGTTTCTATCTTGGTTGGTTTTGAACAAAAAAAAAAAAAAAAAATTGCTTCACTGGCTTAAAAAATGTTTACAGCGATAAAATATGGGAAAAAAAGATGCATTTGGTAAGTGAATCCTAAACTGCATTTCTTATTTACATCCCCCAAACTCCCTGAATCGTATTTCACTCATTTCTGGAGCTACCAGAGATTGTTAAACAGTCTCGTTAAAACCACTCTATTTGCCTTGGTTTAGCCACATCCCAGATCAAATTAACCAAACAGTAGAACAAATGAACCTTTTCCATCTCTTTTGACATGAAACTGAGTGTGCAAACCAGCCATACACCAACGTGGGTCAGGCTAGTGATTCAAAAGGAGAGTTCAAGAAGAGAGAAAGGAACCCACAGGAGCAAAGCTGGAGTGCTACACATGTTTAGAAAAATATGGAAGCAGCGAGTGCAATCCGTAGGCCTGTGGTGTGTAAGTACTATTAGCATAAATGCTGACAACTGTTAATCTACTGTAACCCTGATTAATGGTTGCAGTTGTCCATTAATACCAGGCATTTTAACTTACTGCTAAAATTGATTAGTCAGTTAAGAATTCAATCCCAATGCTCAATAAAACTGCACTTTCTCTGCAAGCGCAATAAGGAGCGAGGTGGTGCATCCAGCAGCAGCACCCACATGCATTAGGAGGGGCAGAGGAGAGGAGCACGGTGCCATTCGTGGCTGGCATGGCCACTGCATCCATCTCCATCCTTCCCACATTCCTCCTGGATTCATGTGAGAGGTGGAGATATTCGGTAGTTTTGGGGAAACCCACGTGGGCATGGCCAGGAGCAGCACCTTGGGCTGGGATGTGACCCTGGGAAGGGCACTGCAGATGGAATCTCTTTCGACAGATGGGTCTGGTGTGATCTTACCAACTGCTCCTCTTCTCCCTAAACAACAAGCGGTGTTTTTCTACCTTTTCCAACCCATAATTTCCATTATTATTATTACTATTATTTTCCTGGCCCATTTGCCTTTACAGCACACCAGTCACGGTCCAGCACGTACAGAAGGGACTCACCGAACACCAGGGGGGAAACGTCAGTTTGCTACAACACTTGTTTTTTCCTAAAATGTAACACGGGGCTACAGGATTTCACACCACATTACTGCACCGTGCTGCCTGCAATGCCATGGCTACGGATCTCTCCCAGCTCCTGCTGCAAACCTTTCCTTCCAGGGGGGTCTCTGCCATGGATACTTCAAATACCTGAGGCAAGGATTTCTGCATCCAAAAATCAGGTCCTGGGCTGCACCTGAAGCCTGGCAGCTATCAGGGATGCTGGAGAAGGATAACTAAGAAGGCAGCATCAGTATGGAAGAGATGAACACTCACTGCCAAAAAATAACTTGCCATGAGAAAAATACTTTTGAAAATTTGTCCTCAAATTCATGTGGGACAAAGGAGTTGTTTTCTGAACAGGTGAAGCCGGGTAAGTAATTCTGAGGTTCTCTTCGCCAAGGGACAAGTGTTTTGGAACCAAAATCACACTACTTTCCTGCAATACCAGGTCACCCTAAAAATCCTAAAATCATAGAATTAATTACATAATGGTTTAGGTTGGAAAGGACCTTAAAGCTCATCTTGTTCCACCCCCCTGCCATGGGCAGGGACACCTTCCACTAGCCCAGGTTGCTCCAAGCCCCATCCAAACTGGCCTTGGACACTTCCAGGGATGGGGTAGCCACAGCTTCTCTGGGCAACCTGTGCCAGGGCCTCCCCACCCTCATGGGGAAGAATTTCTGTACGTCTAATCTAGGCCATTCCCCCTTGTCCTATCACCACATGCCCCTGAGGAAAGTCCCTGATGACAGGGATAAATGACTGAAAAATAACCCTGGAAGTAGCAGGAAGAATATCCTTTCAGCACTGGCAGCACCAACTCTCAGCTGCGGATCCACAGATCCCAGTTCGACCCTCGCACAGGATTATGGAGTCGTATTACTGGAAAGGCTCTCTAAGCACACCCTCCTCCAGCATCCCTGTACAACCAGAAGCCCCTGGAGACAGGAGCAGTAATTTGGAGTGCTCAGGGAGTACAGAAGTGGAGCCTGGGGTAAGATGCACACAGATGCTGTTTTCAATTAACATTTTCTAAGTGCTGTTAAAAGCAGACTGAAGAGGTGCTGGGCTGACCAAGTCATGGTCTTGTTCCAGACACATTCAGCCAAAGTCTTCTGAAGCTGACTCCAGGGAGGTAGGAACAGTGTCAACATTGCAGTTAGGTGAATTTAGGATTCCTGTCCATGAAAACTTCCAAGGAAGTTCAAGTCCAGTGCCACGAGAGCTCCCACTAAGAGAAGGAATTAGACCACCACCATCTCACCCCTGGTGAACCCCACAGTGGTATCAGCACCCCGCAGGATGCAGCCCAGCTCTCCCCACGGATTCATTGCCCACCAGTTTGCCGGGATGCTTCCTAACTTTTCCATATGGCCCCTACACATGGGGGTTAAGGGCACTGAGTATGTTCAGATCCTGCTGCACCCTCCTGTATCCAGCCACACATCACAGTTAACAGGAGTGCCAGCAGCCTCTGGAGAGGGTCCAGGACTGGACACACTGCTCACTGCCCAATTTACTTTAAACATTTCAGAGGGACAGTAAAACTCATTAACATACTGTCAGAGAAAAAAAGACACCGGAGAAAAAGGAAACGCCAGAACAACAAAATACCTGGAAGCCACCAAGGACTTCAGAAAAAATCCACAGCTGATTCATAAGGACAAACCAGGATGCAGCCCAGATTTTTTCATTATTTACCTGAGCAGCAGCCTGGAAAACAGCACTTCTGCAATGGCAGCACCCGAGGACATGATCTGATTTTTTGTGATCTGCAAGACCTGATGCTGTGGCTGTTTCTCCCTGGGAACATTCAAGGTCAGGCTGGACAGGGCTCTGAGCAACCCGAGCCAGTGGAAGGTGTCCCTGCTCCCAGCACAGAGGTTAAACTACATGACATTTGAAGGTTCTGTGATTCCGTGCTTCCCTTCTCTGGTACTGTGGGCCTCGGCGCAGGAGGGTCCACCAGGGAATGTCACATCAACATGGGAAAATCCCAAGATTGGTCCTGGGATGAGAACAGAACCAACAGCCGCACAAACAGTTCCTCCTGGTCTCAACTAAGCACTGCTTAATGCCACAGGACCAGCCACCCGGAAAATAAAGGGTTGGCACAACGGAGCCTGGGATGGGTGATGAAGGAGCAGGATGGATTGCTACAGGCAACCAAAGTGGCTACACCCATCCCAGTTCCAGTTTGTGCCCTCCAAACCAAGCAAAGGGGCACTGGGAGCCCCCACCAGCCCATCACCGTGTAACGCTGGAAGGAGAAGAGAAGGCTCCAGGGAGACCTAAGAGACCCTTCCAGTGCCTAAAGGGGCTCCAAGAGAGCTGGAGAGGGACTTGGGACAAGGGCCTGGAGGGACAGGACAAGGGGGAATGGCTTCCCACTGCAGGGATAGATGGGATATTGGGAAGGAATTCTTGGTTGTGAGGGTGGGGAGGCCCTGGCACAGGTTGCCCAGGGAAGCTGTGGCTGCCCCATCCCTGGAAGTGTCCAAGGTCAGGTTGGACGGGGCTTGGAGCAACCTGGGCTAGTGGAAGGTGTCCCTGCCCCGTGGCAGGAGGTTGTAAGTAAATGATCTTTAAGGTCCCTTCCAACCCAAACCAGTCTGTGATACTATGAAAACTGCTGGTGTTCACAACCTGCACATCCCACACAGGCCATAATTACAGCAGCAATAAAGCAACGGCCTCCTCTGCAAAGCCCATTAATAACATTAATGTCTGTCAGGCCAGGCTTTAAGTATTAACATACGGGGAAAAGCCAAATAACTTAATATTATTGTGTGTGCGTCTGAAATAACACTCTGCGAGGCCTCTTACATCAAACATTAAACCTGCTTAAGAGGAGACATTTGAGCAGAGTCAATTATTTTGCAGTAATTCTTCATATTGAACGAGGCATTTTGAAACTGGAAAGTATACATTGTCACAGCAGAACTCTTTACATCTTTAAAAGCTCGTTTTCCATGAAAGTTAGTTACAAAAACAATATTAATGTGAAATTATCCTTTATCCAGCAAGAGGCTTGAAAATGAATTCTTCCCATGTTTGTAGACAGCCATACTCACAACATTATACCAAAGGTCCTATCAACACTTCATTATAAACTTCTCCCCTTATATTCAGGGAATTAAAAAAAATCTCTGCCTAGAGGGGATTGTTCGCATAAACTCACTGCACAGGGGTCTCAGTACAGGCAGGAATGTTTATGGAAAATCTGAGATTAGAACATTTCAAACTGGCTGGTTTCAAGTTGCATACATGTAAATCTATAAATAGCCCGGAAAACGCGGGTATGAAAAGTGAAGAAATAACACACCGTGCAAAAAAACAAGTTTGTCATTACAATGGAAAATGAACAGTTTTTTCTATTTGACTAAAAATCTAATTTACTATGAAGCTATTCCATTTTGCTGTTAGATTGCCACAGGTGTTATCTCTCCAGGAGATTTTAATAACAGCTCATACCCAAAGGCCTGGGAGGGGCTCTCCAGGCAGGTTTGGAAGAGGATGGGTTCACCCTCCCGGTGACTTCCCCGGGGAGCAGAGCTGGGTCACTGCTTTGGGACAACACCTTGAAATGCAAACAGGAATTCAGACGCAACCCAACAATTTCAAAGCACTTAAAAAGCAGCGAGACCCAGCCGCCAAAATGCTGTGCAGCGCCTGGATGCACCGGGCAGGACGTGACAACACTGGGCTTAAGTGACCTCCTCCCAACGTCACAAAACTGGGCAAAGGGACGGGGTAACGCTCCAGGGAGATGCTCACAGGAGGAAATACACAGTGGGATGCGCAGGCTGGGGGAAGGAAAGAGCATTGGAAGTTGCCAAAACAATTCTGCTGGCACAGCTCAGGGTCATGTCCTACCACCACCAGCACTAGAAGCTTGAAGGATCAGACAGTGGTAGGGCAGACAGCACTTCTACTGGGGCAGTGCACCTTTACCTACCAGTTACTCCCTGAGTATCCACCCTTCTAAAACAGACTCACCTTGGAAATAGCAGTGGGGATCTACAACCTCACAGCTCCCACAGCAGAGGCAGAACTTCCTGACCTGACCTGCCTCTCTGCAGGGTCAGCCAGGTTTGCCCGAGATACCATCCTCCCTGCCCCTTCAGAGAATCCCAGTATGGTTGGGGTTGGAAGGGATATTGAAGCTCATCTCATTCCAACCCCCTGCCATGGGCAGGGACACCTTCCTCTAGCCCAGGTTGCTCCAAGCCCTGCCCAACCTGGCCCTGGACACTTCCAGGGGTGGGGCAGCCAGAGCTTCTCTGGGCAACCAGTGCCAGGGCCTCCCCACCCTCACAGGGAAGGTTTTATCCCTGTTATCTAACCTAATCCTGCCCTCTGTCAGCTTGAATCCATTACCCCTTTGTCCTACTCAATGGCAAACACTGCGCTGGGAGTGGATGAGGAGCACTCACGACCTCCAAATGTCACCAAATGGCCATGAAACGTTCCATCAAATGGAACATCTGCAACCGCAACGTCACAGTCCAGACCATCCTCGACAGCAAACAGCTCAGCACTTACACAGCATCCTCAGAGCTCTGAAAGTGTTCACACACAAAGTACAGAACCCACCAGCACAGCTTCAGCCAGTGCTGCATTTCAAGCACAAAATCCCCCTCCGGAAACAAAGATCTCCCTCCTCTGCACATCTCACACATCTTTATAGTCCAGGCAATGGGACAAAATAAGCCTGGCTGGGAGAAAAGGTGAGGAAAGAGGGATGCATCAGATCATCAAGTCCACTCCCCCCATCCTGCACTTCTTTGCTCTACCATACAGTACCATAAACATTTATTTCTGCATATACTTTGTGGATTTGCACCAAGCATAGCAACTGCTATGTCCTGGCAGGGAACAAGGACCACTGATGGAGGGTAGTGGGTCAGCAAGAGCTTTAAAGACAGCAATTAGGTCGGATGGATAAAATATGAAATACACCCTTAAATTAAAATTAAATTAAAAAAATAAAATTAAAATTAAAAATTACTTTAATTTGGCGGACTCGGGATAATCCTACACTCTACAACATTAGGGCTTTGGCCAGTGTGGCACTGCAATCTCCTGAAATCTCATTAGCTCAGCTAACTGCACTTTGCCTCCACTTTCTTCTAATTTTAGATTTAAACTCTCTGCAGGGTGAAACCAAATTTTAAACATTACGCTTTGCTGAAATGCAGTGCAAGTATATTTTTCCTTTGGAAGAGGCAAGATGGACTGTTTTGCTTAGAAAAAAATGGAGTTCCCGGGATGTTAATATTCCAGGGCAAGCTCTGCTTTCCCAGTTCAGAGGGAAGGGGACGGCGAGCGGAGGCAGCGCCCGCCTGTCGGTACTACAGGATTCCTCGGAATAATCCTGCTGACACAGCTTCCTCTTCATCTTTGTCTCATATCAAGTTAGTAGTCAATGTGTTATTTTAACAGCATGACAACAACTATACAGAATGTCAAATAGTTACCTTTTATCTGGAATTTTATTCCTGCCATATATTTCAATGGGAATATACAGCTTAATGTCGCAACATATTTCACACTGAAATGGGTAATAAAAAAAACTATAGACTGTGCATTTCCCCTAAAATATAAAGGAGGAATACACTGAAAAAAAAAAAAAATCTACTGTTTTCTACTCTTTGTCTTCCAAAATCTCCACACCAATCTGCTGTATCTGAACTATACACATTGCTGGGAATATTTTCAAGGCTTTTTTTTTTTTTCCCAAATGAAATAAAATATAAAAATAAAATATACTCTGAATCAGAATCTTCTGCCTAGCCTGAGTTTCAGTTCCAGCTTCATGTAAGGATAGAGACAGAGGACAAATCCTTCTGACCACACTTTGATCCTATCGCAAGGCAGCCCTTGGTGTCCCTTAACCTGAAAAAGGTGTTTTCAATCCCCAACGAAGGAGAAAGTGGGGATCCGGAAATTTTACATCAGCAGGTGCAAAACAAAACCCCTCTTATGTCCTCTACCATTCTCCATACACTGGACGTGCATTTAGAACCTTCCACTAGCCCAGGCTGCTCCAAGCCCCGTCCAACCTGGCCTTGAACACTTCCAGGGATGGGCTGTCAAATGCCTCCCCATTTGTCAAACCCAATGCTTTTAGCAAACTGCAAGTTCCTACGTGTCTTCAGATAGATATGTTTTCTCTTCTAAGGAAACTACAAACCAGGCAAGAAATATTTATTCCCTGTCCCTTTCCAGACAGATGACAGCTGGCTAATTAGCGAAATTATAGCTTTGTCAATATCACTTCATTGCCTCAACCCCTCTTGCTGTTAAAAAAGAAAAGAGCTGAAAGACCCAAACTCCTCCAGATATTTGAGGTTACCCAAAAAACTCTTCAAGGGAGGCCTCATGGTCAGAGCTGAGACAGCCACACTGTCTACGTGCAGCAGTCTCCAGGACTGCTCCAGGATAGGGGTCTTTGTCCTGCATGAATAATTACATACAAATATACCTGCTGGGAACATGAAGAGGACAGAGAAGTTTTAGAAGATGGTGAGAACGGGAACTACCTCAGATAAAGGATGCCTGGCACATTTTCCTGTTAGAGAATGGGTTTACCTGAGGACCATCAGGTTTTTCAGTTCTCCTCTCCAGCACCCATGCTGACTCTGCTTGCTTTGTCCTTGCAGTGCACACCTGTGTTCTCCAAAAGGTACCTCTATCTACTAAATAAATGATCAGACTACGCCTTCTGACGTATCCCTATCTTTTAGGTTAGTCTGGGTCTGCCTTGCAGCAGGACCTGCCTGGCACTGGTGCAAACTCTGAGAGCTGCAATTAACTCCCAGTGCTGTAACTTTTTTCTGATCGGTGAGCACCTTAACAAGAATCACTAATTTAGTTCTTGATGAGGTTAAAAAATGGAAAAGGAAGGTATCAGTGGAGCTGTACAAACCCAGACAGTGCTCCAAGGCCAGCACCTGAGCAAAGTGCTCCACTGTCAGCTCAGGGCTCGGCACATGAGCCTGCAGATCCAGCTCTGACCTCCTCCAGAGGAGGTTTCCAGTAACAGGACTACACTCTGTGCTGCTTCTTGGCTTTTAGAACCTGCACGACATCATCCAGCCTGATGGAGCTCACCCAGAGGCTGCCTGGTCACCCTGAGACACGGATGCAAGACAATGGGGCACGTTAAAGCTCTGCCAAGCCCTTCTCAATCCATAGCAGAGCAGGTACAGCCTGACAGTTCTGACCCGTTTTGGGCCAGGCGTGAGTTCAGCATCTGTAGTTGCCCAGCAAATCCATGCACTTTGCAGACATCAGAACAGAAACAAAGCCAAATAGCTGAATTCCTTGGTTCTGTTTTTTGACATTGATTCCACTTCCATTGTTTCCTCTCTCAGCAAGCAAGCCCAAGCCCCTGGATGGCCATCCATCCTGAGCCAGGTGACACCACCTGACAACACACAGCTGGTGACATCAGGCTTTTGCTTGGGGGGCTTGCCCAGGATCACTGCTCCATCTCCTTCCTTGAGGAGCAGCCCGTCCTGGAAGGCAGCCGGTGCCGCTGGAAGGCTCGGCCACTGCACTCCAGCCCGGGAGGTTCTGCTGGCAGAGGCAGAGAAGAGCAGATAGCTGCTCCAGCGAGAGCCTGCACAGCAGCACAGCAAGGACAAGCACCCCTGCCAGGAGCCAAAGCTCCTTATCTTGTGGAGACCTGCTGGGCTGCTTCCAATATCTGCCCTTGATGCAAATGCCATGAATGATGGAGTACAGAGCACCAAATCCAACGGCTTCTCCTCTCCCCTAGGAAAGGTTTCACAGTTTTAGCCCAGCAGCTTCATCACAATGATTTTGGTTCACCACGAGATAAACATCCAAGAAGACACAAGTCCACCACCACCCCAGCCACCCCTGCTCTGCCCTGGGAGTTGCTCCCTTCACCCCAGCAAGACCTGGCCAACCCCTTGGCTCTGTTAATGAAACCAGAACAGTAGCCCAAGGTGGAACACAAATACCTGGAAGTGGAAAGAGCCAACAACAAGCTGATGGCTATTTTGGAAGGATCTGAGTGGTGATTTATTCAAGAGATTTATCAGTTCACCAACTTTGCGAAGCTTCGGAGATGGTAAAAATGTAACAAGTGAGTCTCTTGCATGAATAAAAAATTACATTTTACATAAATTAAATATATAATTTGATTAAACATGTTTATGTCTCTGCAGTGACATTTAGAATAGGAAGTATTCATTTTCTGTTTTGAAAGGAAAAAACTCTTTCAAATGTAATTTGAAGCTGTCAAACCAATCTTCTTTACAGATCTTTTAAATGTCACATACCTTCGAAAGGGGATGGCAGATTCCTTTTAAATATGCAATTGCAAACAGTCCAAGCAAAATCAAGAATTTATTAAAATATGCTACTGACATTTATACTGATTAAGTATAGCCCTTTCCTCACTCCCTTTCGATAGGCTCCCCTACAAAAGATGTGTCACAACAGCTCCTATTAACTCTGAGCTCGCTCTAATTCCCCAGCACACAACCAGCCCTTCCCAGCCGGCAAAACCCAGCTGCGGGAAAGAACCTCTTGTTCTGTACGGGGACTAATCTGAATTTGTGGTTCCTTTACATGAAGAATTGTACTTTCTGATGATTTCTTACCAGCACGCCTGAAATTTATAACCAAAAATATTAACTGCACTTACTTTAAATCAAGTGCAGCACTGCACCTAATGGCTTTAAATGGAAGAGCGTGTTAATCATACGCGCAAAGAAACCCCACTGCAACTCATTTCCGACAACTTTACGGGAGCAACCTGTGTGTTTTGTTTTATAATCACAATATCTATCCTCAGATCATTCATTATTTTCCCCACTTAAGGGTGTAATTTCTGGATTGGTTTTCCTTTCCCTTTCCTACCAGTGAGTGATCAAGTGCAGCAACGACGGCAGCTCCCGTTCTCAGCTGCTCCCCGCTGACACGCCGGACATTTTAGGGTCATTTCATTTTTTTTTAGAAGACAAAGAATTTAATGATTATTTCTCCTCCTCTGTCACCAGGTCAGTGAAGTGCATGGGCATAACTCTCATTAGCATTAATGGAAATCCCCACTGTAAATTCTCCCCTGTGAAGCAACATTAAGAGCAAGGCCATCCTGAGCAAGCACACTCAAATTGGAAAATAAAATATACCTCCCATTTCTGGCTACCACCACAGAAAAAACGTAATGAAGTGCAGGAGATTAAGCTACAATTTCTGTATCAAATCTTCCTTGTACTCTCTAATTACTCAACACAACGTATACAATGGTTACTCCTTGGTGATGAGAATTTGTTGCACGTTATTGAAAGACTTTATCCTAATGCTCTCAACTTCCTGGTGCATAACACCACCAATTACAGAACAGCCATCGTGACATAAATCACGGTCACTACCATATCTGGCTTACTTAAAGCTTACACTGAGTATTTAAAAATCAGAGAATTACTGAAGGGACTCTTAGTACTGCAGAAAGCATGTCAGTGCCAGGCCACAGGGACCCAAGGCAGCCCACTGGCAGCACCACACCATGGGAAGCAGCCAAAGCAGCCTTGCCCCAAGATAGCCAGGCCCACAATCAGCATTTTCTGGAAGGATTCATGCATGACATTCACCATCACACCATAAATGAATTTAATGTAGTTAAGGGCAGAGAGGAACTTTGCATTCGGCTCCAATGCCCAACCTCCCACCCCTGCCCGTGACAATCGATGCTCCCCCATCTAATCCCCGCCCATCCAGCATGGAAAAAACACACTGGTGGGCTCAGTTTGTGAGGGGTAACAAAGTGATTGACTCCCAGTGCCCTTCCTTTCCTCCATTCCCATTGTAAAGGGCATCCAAGATTCCTGGGAATTCCCAAAGACCCCCTTTGGAACAATAAATATCAGTACACAATCTCGCGGTGAACAGCTGCTCTGCAGTTTATGGATCTGTCAATACCTTCTGCTGACATGACACTGATGATCAGTGTCATAAACATTGTTTAAATCCACCCAGTGGAAGTTTAACACTGTAGGCAAGTACATCACTTTTCATGGGTTTCTCAAGCACGTGCAGTAAGTCACTGCTCCAGCCCCCCGAGCTACTCCCGTCCCTCCCCTAAATCACACCTTCTGCAGGACTCAGGTGAGCTGGGCCAGAGGAGATCCTTCCTGACATTCACCACGCCTGGACAAACTCCCCCACATGGGGAAGTTCATTTCCTCAAACAGCCTCTTGAATGACACGGCAAACATCATCTTCCCAGGTGAGGGCACTCAGCACCAACAGTGCAGCACCTTCTCTATCCCACCCAGACCATTTTTCCAGCTCCCACAAAACAATCTTTTTTCTAGTAGAGGCACTGTTATTCCCATTCCTTGCACTTGGAAAGTGCTCCGTGACCCAAGATTCATCTGCAGGGTGGGAACAGCAAGAAATTTGTGTTCTCTCTCTGCTTCTCAGCTTACCCAGATGGTTTTATACACAGTAACACACAAACTCAGGAGCAACCAAACACCTGAGATGTCCACACCCACTGATTTCTGGGGATTGTCCAACCCCTTTGGAGTGCTGGCGAGCACAAGAGTTAAGCTTTCTAAATGTTTAAATCAACTTCAGTCAATCCAGAGGACTTTCCAAACCTCTGCAAGACCTGCTTACAGGTTTTGTTCCACAAAAACAAGTGGTCTGGACTACACGCAGGACTCCCTTTCCTTTCTGCCTTTCCAAGGGAGGAGCGGAGGAACCAATCACCAAACACTGTACATGCAGCACTTGCAAGCAGGCCATTCCCTCAACGAGAACACCTTCAACCCCTGAAGATTTACACTCATGAAATGGAGCCCTGGGGCGGGCTCATTTCTGGACGGCATTTTTCTCCCAGGCACTGCCAACGCAAGAAATGCCACCTGGAAAAGGCAGGAAATCTGCCCAGAGGGCTTCCCAAAAGTGCAGCAAGTCTGATCCACATCTGAGCCATTCTGAGAACCAATTTTGGGCCACATCAGCAGCTGGTGTAAATCAGCATCACTAGAACAGAGCAGCAGAGAGCAGAGCCTGGCCCCCGTCGCCACTCCAAGGCACAGGAGCGTCCCTGATTTCCTCTGACAGAATCAGCGCACTCGTCACCAACGTTTTTCTGAGCCAGAGCAGGAGGTTTGCCTTTATTTCCACTTTACTGCACCCTGCTGACCCAGGACACGGCTCACAAACACCAAGTATGGAGTGAGAAGATTTAATAGCCAAGTGATAACGCACGCTCGGTGCTAAAAGCCTCCTGAGGAAGGCGCTGCCGTCGTGTGAGCAGCCCAGGCACACGGACACATCTCAGGAGACCAGCCCACGGATGGGCCACGGCAACCTCGTGTCCTCTTTGACAGCAGCAGGAGACACACCGACTTCACTCAGACTGGTTTCTGTTGTGCTTCCGACACGAGCTTTCCAACGACAGCTGCCAACTCCCCTCCGCAGGAGTCGGTCCTGTCCAAGTCCGTCCCCACCTCCAAGGAGCCCCCCCTTCACTTCTTGATGTCTCCTAACCCAGCAGACCTATGTCCTCCTTCATCTCCACCTCACCAAACAGCACCAGCAGCTCCCACCATCAGGTGTCCAGCACAGACACCATTCCTCCCCCCTGGGTCGTTCTATTTGCTTGATTTGGGGAAGCAGGAATGGGAGAAGCAGCCATGGAAGGAATATTACATCAAGACAGAACTGTAACAAGAGCCCCACAGAGAACATGTGAGTACATGAACATTTCCCCTGGATTGCACAGTGCTTGTAACACACACTGGGATCACGTTCTTCTTCCGATGCAACACGGGCACTATTTTTGCTGATCCGTCTGGTTGGGTTTTTGAAAGCCATCGCTTCCTGCATTCCACAACAGAAACTTCACACCCTCAAAACCTGGTACCATTTTGTTTTATTCTTCCTGTCTTTATTCTATTTATTTATCCAGCCAGCCAATGTGAAAGGCTGTAAATTGCACTGCTACTTAAGTCACAGGGGGAATTCCTTTAAACGTAAGTAAAAACTCATAAATAACTTCCTGCAGTCAACAATGCATTCATTTTTTTCTCTGCTTTCCAACTAATCTTCCAGCTAACAAATCAAATCGAGTGCCCAAATGTAATTATTCTGTTGTGATAATCATCTTCTTACACTCAGAGCTTACCTTGGCTTATTTCTGCTCAAATTAAAATTAGCAGAGAGGCTTGGGACACTGGGGGGATAGGAGGAAAGGCTAAGAGGGATTGATAAAGCCAACGTATGACAAGGAAACTCTTCATCTCAACCAAAGTCCTGCATCTCAAGCAGAAGGTTTGCCTTTTCATGCTAGGTTGGTGAAAAAAAGTCATGCCAAACCCAATTTAGACTCACTTTTTATTAGTATGACTCACAGTACAGTTTTCAAGGCAATGAAGTGCATGATATAAAAAAAAAATAGATGATTTTAAAACCAGGACAATTCTCCCAAACTTGCTGGAAGCAATGCAGCTACAAATAGAGCCAGGAATTAATCTGTGACAAAGTCAGTAAAAAGGCAAGAAACACTTGGCAAAACACACCCACACAGGACGATGTGGAGTGAGCATTTATTTTGCCCTCCACAAAATTTGCTGTTTGTCCTGCAACTAGCCCTCAACACTTCCAAACCTCATCACTTCCAAACCCCTCCTGCCTGCTGCAGGCAGGGAAGGAGCCCAGTGGTCGTTCCCACATCAGGGATGAGCGAGGTAAATTCCCTGGAGGAATAATCCCACCCACAGACACGGACTCACCGTGTTCCACCGCTCCACACCATCGGATGGTGAAGTGATGGCCAGGGCCAGGAGCACGAGGCTAAAAATAAACCAAGGGAAATAAACTTGCCATGGCTTCCAGACTCCTGAGGATCCAAAAGCAGGGGGCTAGAGGGGAGGAAGAAGGGCCCTGCAGTTGTCAGTGCGTATCCAGCACTCGGTGCTGGTGGCACAGCAAAGGGACAGCGTCGGAGGGGAAAGGTAAGAGACCCACCCCTGGCACTGGAGAGCAGGAATGGAAATGCACTGGAGAGTGGGAATGGAAGCACAGCAGGTGAGTGGTCGCCTGCCCAAGAGCATCATTATTCTCCTGAGAAAGACAGAAGCTGGCACAACCCACATAGGAATGTGATGCTGTAAGGCAGGGTACAGGAGAACAGAGATGGAGGGCAGCTGGGAACCCTACTCTACACCACCCTGATTTTTTATTTCACTGCTTTATTTAGTCATCTTCAAACAAAACTCTCATGACAAGTTTTTCCATACAAACACCTTCTGTAAGCCTTTGAAAGCGTGCAGATTTGGAACACTGAGAAAACAAATCATGCCAGGCACACTCAGATATTCCCATTTAGAACATGAGCACTTTGGAGGACACACAGCTTATTCCAAAGGCTGCAGGTGTGTTAGTCCAGGGTGTGGAAGGGAGTTCCACTCACATGGCTCCGACAGTGCCATCCCTTGCCAGCCCTGGGTCTCACCAACGCAGCCACACCACGGAAACAAACACCTGGTGAGCCTGGATTCCTTCTTCATCTGACCTACAGGACTGTTTGTGTATCAGAGAGTTCAGAAAAGGACGGCAGGGCCATTTGGAAAGTGGGTGTTTTTTAATTAGCTCGTTTGGGAAAGATGCACATCACAGGAGACAACGCCCTGGCCGGTTAAACCCTTCAAATAAAAGGGAATTATGCTGAAAACACTGATGTATCTTTCAGTGAGGACCACCATTAAACTGCTGACAAATTATTCCCCTACACAGCACACATGTTACAACCTGAGGAGACATTTCCGAGCCCAGGCTGCAGCTGTGTGTTGGTGCGGGAGGTGGAACAGCCAGATCCCAGAGCCAGACACGCCCCAGCGCTTAACAGCGAGGGAGGGATGGTCACCAGGCCACCAGCCTCAACACAAGAAGTCTTCTGCAGCACTTCCCTCCCAGCAGACCTTACCCTGAGTTATCTGGGGGTTGTTTTTTCACTCCAATATATTTGTTTGACACATTTCAAGTGACATGTTCTTAATTCTGTATGACAGAAAGTGATTTTTAAAGTAATGTTGTGAGTTCCAGACGAAAACGTACATTTCAGTGACTTAGGAAAAAAAAAAAAAAGGCAGAAGAGATCTTACACAAGCAGAGGCTCCCTAGAGCTGACAGGGAGCAAGAGCCACAGGGCTCCCCTCACCCCCTTTCAGACACACAGCACAGAATCACAGAATGGTTTAGTTTGGAAGGGACCCTAAAGATCATCTAGTTCCAACCCCCCTCCACGGGCAGGGACACCTTCCACTCGACCAGGTTGCTCCAAGCCCCATCCAGCCTGGCCATAGTCTTCCCCAGCTCATTTAAACCACTGATGCCCTGCAAAATGTTTTGAAATCCTCAAATAAAGACCTCACCTTAAAGAAACCCCAACAAACTTGTATCACTTCTATCACAAACTTAAACTCCCTAACAGTCACCCTGCACTAAGTTTGGCTGTTCAGCCAGTATCAGTACCTTGGAAACTTCCTACTGACTTCACAGAGCTCTCTAATTCCCAGGAAGCCCAGACTGGCCACACACTGGATACCAGTGTTTCTGGGCACACTTCCATGCAAGTTACTTCAGGCTCTTGGGTCTTGGCTTGTGGCACATGGACAGAGCATCGCTCACCCAAGACAACACCTGCACAGCTCCTCAGAGCCAGCACTGCCAAGGCCACCACTAAACCACGTCTCCAAGTGCCACGCCTACATGCTCCAAGTGCTCTTTTCTAGTGCACTGGCCAACAAAACAGGACAAGACGTACCAGGGAAACTGCCAGAGGCCAGGGTTAGATGGGATATTGGGAAGAAATCCTTCCCTGTGAGGGTGGGGAGGCCCTGGCACAGGTTGCCCAGAGAAGCTGTGGCTGCCCCATCCCTGGAGGTGTCTAAGGCCAGTTTGGATGGGGCTTGGAGCAACCTGGGCTAGTGGAAGGTGTCCCTGCCCGTGGCAAGGGGTCGGAACAGAATGATCTTTAAGGTCCCTTCCAGCCCAAACTATTCCATGGTTCTGTGATGTCACGGAGCAGGGGCGACTCTGCAGTGGCCACGAGCTCTGGGGCAGTTGCCCTGGGCTTTGGTGCACGGATCCAAATGCCCAGCTGGCACCCACACCTTGCCCTACTGTGGGGCAGCGAGTTCAAAAGGCGTGGGGATGGAGAGCAGGCCTGCCGAGCATCTCAGCTTCACGTGGCACGCAGCTATCCCAGGAAGCAATGTCTCCTTTCATGCCTTGGTTTTTTTTCCTATCCGCTATTTTCCAGTCCAGGAACAGCTACAGGACACGGAGCATGGTTATGCATGTGGCAACCTGAACACAGCAGGAAATTTTAAAATTTCAGCTGCGTACACAAAACCCTCTAACACATGTATATTTTATTTGATTTACTGAGATACTTTTCTTCCATCTCTTGAAAGTAATTTTTCTCTAAAGCGTAACTGCTTAATTGGCAAGTGTACAAAATATAATTACACTGCATACAAGTTACAATATTGCTTATGGGAATATCACTGTTGATGCATTCTGCTTTATTTTGTGTTTAATCTCTATTAAGAGATCTGTATGAAAATAGCAAGGTACTCTCGATCTTATAAACACGACGTGGTTCAGTCATTTTCTGCCCTACCAGAGCCCAAACAAACGCAACTGAAAGACAACAGACAATTCCTAGACTGGCCTAACATGCCCAAGTTAATGAAATTCTTACACGCTCCTCTAAAGGAAGTGAAGTCCACGGGACACTTAACAAGGAAACATCCAACCTCTCCAGGCCGGGGTTTGTTACATCCATTACACCACCAGAGCGATGGAAGCACAAGGCACACAGGAACACACAGCTCTGAATGAAAGCTTTAGTGGGGGGTTATTACGTTCCCCACAAGGACCTCTGCAATCCCATCTCCTACAGTGGAAGGATACAGGAGTAACACAGATGTGGATGACTTGTGCCAGGATGGTGAGCAGTGCCCAGCACCTGGCACCACAAAACGTGCCCCTCGTGCCCCTGGCTCTGCCAGCCAGACCAATGCAATTCCCAAATGGCATGAACCTGTGTCAGAGGAGGTTTAGGCTGGGTCTCAGGAAAAGGTTCTTCCCCCAGAGGGTGGTTGGGCACTGAACAGGCTCCCCAGGGCACTGGGCACAGCCCCAAAGCTGACAGAGCTCCAGGGGTGTTTGCACAACAATCTCATGGACAGGGTGCGATTATTGGGGTGTGTGCAGGGCCAGGACTTGGACTGGATGATCCTTATGGGTCCCTCCCAACTCAGAGGCAGTTGTGGGTCCCTTCCACCAGCCCCAGAGTGGCTCCCCTCCTGTGAGCACTCACACAGGTGAGTAACATTACACACAGGAGCAGCTGTGCTGCGTGGCAATGGGTCTCCCTGCTCTGACAGTTCACCACCGTGGGCAGGGTTTAAGTGCCTTAAAGGTTTATTTCACTTGCTTGAGTAATGAGATTAATGCAATGTTTGTTTGTTTAAGCTAAATCACACAAAGCCAAACATCTAAATGTCCTTAATTCACAGAATTAGCCCAAGCTGTGTTACCATGAGAGTCCATCTTCCCATCCTTTTTCCCCCACACACACACTTTTAATTGCACCAACAAATTCCTGGTTTGCTCCAGTTTCTCTCCCAGAGGTCAGACAGCACAGAGAGACCTTGAGTGGCCAAATGAACCACTAAACATCATTAGTTTGATGTTTTCACATATTACTTGTTTTCTTTGCAAGTGGGTTTTTAACATATTCGACTTCTAGTCCTAAAAACCCAGCAGATATAGACCTTTATATAGACATTTATATATATATAGCTCTGTGTATAGATACAGAGGTAGATATATACTATATAGGTGTATGTAGATATAGATATACACACACAGAAAGGGGATCTGATACAACGTTCCTGCCACAGCAGCACCACATGGAGCCCAGTGATCCCACAAACCTCACCCATGAATGATGGATGACATGGACAGACCCATCTGCAAACTCACCTAAAAGCAGAGTAAATCTGCAAACATCCAGCTGTACGTTCTTAGTTCAAAAATAAACGTGCACACAAACACAGTCACTGCACCAGCAACATACAACTGATGTTTAAATCTGGACTTGACCTGGTTTGATCAGTTTTCACTCTTCTGCTCTCAAGTTTCCCACCAGGGTCAGAGCTATTTCTGATGTTCTGAGGCCACTGAGAGCTGGCTGGGAGTTTGAATAAATTCTGCCTGATCAGATAAAGCACACAACTATCAAAAAGAAGTAATCCTCCCTCATTTCCTTCCTGCACCTAAATTAACTCACACCTGACCCAGACATTAGCCACATTATAGACTAACATGGCCCCTGTGAACTTCTCACCCTGTGCCGAGTACCTGGTGTTGACACTGGATGCAACTCATCCCTGTGGCAGATACAAGGCACTTTTTAGGGAAATGAAGAACCTACAGGAGCTTTCCTGAGTGCTCAAGGCTCCCATCCTGTAATCTCCACCTTCAAAATACAGGTCTGCTCTTTGCAAGTCATTTTCTTGAAGAAAATCTGTCATGCTGGTGCTTGGGATCTGCAAACACCTGAATGCTCTCATTTAATGATAGGCTTTCATGGATTTTGAGGTCAGAAGAGACCACTGTGATTTTTTAGCCTGACACACTGCACAGTAACTTACCTAAATTAATCACTGCTTGAGCCTCTTTCACTCCAATGAACAAACACCCCTGAATTCAGCATTTCCAAAGGTCGAGAAATCACCAGCACCTTCAGCAGCTTCTTCCACCATCAACAGTGCTGAAACCATGGACCTTCACCCTGTTCTTTCCCTGGCTTCACCTTCCAGGTCTTGTTAAAACTCTGCCTGCCAGATCCAAGAGCTCTTTATTATTCAACTTATTTTCCCCCATGATAACACTAGTTCCCTCAATCAGTTTACCTTCCAACACTCTCCTGGGTAAGTCAAGCAGATGGAGGTCCTGGACCCTTCTCGCGCATCCCTTCCCAACTCCTTCTGCGCTCCCGCAGCCCTCCACAGCCCCTCCTTGCCAGGCAGCAGGGACAGGGTGGCTGCCACGTCCCTGCTCCAGCCTGGCAGCCACCTGCCAGCGCAGACAAGGAGCACACAAGACCTTTGCCCATAATATCACGTTAGCGGCGCTGGCTCGTGACTCCCCGCTCCTCCATAAAGACACGATTTCTCCAGACAGCATCCTGGAGCTACGGCCCGCGTTGTTTGCCCTCAGATAGAGAAATTTACAGTTGGCCATCTGAGAAATATTACCTGCTTGTATCCAGGCGATACAAATTGCTTTCACCAGCGGTCACTCCCGCTCGTTATTTACCACTCTCCCAATCTTTGTGACATTTCAAGCTTCAGCTGCAGCGACTCTCTGCCTTATCACGGCTTGCTCACACATTAAGCGGCGTAAGGACAAAAAAAGGAGTGTTCAGAGAGGCCGCTAGAAGGGGATGCTTGGGGAGTTATTCCTGATTCTGCCGCAGGATTTTGAGAGCTGACGCTCTGCTGGGTCTCAGCCAGTTGTTCTTTTTTACATCCCCAGCCCAAATGCTGGTGCTGTAACCAAGCTGCATTTACTGACCAATTCTAAGGAAATAAACACTCCCTCAGTCACCTTTATCGATCCAATAGATGAGGGATGCCTGGAAACAGAAAAGTTAGTTCTCAAGGATGCGCTGCCCTTAAATCCAAGCCATTGGAGACCGAGTGCATCACCATCCTGCCTCCATCCTTAAATAAATCCCTACCAGTGCCTCGGAGCACCTGTCCAGGACTCATGTCGAGCTGACAGGTTTGTGATACTCAGCCTGGCCCATTTACCGCTTTTCTAGAATAATACAAGATAAGCATTGCCACGGTTCACTGGAACTCTCCAGGACTTCAAGACTTAGTAAAAATACACATTACTGGCTCAGTTTACTCTGTAAACCTTTTTTTGACAAGAGACACTGGGCCTGGTGCACAAAGGTCTGCCTAAAGAACATTTACTTCTACCAGAGTCTTAACAGGGACTAAACACATCATTTCCCCCCCCCCCCAAAGTGTTATATTTTGTATGTTCTATTAACCTCATCTAATAAACTAGTTTGATTTCTAGTATTTTGCAGAATTGTTTGTTGTCCTCATCACTACCAGCCACAGCTTCTCTCTGCACCCCCTTTCCCTAAGCTTTGATTCCTGTTCTTTGCTATTGACTCTGCCCTCAGGCACTTGGATGTGCAGACATTGACCATATCATAAGGGCTGAGCACCCCAATTCGGCATCCAGCACCTCAAACAACCCAGAGCCCAGGCTGGAAGGGCGATGGCTGAAGGTGGAACAGACAAGCAGAGACACTTGGCCAGATTCTCCCTCCTGACACATCATTCAACTGAAAGTTTTTCAGAAACAACCACAGCAAAAAATCAGTGGCTGAAACCTCACTGCCTGTGGCTGGACCACGGTGAGACTTCATACCCCAAGCAAGGCTTGTCTTTAGTGAAGTTGGGTCACCTCCAAGAAAGCACAGATCCAAGAATTATGTTGAACTTCTCGCTAGACAAAACTAAAGTTGCACTTTTTCTCCCCAAATCTATCTAAGCTGATTCTAACTCACAACTTTTGCTGTCCAGATACTCAGATACTGATGGGAAAAATATGTCATTCTGGTGCTTCATCTAGGAATGATATTGCAGCAGATAAAACAACCCTGCTTCCTTCTGGAAACAGAAAATAGGTAGAATTAGGTATTTCACCTGAGAAACACTTGTTACTAGAAAAGGGCAAAGCTCAAGTTAGCACAGGTATTCCAGTACTAAACTTTGGGACACGCTAATTCCAGGCTCAAATGTTGCATTGTACCATTTTTTGTAGGAAAAGAGGGACCAGCTCAGACAAGCGGCAAATATAAAATCTACACAAGCTTGTGCTGTGGGATCATGAAATGTCAGACAACTGAAATCATGAAAGTTGATGAAAAGGGTTTTTTTTCCATATATTGAAATTGATTTTATCCACAATTAAATCACAGCAAAACTCAAGCCTCTCAACTTCTATGTGTAACATCTAGTATTTAGCCTTATTACTTCGCTTAATTTACTGATTCCTTCCAACATCCCTTCTCGTGAAAAACCTGGTTTTCAGCATAAAACTCTTTATGGCAGTTCTACAGGTACTAATACAATCTCTTATATTTGGCCTCACATATTTTTAAAAGGGAATTTATTTGCAGGGCTTTCCCTCCAGCTAATGCAAACGAAAGGACACTCTCCACACAGATATATCATGGCAAAACTAAAGGATACTCCGAGAAAACCAAGGAGAGCTGACAAGGAAAGCCAAGATGCAGCTACTCCCAAGGGGTCTGCAGAAGGCCAGTTTTCAATTAAAAACTTTATAGGGAATGCAAACTACAAGCTCCCGATGCCCAAAGTGCTCCTTGGGCATCACCCATAGAGGAATAAGGCAGTCAGAGACCCCACACCGTGGGAAAGCCTCAGCCAGGGGTGCCCACGGAGGTAAACACACATGCTCGGGATGCTGGAAAAGATGCAGGAAAGCTGGGAGCCTCCCTGAATGACAGCGCTGCCACCAGCAGGCACCAACGGGGCCAAAAGGGAATTGTTCAGTGAGAAGGCAGGAAACAGGTCACAGCAGCTTCCCCCAAATATTAATAGAAATACCCATAATTGCAGACTGAGGACCTGCAGAGCTCATTACACCTATCCCAGCAGTTTCCCCTAAATATAAATGGGAATATCCATCACTGCAGGAGGACCTGTAGAGCTCATCACACGCCATGGTGTGACACCCACCATCTACACAGGACCCAGCTATGGGGTTCATTGCTGGTTTTGCTTATTTTCTACCCCAACAAGGATGTTCCAGCTCCACTGCTGTGTCAGCAATCAACCCCTTTTGGGGCTGATACTTCAGTCCTCGTACACCTGTCTCTCTTCCCAAAGCCCATCAGCATTTCAAAGGGGCTCCCAGCTCAGCCAAGGCTGCTCATACCTTGCAGAGCCACGCATTATAGTTATTACAGTAATAACCAAAAGCCAGGCTGATTTTGGAATATCCCACAATTTTGTGCCAGCACAAAAGCTCCTCTTTTTCTAAAGTGAATGGGTCACTTAAAAAAAAATTAAGAAAAGCAGCATCCATTACATATCTGTTATATTTAGCAACAGAGAATCCATCTGCATTACTCCTGGTCTCATTAACGACTTGGCTCCTTGTAAATATTATGTCTGTAATCCACACATTCTCCCTCTACGCCGTGCTTCACGGGTCTATTTCAGAAATAATTGGTATGTGCTGCTGCAAAGAAATAGTGGCTGTTTGACAACAATTACACAAGTTTACGTACATGGAGCAACCACGGCTGACCTGCTGCGAACATCAGCTCAGCGAGGTTCCTACCGGCACCTCCTCACAAAACCCACAGCCAAGGTACCCTGCTCTCTACACCTGTGCCCAAAGAGTGGTGTGATTTGGTCAACCTGGAGTTGGCCACCACGGTGGCAAAGATCCTTCCTCACCTCACACTGCTCTGACTGCTGGTGGGATTAGGGAGAGGACCTGGGCAAAGCAGAGCCCAAAATTCAACAACCAAGCAAGTTGGTTTTAACCATATAAAACCTACCGCCATCAGGAGGGATGGACAGGAGTCCAGGACTTTCAGCAGGATCATTGTTTTTTACTGGCTTAAAGGATACATGGAATTACTGCCAGGTAAGGCTGCAGGAGCAAGTCATTAATAATTAAAGTCTACAAGTGATGTGCTCAAGTAACTTGGGTTTTATTTGCATTTCATAGATGCCTACTTTGATCCACCCTTAATACCACGTATTTGGAAAACAAGGCTGAATTACCCAAAGTAACCCTGTAACCCTTGAGCACACAGCTCCCAGCTGTGGAGCAGGGGGACCCCAAAAGGTGATGGTATTCTAGGTGTACAAGTACAGACCCCACACCAGCCAAAGCAAATTTCATCCCACCTGCACTGATCTTCAGAGCGTGCAGACGCAAACCTCTCCATCAGGCCACGCTGGTTCCACCACATGCTCTTCCCATCCAGCTATTCCAGGTGTGTTTCTTTTTAATAATCTCACAGAAGTTCCCAATACTATAACCCAGGCACTAAAAAAATCACAGCACATCCTAGGAAGTGTTCAAGGCCAGGCTGGGTGGGGCTTTGAGCCACCTAGTCTAGTGCAAGCCATCAGTGCCCAAAGCAGGGGGGTTGGAGTTGGATGAACTTTAAGGTCCTTTCCAATTCAAACCATTCCATAATTCTATGATGACTCTATTAAATCATTAGATAGCAAAAAAAACACATAAACTTTGGTAGCAAGACCACTGTGACCTTCCCACACAGCACCACCTCACCACACCATGTACAACAAACCCAACCAACCAAAGCAAATTCCAATATACCACCAGCATTACCACCTTGGAGAGGAGAAACAAAAACTAATTAAAAAGCTCCAGACGTTTACTCCTGGTTCTTAAGAAATCACCAGGGCTCAAAGCACAAGAAACAGGAGTACACACTTCTAAAACATCACCACAGAACTAAATAAATAGCAACTGATTTTTCTGTGCTCTGTCACCAAAACTCCTGATGAGTTCACACAAAATTTTTTGTGGCAATTCCTTGGTAAAATTCCAAAGATACAAATCTCTTCACCATGATAGAGCTGAGCAGAAGGACAAGATATGTGGCATAATGAGAAAGTTTGGTTTCCATGCCCTTGCTGGGGCAAAGAACAGTCATGGCATTTTTCATCCTTTCACCTAAATCTTACTTTCTTTGGCAAAGGAGAAGGAGCAAAAAAAGAAAACACAAGCCACAGGAACACGGCAGAAGGAATGAGAGTTGGCCCAGGCAAAGCTGAACACGACAAACTGCATGTTGGAACTACATCTTCCTACCTGGGTGTGACGAGCCGCATTTCGGAATTACATCTTCCAGCACCACCAACAGCAGTAGAGGAAACACCGATCAGTTCCTGACTAAAACAACTGTTTTATCTCAGCAACCAGAGAGAAACCAGGGGGGACTTGCTAAAACCTCCCCTTCAAAGTTTGAGTGCTCCTTGCAAAAGGGGGCCAACAATCACCTCGCACCACCCACCCACAGTCTTTTAATTCACCTGGGAGCCCTGATGCCATTTCTCTTGTCAGAGCCTATAATTGGAATATCCTTAACAGCTGGGCTGAGGGGGGCGCTGAAAAACCCCCAACCTCTAGGGCAGGTGTAAGCAATCAGCCCAGATTTAAGAGCTGCTCACCAGCAGCTCCACTCTCCACTTCTTTTAACTTACTACACCAAGAATACAGAGCAAAAGCAGGAATACTCACACTAGATCTGATGTGAGGAGTAAATGTGACACCCATCAGGTTTTATGAGACAGCATCATCCACCAGATCTTAACAAAACACTTGCAAATTGCCAGTGCCATGTTCCGAGAAGCTTTTCCATTTCTTCCACTTAAACACGAAGGCGCTTTCAATTCCCACAGCTAGTAAACAGCCCCCAAAAAAACCCAGGGAAAATTAACCTGCCTTTTCCAAATGGTTGGGCAAACCCAGATTCAGGGTGTTTTTTCATTAGACTATTTCATTCTTGCCAGAGTCAGCTGAACTGAAGAAGTTTTATTTGAACTGCAGCCAGCCTGATGGACAAATCAACTTTCCCAGCCAAAGGCTTCAGTGCACCACTTCCAGCTCGTGCCTGGGACCTCATACTTTGAGGGTGATGTTTTTCCTGATACAAGGAATATTACCACCAGACCCCCGTGACAAACCTCTGCACTGAAATGCTGGTGTTAAAGACGACAGTCTCTGCTACATTCCTTTGAAACTAGGAAAAGCAGGAGTGGAATAGGGCACAACTTTGCCCTTGGAAAAGCAGGGGGGATGAGAGGGAGCTGTCAGCAAAGCGGGTGATGGGGCAGCAGCTCTGCAGGGCATCGCACTCCGGAGCCGCCCTGCCAGCCCAGCCCCGGGAGCCCACATGGGCTGGCGAGGAGAAAACCACCTTAAAAAGAGGGAAAGCTGATGGCACGAAAATATCATCTACAATTTGTACGCTATAAAGTTGACAATAAAACTCTGGACCAAGGAAGCATCTCAGTTTGAAATTCCTGGAGGAAAAGGAAAAGTCAAACGCTCCTGCAACCGCGCTCCAAAACTCGGGAGAGTGCCACCGCTCTGACTAAGCTACCTTATTTTCTGTTCAGCTTTAGAAATACTTGGTTATGACTTTTAAAGGGAAAGACACTTTGATTGCCCATGACTGGAAAGAGCTTGGATCAAGTGAGTAACGGCCGCAGCCCCCAGATGCGCCCGGGTTTGCTAACGATGAAAGCCAACCTCTGTCCCCGCTAATGGTTAACAGGTGGGCTTCACAAACGCCTCCAAAAATAAAAAGCTCCTTTCTAAAAATACCACCCTTCATTCACCACGCCAGATTTTCCAGAAAAATACTGACGATAGCTGACGTTTCCCAAACAATCGCTTCTACAGGAACTTTGGGCTGCCCCTGCAGCAGAAAGTTTTGCGAGGCAAAGAACACAAATCGAGCCCTGTGGATGGACCCATTCCCTCGGCCAGCTCCGGAGCTCGAGCACAAATCAGCTTTATGGAAATAACAGATTACAGAACACACCGCCACAAATAAATTTTTTTTTTTTTTTTTACTACAGGATGTGTAATTGAAATGTCTGAGATCCAACAATCACCTCTGAATTCATAAACACCTCATAGTATTCCGAACACACTCTCCCGTAATGAGACCATCTTCAATTTTCCTTGGTAAAGAGACCTTTAAAGAATGCTAAAGCAGGTCGGCGCCCTTATGCACTGATGGAAACAGGAACAAAAGCGTTTTGCCACCAGGCATCTCGTCTATCATTATTTTCTTCACTCTGCTTAAACAAACAGAAAAGTACGTGCCTTTCCCCGTCCCCCCCCTCCCAAATATCTGCAATAACTGCAATTTCATCCCGTCGGAAAGCCACCATCTGTATGAAAACAAGGGACCATTATACCGAACCGTCACCAGCGATCGGTTTTTTTCCTGCTTCACTAATGTTTTTTAAAACACGGGATTAAAATGTCATCCCATCCCTCCCGTTCTAGGGAGCCGTGTGTATTCCTCTCCTCTGGTCACGGTATACTTAATCAAGTGTGAATGATTAAAGTACTTCAATTAGAGCTACGTACATTCATTGCAGGCAATTCAAAGGCAGCGGAGAAGTGCAGCTGAAAGAAGAAATTACTTCTACTACTTTGAGATCTCCATCTCCTACTTTCCTCCTCCCCAGCACAGCCAGAGCCCTGGGACCCGGCAAAGTACCAGGCGCTAAGCCCCAGCCAGGATTTACCTTGGGGGCACGTCCCTCGGCAGGACAAAAGGCTATTCTTTCCCCCTCCGCAAGTCCTGCCAGTTTGGGGGGGGTGTGTGTGTGTGTTATTTTTTTTGGAGGGGGTGTGAAAAGAACAATCTCAGCACGTAAATCCATGCACCCCCCTCTGATTTTCCATTCTAGTGATACCAGGGAAGGGTTTAAAATGTCCAAGTCGGGGGGAGGAGGAAGGAGGAGGGATATAATAAATAAATAAATAGTGGGGAAATTATTTTGAGGTCTAAGTGGGTAAAAGAAGGGGGGAAGGAGCAAGGCGGGGCCCGGCGGGCACCGCGCACCTCCGCGGCTTAAAGCGCGGAGAGTTGCTAAGTGCCTGCGGGGCGAGTGCGGTTATTGAGCCGAAATAAAAGAATTTTAAAAAAATTAAAATAAAAAAAATAAAAATAAAAAATATTTTTTTCCTAAATGACCTTAAAATAAGAGTGGAAAAAAAAAAAAGGCAATAACTAA